>CM034147.1:2789550-3205651 GCA_019776745.2 Taxus chinensis
TCTATTTGCAGCATTTATTGGTATTTTCCATCAGTTGCAGGAATCGTAATAATGCCATAACTTTTGACTCGCAGCTCATTTTTGAGTGCTTCCTTGGTCAAAGTTGCATGATTTCTCACACTTTACGTGATGACATTATCATTTTTGTAAATGCACTACTTTATAAAGTGCCGCATTCTGGGGGGGTTGACTAGCACTCTTGGATTTTTTCATGCAAACGCATTATCGGCCGAGTCCGATGTCTTGCTTTCGTGCACTTTACACTTTTGATTTTTCATCATGGAGATTTCTCCTTCCAGACTTGAGCGTCGTAGGACCGCTTTACAACCTCCACCACTTCTCACCGGGAGAGGGAACTATTCAGCTTGGCGTGCTTCCATGGAACATTACTTCGCCCACGAGGGTCTTTTACCCTTCTTACTTGGGCCGGTTCCTACACTCGCTGATCATCGTCATCTAGAGGAATTTCTCGAAACTTGCGACTACATATTTGGTCACATGATGATGCATGTCTCTTGTTCTCTCTGGTTTCACATGGCAAACTCAGATCCACCTCACCGTGTCTAGAGCATTCTTTAGTCCCTCTATGGAGACCCTTCACATACTGTCGTTGTTGTTGCTGCTGATTCAGTTGTCTCCTCTTCTTCATGTGATGATAGTACCACTGATACATACTCACTTGGTTCTACTTCTGATGACGAGGATTGTGCACCCAGTTCTAATGTCAAGAGTACTACATAGGACTTATCTCCTCCTTATCTCACTATTCCAAAGAGTGTTGTCACATCCCACATCTCATCAAATATCAAGCAGTCTCCTACTCAGCCTCATATAGTCATCAAACCCACCTCCTTTCCACTTCCAGTGTGCGAGGCCCCTTTCACTCCTCTACCTTCATTAGATGACTCATACCTATCTGACATCGCTCTTCTGTTTGTTGAGCCCCCTCATTGGGACGAGTATCTGCCTGACCTTAGTCGTCTTTTCGCAGAGTCTACTTGTGATGCACTATAGGTCCCTCATCCATCTACAGGTATTTTAGAGGAGTTCATCATCTCCATTGTTGGGAGTGCTTATTCTAGGAATTTTACCACTTCTACTTTTCTAGAGACCTTTATTGATCCACCCTCAATTGTGGATCCCTTTTTTGTTGTGGAGGATGTTTTATTCCCTTCACATCACTTGGACATCCTTTCTGCGGGTGTTCCTCTTTTTTACTTTGATAGTTCTACACACATGGCATTACCTTCGGTTCCTTGGCACTCACTCGCTAGACCTATGTTACACTTCCGTGCACCAGACTCAGAGTTCTTCGTGTTGCTACCTTCAGTTTCCTTTGTGGAGTGGGCAGACTTCCAGCACACCATTTTTGTCCTTCCTAAGGGCAGGCACACAGTTCATTGTAGGTGGCTCTTCTTTACTCCAGAGGCAGAGGATCTCGTCATCGACACTCTTCTGGGAGACTTCCTAGAGCTGCAGAGTTCAAATCCGTCCATGGCATCTTCTACATTCCTCTCGTCTCCCTCTTCTTCTCTCTTCTTCTTCTTTCTGAGAGATTGCCTCTTTGTACATGGGTACCCTTTCAGGCTCGTCTATGGCCAGGACCCATATTTGGCATCTTTCTTAGATTAGAGAGTGTGTTTTTTCTCTTGTGGTGGATGTTTTTCCCACTGGGTTTTCCTTCATTGCTTGGGATCTTTTTCTTGTACGTGGGTACCTCATCAGGGTTTGTGTCGGGACCCATTTCTCATTCCTGACTTGCCACCTCATCCTAAGTTACGATGAAGGGGGGTATTGGTGTGTGTTATTTTCCACATCATCAGGTGAGTCGTCTCACTTAGGTGATATTGTAGGTCCATGTGTCATTTAGGGTTCATTATGAGATTATCTTACGCATCAATGCATCAGCGAGTTAGTGTGTCAGTGTGTCATATGTGTCATTGGGAGTTACACTTCTATTCTGGGAATGTAACTCCCCGTCTCTACTCGAGTTGTCATGATTGTAGCACTGGAGGTTACTTAGCACCTCCTATATGTACACCCCATTTTATCTATGAGATAGAGGAGAGTTTTATGGCTTAACGAGGTTATGCCCGTTTGTCGAATCCTTACATGCACATTTGGTTGATGCTCGCTCCTCCTGAGATCTCTTCACGATGTTGTTCACACGTCCGTTGATGTGCACATCATCCCTCATGATCCTCGCTTGCGATTTTTAAACCCTCTTTCAACTACCTCCACCTACGCCACTACCGGTGTAGACTTGCTCCACCCAGGAGTGACCACTAGTGTATATTCATCTTGAATTTTAATACAAAATCATTACTTCTTTTCTTCATCATGTGGTCATACAATTATAGTAATTCTTTAAGATTGAATGACTAGAAATAATAATATTTTAGTTGTTATTCAAATAACTAATTGAATTAATATTGAATTTTCTTATTAAATACTTTTTTCATCACCGTTCATTCTTATTATTGTTCATGTCGTCCCTAAAATGATTATGTAAATTATTTTTCTTTGAATAACTTTTCTATCCATTCAACTTATGTTTTTAAAAGGTATCATCAATTATCATCATTTAAGACATTGTCATCACATACTAATAATCTTTCTCTTTTAGAAAGGTAAATAATGAGCCACTAGGTTTCGTTTTGTTTCTTTTAGTTACTTTTTCTTCCCACCAATTGACATGTAAGATTTTTTATTTATATTGATTCATTTAATTTCTTTTATAATAATCTACACCTTTCTAAATTTGTCTCATGTTTTATAATGCATGAATAAACCTTTAAGTGGTGTATTTGAATGTCATTAATGGAGGTCATGGTTTTCAATTATTTTATCATTTATTTTATAAACTAGCAATCACACACGATCAATGCAATGTGAATGTCGAAAGGAATATTGTAGAGGAATGAGGAGTGGAGGATCTGGAAAGGGTTGAAGTAAAAGCTATTAACTTTATACAAGAAAACAAAAAATAATGATAGGGATGAGGAGGAAGGGGAAAGGGGGGAAATTTTGAGAAAATGTTGGTGTTTTGATAAGGAAATATATTAATTTCAATGCATATACATTATGTTGGAGACTAAATAGTCTGTGTAGGTGAAAAGAAAGTGACATAAATCTTGAAACCTAACTGAGTACTGGTGGCAACGCAAGTAAAATAGTAGTTTTGGTAGAGGGTAGTTCAATGGTTGGAATAGTGTGGGGAAGAGGTGAGAGAATGTAGTTTGGATTCTTCCTTTTTACATAAGTGTAGAGGAGACCTGTGAGACCCACAAAGTCATAGGGAAAGAAGAAGAGAATAGTTATTTTCCAAAAAAAATGTTCTAAACCAAACAACAATTCGAGCATGCATCCATTTGTTTTGTGGTTTCTAAATAAGCTAAACCAAAATATTGTTTATTAACAAAATTTGTTTCTTGTACCTCACTTGTGGAAGTAAGCAACAATATTTCATGGAAGCAATTATTTTTTTTGGAATTAGGGGTAAACTAAGGGCGTTGAAAGGACCCACATCCTTGTACAATTGAGGATTTTTTTGAGAGGATCCACAACCTAGGTTACAATGAAGGGGACCACCATTAGGAACCCAATTGAAGCAACCATGAAACCATAGTGAAGATGCAGAGACCAACGACAACGACCGCAGCGAGTGGGACAACAATCAGTGACGGAAGTGAGAGGAGCAGCCACCAGCGTCATCAGCATGAGGAGCAGCCACCAGTCAACAACGAGAGGAGAAACCATGTCAGCAGCAAGCGGAGAAGCCACCAGAGACAACAGTGAGAGGAGCATCAGCAGTGAGTGGAGCAGCCACCAACATCAATAGCGAGAGGAGAAGCGAGAGGAGGATCCATCAATGTCAGCAAAGAGAGGAGAAGACACTAGCGTCAGCAGGAGAGGAGTAACCACCAACGTCAGCTTGAGAAGAGATGCCACATCTAGTGGCGAACCACCTCCGAGGAGGATCGTGCCTCAGGGGATTTTAACCTGGGTTGGCAAGCACACAACCATGTGACTTGATGGCACCACTCCCACCCCATCAGCAAAAACTTTGGATGGTAAATGCTTTTATTATACCAGAGCTATGAACTGGAGTGGTGGTAATGGAGGAGAACTTTCTCTAAGTGGGACATAGAGGTGGGCTTGGGTCCTTAATATCCACCGAGTGATCTGCATTCAGAGCGCCCTGCTGTGTTCCGCTTGGTTCACATGGAGAAGTTCGACCCCTACCTCAAGGTGTCTCCATGGCTACTTATTGAAAGTGTCCAATGGCCTCAATGGGAATGGAACTTGGGTTGATGATTACAAACTACTTGTAACTCACCAATAGACCAAGACCTTGAGTCCTCATGGAAACAATTATTACAGTGTAATACATAGTTTATAAATATGTTGGAAATAGAAGCAATTAAAAATATAAAATCATGTTCGTTACATCCATTCTGTTTTCAAGTATTTTAATGGAGTACATTAAATTTTAGTGTGAAGAAAACTATTAGGCAATTTCTTTTATTATCTTTAATAGTCCAACTATTGCATGAAGCTTTTCCTTAAGATGTATTCAAAAATGTCAAATATTCTCACCTCTATTTTGTGCACCTAAAAAATCTGAAGCATGGTTTATTTGGAATGTATTTCCATTGTAAGATCAATTTACAACACCTTTATTAAAAGCAGACATGCCATTCCTATTTTTTGGGGGGGAATTGTAGCAAGATTAACAACCTTTTCAAATTCTAATGTTTTCAACCTATATATAGAAGCAATTAGTAGATTTTCAACAATAGTAACAAGTCAGTGATCATTGATATTAAAATTTAGCAAGCTAAATGAGCAATACGAACAAACGTATGGAAAAAAATAGGAATATGCAAACGAAAAAAGGGAAGTATTTTTTTCTCATTTTACATGTACCGACTTTGTCAAATATAATGCAAATTAAAAGAGTTTGTCCATTTGAAAATAACTATGAAGGGTTCCATCAACATTTAGAAGCTTTAAATTTAATTATAAGGTACAAGTAGAAAGTGTAGTACAAGGAGCATGCAATTTAATATTCAAAGTAGTTTTCATTTGGCTTAAAATGACAAAAGTACAAAGTTGTTGCAACACACATCCAAAAAACTCTATAGTTTGTCAGAATCCTATAACTATTTTTTTAATGCATCGACATAACAAAAGAGATAAATATGTAAAATATTTTTTCAAACTTCTTAGTACTTGCATGGGGGATTTTCTTCGCACTTCTCTTATATTTTTTTTCATTTTTCCTCTTTTCAACAATACCCATATTTTTCGTCTTGTATTTTTCATATTTTCTTGCATTTTCTCTAGAGTCGAATACCAAACCAAATCCTTGAGAATGTGCACATTTTTTCTTAAATTTGGAAAGGTACACAACACATGATGTTGCCAAATGGAATCGATCTTTGACCATATCCGTAATCGTTGGTTTTGGTGGCCTTGACTAAATCCTTTTAAACTCATCCTCTCATTGCAAACATGAAGTAGTCATCACCATGCCTTTCTAGGGGGGGATTGTATTTGTTTATGTCTCTTAAAGGAGGTTGAAGAAAGGCTATGCATCAATGGAAGAAAGACGTGTTATGTTTTTAAAAAATATTTAGCGGGAGGTAAAAGTCGTGAAAGGAAGCCAAAGTAGAGTAAGAAGTAAAAACATCCTTTCCATTCAACATGCAACTTAAAAAATATTCACATTGCATCTAGTCTAACGCCCAACATGGGGTGTATTGAAGTAGCCTCATAAGGAAACTATCCCCTTGGCACACAACAAATCCTGACAAGGCCGAAGGTGCATGCCCCAACATGTCGAAACAGACATGCTCAAACAAGAGTCTATATATTTAGTCTCTCTTACAAATAAAAGGGCATGCTTTGAAACAATTTGATTTTCCAAGGAACAAAAAAAATTAACCATATAGATGTATTTTTTGGCGCACATTTTCTATAACCCAATTTAACTGTTCAATTATCCAAATACAACATCTGAAAAGTATGGAAATGGAGACCTCAAAAAAAGTATTTTTCTTTCACTATGTTGGAGAAAACACATAAAAACAAATTATCTAATTTTTAGTAGTCATTAAAGATGGAATATATGAGATAAAGTATTTAATTTCATTGAAAAAAAACAAACAAATTTGAAATAGTCAAAATTGTCTATATAAAATGTTTTTTTGAATTTGTTGTTTCCTTGTATCCCTCTCCATTATATAAGTTTAATGGTCCATATAATAATGCATTTCCCTGCTGTAATAGTGATAGACATAAATGGGACCCATACCATGTTTTTATTTTGTTTACTTTTTTTAGATATGCATGAGTCTATAGTCATACTTCTTAAGTTGTATTGATCCAACATATGTATTTAGGTAGAGTGTGTACAAATATTTAAATACACATGTATATATGTATATATTTAGACATACAAAAAAGGACTCATTTGTCTTGTTATAAAAAAAATTAAGCAAATAAAAAAGTAATAAAAGTACTATATAAATGCCTATAAAGGGAGTTGACCCCGCGACGTGTCCTCCGCTCACAAACTTGTCTACAAATCGTAAAGACAATTTAGAAACTCTAGTAAAATTTCTAAACAGAAAAAGCCAGAAGTAAAACATGATACATGTAATGAATGATACGTTCCAATCTTCTCACTGTAAGTTTCACACTAACTACAAAGAGAACAATTGCAAATTAAATCCTTGGTATGTTTATGTAGGGAATGCAAATAAAAGTAGCACCAAAGATGTTGAAAAGTTTTCTGCATGCCAAATTGTCTATCATAATAAGAAGAATGAGCCTACTTTGGTATAGTTGGTGGGGGCCAGCAAAAAAACATAAGTGAGTGAACTCATACAACAACGTATTCTTCAAGATATATAATCACAAAAAATGGATCTGGTTCAGCAATGTGGGCTGCTACAAGGCATAAACAATTGGATCAATATGGAGATCCATGGATTAAAGATCTTTCCACTCGCCCTAGACTATGCACCAAGTATCGACCATATTCTGTTTAAATTTTATCAACAGACTACCCGAAAAACATAGATGTCCTAAGGATCATGGGATTCTTTTCTAAACGAAATTATTATCAATTGAATACGAGGTAATAATGCTGGAAAATCTAAAATAATAAATATACATGTCAGCCAGAAAGTTGTCACAAGATGCAAACAAAAAGTCGTCAGAGGTAAGAAGGAACAAATATAATTCTTAACAAATCAAGATTACGAGATGTAAACATAAACTTGATTTAGTCAAATCAAACAAAATCATATTGGAAGACAAAATACTAAAATGTAGTGCCAGTGAAGTTTTAATGGCTACAGGACCAATATAATTGCTTACCTCGGGAATATTGTGACCTGAAGCCATTCCTAAAATAGGCAGAGATATCAAAGGCACCATGCCTGTTTTGTAGGTCGAGCTTCTTGGATGTCTCATAGTGTGATTTAATTTCCTTTGCGGCATCTAGGGATTGTTGGAGTGCTTGTTGAAAGCAAGAAGATGCCACGGTGTACTCCCCGAGTGTGTGTAAAGATTTACCCTTGAAAACGAGGGAGTTGAGGTGTGCAGAGTCGTGTTTCAAGGCTTTCTCAGCATTTTGTACTACCATCTGCTTGAGCTTCAACCATGATTCTGCCTGCATGGAATACAAGATTATAAAGGCTTCCTTATGGTAGTCTTTTGTATTTGAAGTGTAGGAATGTTTCTAAACTGTGAGAGTGGACGAATAATTCGAAACTACCCATTTCAATTTCCAGTACATCCCATGTCTGAAGCGCAGAGCATTCATTGCGAGCCCAAAAGGACAAAAAAACTCATGCGTTTTGGTTGATGCTAAATTCCTTCGCTACATAGTCTTCAACAAAATGTGGAAGGTGCAGTCGACATGTAATGTACATTTAAAATGCAGTGCAGGTAGTCATATTTTGAAACTTTGCTTCTGAACTTGCTCCATATGAAGCGAAAGAAATTTGTGGAGACTTCAATCTTACTTCCAATAGTGCTAAAGTATGCATTGTTAAAGGTTATTGCATGTAAAAGCTAAACACCAAAACTTAAAAATAGCAAACCCACCGCATCATGCAAAATCAGAAAAGCAAAATTGTTAAAAATAACAAATTCACAAAAATAGGAGAAAAAATAAACCACAAAAATAGGAGAAAAACTAAACCGTCACCATGACCGTCAAATTTGACATAGTCCCGTGAATGTCCGCAAGCCCTTTCCCATAGGGGGAACACCTTCGGCGTAAAAATGTAATAATTATGTCAAATATTTTAAATACTAGCAATCACATGTGTACAATGCAATGTGAACGCCGAATGGTATATGTTATTAGGTTTAGAAAGACAATTATTACTTTTGTAGTTGATGTTGATAAGGGGTGTGATTGTTTTTGTAAGTGTAGATACGTGGATGAGCCACTTCATTCAAAGGTTCCATCTCTACATTTCAAACATATACATTTGCAAATCTCATATCAGGAGTGGTAGCATTTTGCGGAGTAGTTTATTTGAGCTTAACATGGATACATAAAGACTTTCATACATGTGCATATTTTATATCATGACACATAAAGCACATGTCTCTAGTCTTCAAGTTATAGACCAACAACAAGAGCGTTCAACCGCCAAGCCACACAACATGAGAAGGTTGGGAAGAAAATTTTCAATCCACGAGGATCCTGAAGAAGAGTTCTTCGACTAAGCACTTAGAAGTCCAATGCCATCAATTCATCATTTAAGAAGAAGGAAAGAATGGGCACTCTTTCATCCTCTGTGAAGAGAGTCCTAATGTAATTCTCGAACTGGAAAAGTTCTTAGTTTCTTAGGAATAGTATATTTGTAATAATTATGCACAATAGGCACTGAGAAGAATGCATCCCACGCCCACTCCCATACTGATCGTGGTATGGATCGACACAACCAGATAAAACCTCCAACCAGACCCTGTGCATATAATTACAACACATTTAAAAAGATTTGTTTTTGTTTAGATGTGAATGCAGAGATGAAAAGATCTATTTTTTTATGATGTGGATGCGAAGATGAAATGATCACCTGTTGAGGATGTCGCTAGCGAGTTCTCTGAAGTGAATGTGGCGGAGGTCATGCTTCTCACAATTATCCAGCACTGTGGACATGTTCCCCAAAAACTCCTCACCGTACCAATAAAACTGGACACCACTTTAAGTTCTGAGTCTCGAGGGGCCAACAGATTTTCAAACCTTTCTCTATCAAAGCCCATAAAAACAACCTCTGGTTTCAGCAACCTAACAATATATTTCACATCTTTAAAACTACGGGGAGAGATATAACATATGCCAACCAAATAAACATTGCAAATTCCACTTGGGGATCTGTCAGATTCACATTGCAAAAAGGTCACTCATTTCCTCAACTCCTTTAGTGAAAACCCGAGGTCTTTACTGGATTAATCCACCTTGCAAAAATTTTGCTCATCTTTCTTATTACGAGAGCCATGTTGAAACAGTTTGAAACAATCAAACTTCTTAAACTTCTATATAATCTCTCGAATCGTGAAATGGAAAACTTTGCATGTAATTAATGGAAAAAATTGTACGTAATTAAGTTAACTCCCACAATAACCAGAAGATGGTATGTATGTGAAACTTTCTTAGACTAAAAGCAAAGGTCTTAAAAAGAACAAAACTTTAAATTTATTAAATGGAATGAAAATAGTAATTATCTATTTAAAGAATCAAAATTGATTTAATAATAATAATACAATTTTTTTTATCTATTTAAATTATTAGAAAAGGTATAAAATAAAATTTAAAAATAGTAAAACCAAAGCAACATGTAAAATCAGAAAAACAAAATTATTAGAAAAGGAAAAAGTAAAATTGTTAAAAATAGCAAAAGTAAAATTGTTAAAAATAGCAAAAGCAAAATTGTTAAAAATAACAAAACCATCATTTATGCCATCAAATTTGACACAGTCCCATGAATGTCCGCAAAGCCCTTTCCCATAGGGGTAACGCCTTTGGTGTAAAAAATATTATAACTACTTTATGAATTTTATGGATGATATTTTCCTAAAGGAGACATATACCAAATATATTAGCGATTGGATGATATCATGCAACATGTAAAGGGTAGACAATATGGCCCAAATCTGCCCCATATCAACCAAGGAGGATCTTCAATTCAAAATAATGGACAAAATAACCATGTTGGATCACTTTTCCAGCCCAATCAGAATCCAACTTATTCGCAACCACAGAATATGATGCCAAAAGTGGATATGCGTAAATTTGATGGGAAGGATCCACTGAATTGGATAAATCAAATGGAGAAATTATTTGAGTCACATCAAACACCATCAGGACAAAAGGTGACATTGGCATCCCTGTATCTTGAACCAGACTAGTTCGTTTGATATCGATGGTTATGTGCTCAGAGGCAGAAGAATGGTCTTAGTGTCACTTGGACAATTTTTATCGAGGAATTGCAATTACACTATAGTTCTAGTGTTTCAGAGAACTACTTTAGTCAATTGGAAAAGTTACAACAAACAGGATCAGTCAAAGATTATGTGTATCACTTCCTAAACCTATCCTTAAGGGTGGAGAATATTCCAGAAGGGAATCTGAATGACCTATTTCCTGGGGGTCTTAAGGACCACATCGAGCATGAGGTACGTATGTTTAATCCACTCAAGTTTTCTGATTCTATTATCATGGCACGTCAAGTAGAGGAAAATTTTCTTTGCAGTAGGAGGCCGCCTTTCATTTGACACAGTCCCATGAATGTCTGCAAAGCCCTTTCCCATAGGGGTAACGCCTTCGGCGTAATTACAATGTTTACCTATAAAATTACTATAACTTCTTTATGAATTTTATGGATGATATTTTCCTATACAAAAAATAAAAAAATAACTTAAATTGATGAAAATAATGATTAATCATAGTATTAATTTTTTTTAATGAATATTTAAACAAATCATTTATAAATTTAACTTTTTATTAATTTTTTTTTTAAAGTGCATGTATTTTATATTTATTTTCTTAAAAGTACTAACAATCCATATAGTAGCAGGAGACAATAGTATGTCAGTGTATAAGGGATTAGCCAGAAGGTAGTAGTCATCAGAATCTACCCAGCTATGAAGTGTATTGGTTGGTATTTGTTCCTTGATCAACTATTTTAATAAACTTGTATGATTTGATTTGTGTTTTATTGGTGTTTCTGTGTAATTAATGGATCTTGCCTTAGGGTTGAGTGGGAATTCTTTTGAATTTGAATTTGATTGTATTCACTAAGAAAACCTATAAATAAGGGTCAAGAGCCTATGGATAAGAATAGAGGGAGAAAGTATGTACTGTTATGTGCTAGTTTGTGCAAAGCATGTATACAAAATCAAGAAAATGTTGAATGAGCAATAGAATATCTTAGTTGAATGAGCAATAGAATATCTTATGTCTTTTTGTTAATTACAAAAGTGTCTGTTAGGCATCTAGATTTCCATGCATAGTCTCCAATAGAATGGATTAGAACTCCCAATGATGTTTTCATCTTACTTGAATGGTTTGTGAATGGTAGCGTGAAGGATAATGACTAGCTCCTCTCCAGAGACTTCATTAAGGGCATGAGTCCCTCTCCATTGTAGAGAAAAAGACATTCGGCTCCCTATGCTTTGGGTGAGCACTTATGGCGCAAGCTTTAAGTGAAATTTCAGTACACAAGGCTATAAATGTTGGGTTATGTGTTTGGGAGCGCACACCCTACTAGGTTAACATGATAGAGAGGAATACCCAACACAAGATCTAAGTCTGTGTTACAAGTTGTTCTAAGGTCTTACTGATAGAAGACTTTCTATGATATTCTGAGGCTATTATGGGGAGGATTCACAAAAATGGCATAAGTTATTTCATTCCAGATGATTCAAATAATATTTAAGTAAACAGCCTGTTGGACAAGGATCCCCAAGAAAGCCCGTTCCCGTGAATCACTGCCTTTCCTAGCAGAGATGCCAAAATAACTGGAAATAATCCTGAAAAGTTTATTGCAAATTGAATACAATGTAGTGCCAACCAGGTTTAAACTTAAACATCTATTTCCACGTAATAAAGACAAACATCGATTATTTCGCGAGTAATGTGTCCAAGCTATGTTCTTTATAGGCATGCAGGAACATTTTCTACAATAAACCAAGAAGAACAAATGCATAAACATAAATTTTCTTGGATAATGTTTAATGAAAGCTAATATTACAAAATTTCTTAAAAGTTAGAGGTTAGTTCATCTCAAAAGAGAAAGTAATGTAGAAGATGATGAATAGTAAAAGCAAGTAAAGGGTGAACAGGAAAATCAAGCAAAATAATTAAGGGAAGGTGCATTGAATAAGTATCTCTTCATCAAGAAATGGCATTATACAGTCACGTAAGAGGTGCGTGTGGTAGATCTATGAAGTAACTCCTAGAATTTCCAATTTAAGCTATCCAAAATACTTTTCTGTTGCACCCACACCAGATTTGCTAGAGATTCAAGTTAGCATTACATCATATCAACATACAATTTCCATTTTTAGAAATAGTGTGACCACTGACCAGTGATTAATAGTTTTTTGTTTCTTTACCATTTGTTCTTTAGTGTCCCTGACTTCATAATAACACCACAAAACCTGCAAAGATATCACTAAAACCTGGCACATCTCCTCTTTTTCAAAACTTCAATACGGGTATACTTAGTAAGGTTTTTCTTTTCATGTGTCAACTGGCGGAATCTTTCACGCCATTAAAAGCAATTCAATTTTGCCACAAATCTCGGCACCCCATGCAGCATAAATGCCTTAAATGGTTAGACATTAAAGTCTTTTATATCAAGATTGTTGATCGCGCTAGAGTGTTTGACGGTCCATTACCTGCAGGCTGCCGCCGAGCACTTGACTAGAAACTGAGTTAGAAGCATCAAACATTAGAATCTTGTGAGTCTGCATGGATATTTGCTTTCTCCACATGGAAACCTGTTGTATTATGATTACATGGTAAATGGAAATCTGTGGGACATCCTACATGGTGAATATAATAATTATGTTATGAAGAAGAAAGGAGGAGTCAAGACTACTATCACTCAACAAAAACAACCTGTCGTAAATACTACCCTCTACTTTGGCACCTCCACTACTAATTTACTCAAACTTCTTGTATCCAAAGTGATATCAAATGTATTCATGTTTAGTGCAAATAAAATTGGCCACAAAAGACAACCACTTATGATATAAAATTTGCAAATATACGAAAGTCTTCATGTATTCATGTTTAGTTCAAATAAAATAGTCTGCAAAAATCTACCACTCATAATATTTGCAAATGTGTATGTATGAATTTGTAACAATTTTGAAATGTATAGATAAAACCCTTAAATGTAATGCTTCATCTATACTCCTACACTTACACTATCAATCACACCCCTCATCAACATCAACTACAAAAATAATAACTATTCCTCTAAATCAAATAACATATACCATTCGGCGTTCACATTGCATTGTACACATGCGATTGCTAGTTATATGCCTATCGGGCCTCTAACAAGCACCTATGGGAGAGGAGCCATTAGTTGTGCACCCAACTTTAGGGGTGTACAACACACATTTAACTACATCAAATTTTGAAGAAAAAAAAACCCTTTAAAAGATTTTTTTTTTCTTAATCTAAATATATATTTTTTGAACATTTTTATTTTATGGAAAGTAGTTTTTAAACGGATTTAAATCAAGTAGTTTTTCATACAAAGGAAAAAAAGGTGGACCATTAGTAAGGCATTATGCCATGCATTTTTTTTCACTTATGTGGCATCATGTGATTGGGTGATTTTTTGATGTGATTTGATGTGACACATTTTATTAGCGACTTTTTTTTTAAATGTTGAATGACAAATGTACATGTACTAGTCACTCACTTCACAAATACCCTCACCATTACTGGGCCATACTCCACTATTGGCTCCTCTCCCATATTTGGTTTGCTAGTTTAGGTTAAACTCACGGAAAACGTCAAACCGCCTTCACATTAACCCCGTTCATACTTAATAATAACAAAACCCCCTAATCTACAGTGCATTTAACATGGCGCGGTGGTCGGTGTCGGGTGTCGCCTTGGGTTTAGGGGTTGCAGTGGCGGGAGCGGCCTTGGGTTTAGGTGTAGCGGTGGGTTTGGGATCTGGGCTTAAAGAGGCGGGAGTGGCCGTGGGATTTGGGCTTAAAGAGGTGGGTCAAGGAATTAAAGAGGCACGCCTTCCTGCCCCGCAATCCTTCATGAACACGATAGAACAGGGCCTCATGTGGCGGATGTTGGCCAACAAATGCAAGGGTATTTCTGAAGATAATTCGTCTGAGGAAGTAGTGAAAATGTGCAAACAGGCACGTTTTTTCTACAATCCAAAAGAGTGAAGGCGGGGCTTACGGAGGAAAAGGGAAAGCTGCAAGTTATAAATCTCTGTTTTGCAATGTTTAGGGTTAGGGTCGCTGTTTTTAAAATTTATTTGATTTGAACGGACTTAAACGTTCCTTAAAGGAAAAATAATTGCTGTTGGTAGTCTTTGTATGATGATTAAAAATGCATTATAATTTGAAGCGAATTATGGCTCAAAACAGAAAGGTAATTTTGTATGTATTCAACCCACCTCATCTGTCTTTGGTTCTACTTTGCTTGGCTGTTCACATACTTTACTGCTTGACGATTTATATAATGAACAAACTCATTAGGCAACAAATAATGCCACCATCTCTTCAATGTCTGAATTATGGCATAGAACTCGTGGTCATAAACAGAATACTTCTATTTTGCCTCATTTAACTTCTCATTAAAGAAGGCTATAGGTCTGACCTCTTGATTCAGCACAGCTCCAATGGCCTTTCTACTAGCACCACTGAGACAATCTAATTAATCAAATATTCTAGATATGAAAAACCTACATCAAGTGGTAATCTTATTGATAGCTCTTGAATTAATGCCCATTCTCCATTCACTGGCCTTTGGCATCAATACTGTTGGAACTACACAAGAACTCAAACTTTCCATGATCAATTCCCTCTCTAATAAATCATATACTTGTTTGTTTAATTCTGCTGTCATCTTTGGATCCATTTGTTGGGGTGCCTTGTTGGGTGGACTAGCTCCTGGGATCAGATCCATCTAATGTGATATTTTCCTCTAAGGTGGCAACTCTGCTGGCAAGTCCTTAGAGACAATTTCTGCATGATCTTTCAGTATATCTGCAACTTCTATTGGAAACTCTTTCTCCTTAGGTTCTTCTTGAGGAAACACATCATAACACACCTTGGTCATTTTAATTTCGTTCAAAAATTGCTTACCATATAGTTACATTATTCCATTTCTAGCCTCTTTTGCTTCTTCTTTCATAGGCAGCAGCTCTTTCTGTTTGTCATCTGTTGTCAATATGAATGTATGCTTTCTCCCATCATGTATCACATTCTTATCATATTGCCAAGGCCCTCCTAAAAGAACATGGCAATTCTATTGGAATCGTATCACACAATACCTCATCAGTCATCACAGTACTTACCAAATTGAAAATTGATCTTGCATTGATTAAACACCATGACTTGATGACCCTTTGATGCAGGAATATCATCATGGAAATGGAAATTTTTTGGATTTCAACCAATTTTGGAATTCTAGAGTCTTGTTAGACATTTTTAGGTGTTTTGTAAGCTTCTTCACATTCCTAGGTTCCTCCATAGGTGTTAAAGAGGCCAATTTAAGTTTTCCCTCCAAAACACCCTCTTTTGAATATTTGAATTCTTAGTTCTAAATTGAGAGATTTAATGTAAAGTGTGAAAACATATAATGATGTAAGAAGGTCATTAAGGGCCTCATATGATGTATAAAGGTGTTGTCACTCACCTAAGCTAGGCTATCTCTGTCGAGTCAGTTTTTACCATGGTTAAGTTTCAAATACCTACATGTAACTACCTTCATTTTGGCTTAAGAAAAGGAGATATTTGAATAAAAGAAGGGAAGATGGCAGAAAGAAGAATATAGGTGTGAGGAGATTTACTTAAGGAGGTGTGAGGAGATTTACTGAAGGAGGAAGAGGCCTCAAGGAGGCATGGGAACCTGAGAATTTTGGGCATGGAAGCAATGCCATAACAGGTTTCTTGTAATTATAGGTTGGACTTCTTGTAAACATTGACGAGAATAAAGAATGACAATGTTCATGTATCATCTTGTATTTCTTATAAAGTGTATGGCTGGACTAATGCCAAAATAATAATATTTTTATGATAACAGTTATAGAATGACAGGGTTGGTCTTTGGGTGATGAAACTACAAGAAATATGATGAAATTTACTCTATTGATTAGACAAATCTGTAGTTTGGTGATTTAGTGATGACTGTGCAGGTTTTGGGAAAGAAGTAAGGGCAATCTAAGTTGGGTAATATGATTAAAAGCATAAGCAAGACCAACAATATGCATGCACAGTGAGGTAAGTGGATTAAGTTACCTTTATGACTGTCTAGGAAGTTCAAGATTGGAGAAGTGGTATGAAGAGTGATTACAAAGCAAGAAGCTTATAAATGTACCCTGTTCAAGGAGAATCTACAGTGGTCTTAGGATCTGCAAGTCCATGCTGTCATTACAGTGATGAGTAAGAAGTCTAAACTCCGTAATTTTGTGAATATAGTGCATTTTAGACTGGAAAACTATGACTTGGTGGAATTGTGGTGTAGCCCAAATGATCAAGTAGGTCTCCAAGGTTTACTCTTACCTTAATTGCTTGTAATACACCTTAGGCTAGTAGGCTTACCACTGCTATGCACTGCATACTTCTGATTTCAAGATGAATTTTAATCACAGAAGGCTTGATTCTAGTCTCCAATAGGTTCTTGGACAATCTCTAAAGATTTCAGGTTCCAATTCCACCAATTGACCTTTCAATTTCTTAACAGTCCTTTTGTTACCCTATCAACACAGTCTAGAACAACTCTGTCAGCAAAATACCGTACTGTACTGTCTTAAAATGATCTAAAAATTTCAAAAACAGATAGAGTACATTCCAATCTTTATTCCCTCCAATTTTTGTGATTTTTCACTGGTTAATTTGAGTGCAATATCCAGTTTTCTCCTTGATGCCCTAACTCAGGGTTTCACAGTCTCAGACCTGCCCGAAAGGAGAAAAATGATAAAAATCTTGGGATCCAAAATGTTTCAAAGCCTACTGTTAGTTTCTAAGGTTCTGTCCAGGCCTTCTTCAACCTTCCAAAAGTTTAAATCTTAATAATGAGCCTCCCTTCGAACGTTACAACTGGAAACACAGTCAACCCTGCCTTTTAAATCTTAATAATGAGCCTCCCTTCGAACGTTACAACTGGAAACACAGTCAACCTTGCCTTTTCAAGAACTGTAGATGGAGACAAAACCCTAGGTTCTTGTTGGCTCAAATTCAAATTGTCGGGGTTCCACAAAATGTTCACTCACCTTCTGATACACGATCTAACACTGATTTTATCACTTTTCAACCGCTATAGGTTTCTAAAGCCTGATTCAAGACACAAGTTAGAATTTGTAATCAAGAAATAGTAGCCTTTTGTAACCCTACAGGACAGTATAAGAAACAATGATTGATACTCACTCTTTTTGAACTATAGATTGTCCCAAATACATACAACCATTACGTGAATACCATGCACTTAAGTCTTAAACTTGTGCACAATGACTGAGAATCATACATGAGCAATTCACCTTTCCCACAGTATTGTAGACCTTCAGTAGTATTTTCAAGGATTGATTCACTTTGGAAGTGGACTAACTCCAAAACCCTCTCTCTCTCTCCAACTCCCTCTCTTAGTTGACCTTTACCAACACTGTCATGAACAGTGAGAGTTAGATAATAGGTAAAGCTTCCAAATTTTCTTGAACAGTGAGAGGAGAGTACTAAGATGGATAGTTCCAATTTTCAGACTCCTATGTTACTATCAGGCCTTCAAATTGTTGTCCTTACTCGAATGCTTACTTCCTTCCTTAATTCTTGTCCCACTGTACATTGCAATCTTCCCATACAACTGTCAACAAAACCTGAAGACTGGGGGATTGTTCTTGCGTAATTCATTTTAATTCTACTTTAGACAACTAGTAGGATGATTTCTAATAAATTTCAATGCTTGAAATTGTATGGAAAGTCCTTATGGATCTGTAGTGATTTAAACCCTAAGTAGGGTATCTCAGAGAACCTGAGAGGCATTAATTTTTCACCAGAACGTTCAGGCTTCCCTTCAAATACTTCTAATCATTCCTCAAGGTCTATGATCATGTCTCCAAGCTTTAGAGATGATCAATAAGTCTAAACTCTTCCAAGATTGCTTATTCCACCTGAAAATCCCGTGCTCAGTCTTTAAGAACAGGGTGTGCTCTACAGTTTGAAAGTTTACAATCAATGTAAGGTTTTAATACATATTCTAGGGACTTCAGAAGATTAACCACCTTATATTCACTCTAGGAAACCTTCATCAACTCTGAAACTTTGATCTTCACCTTCCTAACTTCCTCCTACTGTCTTCCTTGGTAAATTGTGTGCACCTTTACCCTGCTACAGCCCTCAAGAAATGCTACAACCAACATTAGCCACAGCAATCACATGCATGAATTGATCTGAGTATTTTTCATCAGTGTCAAACACCATTAACAAAATATTCATCAATCCTTCATACACAAAATTAAGCTACTAATCAATATGACTCAGAATTAAAGCATACTCTGTCTAGTTTTGCAAAAACAACATTCCTTTCTTTCTCAAACTTGGAGCTCCAATTTCCAGTAGCTTGACCATTCGAATGATAAAATGAGAATTAGTTACAAGAAGGTTTTATACCCTTTTGAGTTGGTTTCAACCGAATGGAGGTCCTTACGCCCTTGATACATACAGATTTCCTCTTTGTTATATCATTATTTACTTAACCTTGACTAGAACTCCAAAGTCTAAACTTTTGAACATACATTTATGACTCTAAGACCCCCCTATAGAACCTATCACAAGCTTGAAACTCCATATGTGACCCCCAAAAGTTCATTATAACTCTTAAGCAAGCCAAAATGGCTTCACAATTCACATTTGCATACTTTGGAGGGAAAATGCAAAATTTGAATTTGTGAAGGATTTAAACTAAACTAACCATACTAATGAGTCCTCTATGACCTCCTAAACCTTCAAACATGTTTTCAAACCAAAATTGATGCTAATTGACCCTATTTACAAATTAGGGAGGATGCTCCTGCATCAAATTGAAACACTATTATTGCAGTTAAGTATACTCGAGGGACATTTTGTAACATGTGAAAATGGTGGTCTTGGGCTTGTAGAGAGCAAAGGAATCATTGGCAAGAGTTTAAGAAACAACTCTTAGGGTAATCTTGGCGATTGTTGAGAAAACAGAGTTTATGAGGGAATGAGAATGCATATTGTGGTGTCTTGAATGATTTAAGCAGGATGAGGGGTTATATTATAAAGAGAGAAGGTGGAGAATGTAGGCACAAAGTTTATGAAGCTGATTAGAAGTCTTGATGAGCTTGAAAATACAAAATATGAATTATCTTCCTATTTGGGCCTGGTAAAACCCCAGGTTAGGGCATTAAAGCTAAAAAATGCTTCAATCTCTGTTTTCATGGTTGAGACTTAATGAAACTCTCTATATAGGATATGAGTAGGATTATTGAAGGGATTTTCATGGTTTGGTGTGAAAAGAATATGTATGGACGAAGTACAAGCTGACAGTCTTCTTCTTAACCCCATTTTGGACCTTGGAAGAGCTAAATTGAAACCATTCAAAGAGAACTGTGCAATTTCCCTAAAGAAACCATCTAGAAGTTTTTTCTAACAGTAAGTTGGGCCGAATGGGTACCCAAAAATATAACTAGTTCATGAAAAAAATCTATATATGAGTTTTTACCCTCAGAACACAGAAATAGGAGACCTAATTGATAAATGGACAATGAAGGTTGACTGGGTTTTTTTTGGAGTTAAGACCTAAAACTTTGTAGAAAGCAAGAAGCCGCTAAAGGGTACTCAGAAATGTATTTGGTTTCTCTTGAAGCTTTACCAATGATTCCCAACAATAAGGTTTCTATGATTGCAGGGCTACAAGGCCTTTAGGCCATATAAGAAATTTATCCAAACAGACTAACGCTTGCCTCCAAATGTGGATGTTGAGTGGAATGTGTGAGGGCTTTCAGAGGTTCAAGAAGGTGTCCAAAGCTTATAGGAGTATAATGACCTAAGAAAGAGATAAAGCAAGTGTAAAGATAATAAAGTGGTGCATTAGTACAAAACAGGACAGCCAAGAAATGAATGGTAAGTATGAATTGAATTGTGCTTGGTGGTAGTTGAATGCAGGACAGAGCAAGAGAGGTGAGAAATGTGGTGGATAATGACAGGTATGGCATGAAGAAACATCTAATATAGGCATAAGTGACGTGCATTGTAAAAGTTGGAGTGAATTTGCATGTGTGGACCTTGAAGCTTCTAAGTTGTGTTATGTATTAATCTTCAAGCTAAAATGTTTTCTATGTGTCAGGGCAGAAATATTAGAGTGTAGAGAAGAAACAAGGAAGAATGTAAATGGTGAACTAGTGAAACCTTTGTTCCCTAGCATTGCATAGTGAATTGCTTGAACTTGAAAACCTTGGTGTTAGAGGTTGATTCAAATTTGTGTTGTTTAAGTAAAAGCTCCCCTCCTCTGCATCACCCTTTTGCACCCGTGAAACCTTGTAGGTGTTGAGGTGTGCCACTCTTTTCTTTGTAGACACGAAGTTGCTGGTGCTACTGCTGTTGAGAGTCAGTTTGCAGCACTTACCCTAGACTTACATTTGGTTCTAAATATGCTCCTCTACTGCCATGGTTCATCTGCTTGTTTTTCTGGTTTCAAAAGTACTCTCTTCAATGTCAATTTTTCTCCATTTACTGGGTTTATGGATGCAGCCACATCATCTTCGATTTCTCCAGCTTGAGCGACATTAGCTCTATTTTCGCTACTATTTTCCTTAGTAGCTTTTGCACACTCATATGACCAATGCCCATGTTGTAGCAGGTGCAACTGAACCCTCGACTAGGCCCTTGTAATCCAAATCCTCTTCTTCTCGAGGACTGAATTGGGGTCTTCAGTTTAGTCCCATAATGATGCATGACCCTTCAGTTTAGTAACAATAATCTTAACCCTCTTGGGGTCTTCAAATTCCTCCAAATTGAAATACTTCTCCATGTCTGATATCCAGTTGATCATTTCTTCCAGATCCAGATCACGGGCATAATTGGGTAAATCCATCCTAGGCTTCCCATTTTAGAAATAGCCTTGGTTACCCTTTCTTCAGGTTCTTCTCTTTTCTCTTGTTCTTTTTCCTCTTCATTCTTTTATGAATCACTCACTTTTGCTTCCGCTCCTCTTCGTTGGGCATTTCACATGGCTTACATTTGAGCCTGTAAGCCTCTAATGACTTCCAATAACTCTTCATTTCTAATATTTCTAGGGCCTCTTCCACCCCAAATAGATACACCCTACCTCTGCCTCTGCGGGCCATTCTTCAGCTCCAAGATGCTTCAACATGTGCTGTTACCACTTGGTGCAGTTTGCTGGAGAGGGTTAGATAAATCCAACAGACTCTTAGCAGCATAGATCACAGTCACACTTTGCATGCCATGCATCCCAATTTTGTCATTCCAGAATTTCAAACTTCCATCTATGATGTTAAGAGCGGTGACAACAGCACTTTCTTTGGGAGAATTTGTTTTGAGGGCTGTTCTTATTATACTGGGAGTGATTGAACTTTATTTTGGGGATTCTGCAGAGAAGGATGAGCTAAGTCCCCAAAATCAAGAGGAAAATCAGTGAAGAAATGCTGGCCTGAGCGCAGAAGGCATGAACTGAAAGTGGGCAGGGATTCCCAAGACTTTCAATGATTGAACTCGGGTGTGGGGTGTTTGGGTTATAAAGGAGCTCGTTTGCTTGGAAACCTACAATTAGACTAATGTTTTTGTTGATCATTACGCATATGATTGATTCTGGCTGGTTGGGGGCTGGAGATGACTTTTTTTTGGCCAGCTTATCCAGGCCTGACAACATGGAATTCTCTCTCCTATGAAAATGTTTCCATTTTCTTTGTCCTAGGTCCTCTTTTTCATTCTGGCCCACTACAGGATGTAATATAGACAATCTTCAATTTTGAATATTATGAGACACAAGCCTGGTTAGAAGTTTATGTATTTCGTTTTTCCCTTTGCCAATCAGTAGCATAATCGGGTCTTTGATGTTGTAGCTCCTGTCTTTGACAATTAACTTCTTTTGGCCTCCGGAATCGATTTTGGTTCTTAGGAACTGCTGGCTGGAGATTTTAGATGTCGGGGCTCTTTCTCTCTGTGACCTGTATCATTATAATACTGGCATCTGAAGATAAAAGATTTTAATAACCAATTATTTGGATTTTCTTGTCTTGTGTTTTATTTCAACACAATATGTTTTGGAAGAGGTGTACAAATATGTATTCTGACACAAAGTCTAACCAAAGAGATGAAGTTAGAATTCTTTAGTCCAAGCCATTATGTGTTAAGCAATTGCAAATTTCTTATTATCAACACTTTGCCCAAATGTTGACATATCATGAGGTTATGGAGATAGTTTCTTGGTGCTTTGCATACTTGTAAGATGTAAGAAAATAATGTGGGACCATATAAAAGTTAATTGTTAAAATGCACCCCTCCACATTTTCCACAACAGATGAAGATTTTGTACAAGGAGGTTTAATAATCATTCATAAGTTCAAGCTCTGATTCAACTATCTTCCCAGAAATGAGTAGTAGCCCCATTTTGAACCATAGGTTTGACTAGTTGGCGAGTACTCGCCAGATTTTTTGCTGGGATGAATAATCTCCGAGAAACCTTGCCACCCAAAAATGACGAATATTTGTCAATACTCATCATGAATATTTGCCTAAACTCGGCAAGATTGGCCAAAAACTCGCCATACACAACAGGGATGCAGAAAACAGAAAAAAACGAGGATTTTACGTTGAAAAAATGTTGGTTTTTGTCTTATAAATGCATTGTACTCCCTCGCTTATAATCACACAGCTATTGAGCATCGTTTACATGAGTTCAAGATATTTTATCACGAATTTGAAGAGCAAATAATTACTCGCATAGATATGCAATTTATAATGATAATTTTCAATGACAATCATCATAAATTCATAACACTTATCCATTAGCTGTTGTATTTGCACGATGATGCGATTTTGTATTGTATTTGTATTCAGATCTGTAATAGAAAACACTTACCCAACATTCTATAGACTCGTTTGATATATTTTATAGCTAGATTTTGCATAAAAATTATGTTTTTTTAATGAAAGTTGCGTATTTTTTAAGTTGCCGAATATTTTTTGAGTCATGCTGAGTCAATTGTTTTTGGATCTTTGAAATATTTGCGGAATACAAATATATGCGAACTACATTTTGAACTTTTCACCGTATGCCTGGATTTTATCACATCAATGCTTGAATTGATGAAGTTTCATATAGACGAGCCACTCGGCGATTCAGTGCTAAATTCATTATTTAATCCTTCTAGATATTTTTGGCCCAATATTTTGCTCCAAAGTTTAGTCTTATCATAGGACATAATATTTGCTGTTGAGTAAACTGATCTGGCCTTCTGTTGCATTTGCATGTGTCTTTACTTTTAAAGAAATTTCTTCCCCCTTTTAACTTAATTATATGATTAAAAAAAACTTTTGACTATGTATTCATTTATCTTGTAGCTTACGCTAAATATGTCAAAAGGCTTCAAACTTAAAATATGCGTCTGTTTTGATATGCAGGTTTTGGCAGCTTTCGAATCTGCAAAATGACTTTCATGGCGCAAATTTGGAGATAATTTGTTATTAATGGGCCGATAAGCCTTCTACTAAAGTTAAATTTTTTTGGGTAATGGCTTTTACGTTGTGTTCGCTATCTCAGTTTTTAAATTTTGTCAAATTCAAATGCATCTATTACATAATCAATGTTGTAGTATTACCAATATTGATTTTTGGTGCACAATTTTTCGTGACATGCCCTTTCGTCAATATGACTATTATAGTATCATGTCCATAGTTACTTTGGAAAATGTGTCTCGACATAAAAAAACATGCCATCAATGAAGAGTTTGTCGTAATGTAATGTCACACCACTCTACGCATGTCATTTTATATCACTAAGTTCAACCACATTGGCTCCTCTTGCAGAATTTTTTTCCCCTCCAACACAATGTAAGACCAATACCCTCCACAGTTAGAGCAGGTTTTGTTTCTAACATGCTCTCAGCCCTAAGGTGTTCAATTTCATACAATGAGAGAATTTTCATGTTATTCTTCAGTCTTTTTGTCTGACCATTTTCCAAGCCAAATTTTGCGACTCTGCAGTCCCTTCGTCAGAGCATATTACTGGGCGTGGGCATACTACAACCCATTATATAGGAAGTGTGTTTTTATATGGGTTATTGTTATTATTTTCATCTTGGACATACTTCTGTTTTAGGGAAAAAGAAGTAACCACCAGACCAATAAGAGGAGAACCCTGTAGAACAATTCAGCACCGTAGAGAAGCACGATGCTTTGCTGTTCTACTCTAACATTATTGCTTTGTCAATATATTTAGAAGAGATTTTAACGTGGAGAGATTTAAATTAGATTTTCATTTTTAATGTTATAATTTGGATTGTAAGGGGGGTGGGTGGGTAATCGAATAATGTTTCTATCTTGGACTTAATGCGTTAAGGTCTTAAGAATTAATAATTTTTCTCTCACATCATAAGTTAGAAGCTTGAACGGAGGGTGTAAAAGCTCCACATTTACTCTACAAGCACGAGGATTATCGGCTCTCTTTTGCACTATTTTGTCTTAGTATACTATGCTTATGGTGAAAGATTGAAATTGTTATCCATTGAATTTATTAGGATTACCTTTCCTACAAGAAATGTGGAAGTATTATGCATGTTAGTCTCTCCTCATATTCCCTTTTGAAATTGATTTAATGGTTGAATGTTTTTTTTATCAGGATCCCACTATCGAGTGGTGCATTACCCTCAAAATTGTAACGAATTCACCAGTGCAATTTTTTATTTTGGTCAAATTCACTTGTAAAGTTACGAAGGATAGAATACTAATAGAGACAAAATTATTAGAGAAAATATTGCAAAATACATAACACATTAATAATTAAAGAATATGAAGGAAAGAAGAGGAATAACCATATTTGAATTCATTTATCTTCAAAATATTTTCAGATTGAAGTTGACTTTTTTTTGGTAGAAGTTCAACCATTTAATATTTGTAACAAATATTACATATAGTAATTTTTTATATTATTTCATTTTCTTCATTTATGTTTTATTTGTATTTATTGGTACACGATGAAGTGAATGTATTTTTTCGTCCTTGTTCTTTCTGTTTTTAAGTTAGGCACACGAAAAGGGTTCATCAACATTAGTTGTCCTACCCTTTCAGCATGTTTGTTTGTTTGTTGTGCTTGTTCTCTGTGATTTTTTTTTGTGTATTCGCATGTATTTACAATTGAATTTTATCATGTTTTATGATTAAGAAATGATAATACACCATCTAAAAAAATCCTTGAAAACCTACTTTTATACAAAGCGTTGCCAATCATTAATGTAAATTTGAAAAAAAAACATTTTTTGAGAGATTGTTTGGAGAGTAAATTTTATTAGAAAGGTTGATGTTGTATAAAGCAATTAAGTTTGACAGTCATCTATAAAAAAATGTGATGATAATTTTTTAATAGTCTTATAAATTAATATATCTATTTTAGATAAATCTTTGTAAAAGATTTGGGGAGAGATTATTTTTGAGGCATCTATTCAAAATGAATGTGTATATGCTTTTCACTTTTATAATATATTTTACATTGGTAACAAGTGTTTTAAAAAAGTATTTATAAAATTTTGATTCCATTTCTTAAGTTGTTTTTTGAACTTATTTCATTTTTTCAAAGATCCGTATTTTGTTAATGAATTATTAAGGTTTGATTTATTTGTTTTTCCTTCACATTCTAATGTATATCACATTTATTTTAATTATATTCATTGCTGATCTCAAACTATCAAAAATCTAGGTAAATCAAATATAAACTAGCAATCCTCAATTTTTAAGTATGTTGAATACCAAATCAAATGAACGTCAAATTTAATGTCAACAATAAAAGTGAACCATTCATACCATTAGAGTCATGGTTGTCATTGTAGGAATGCCTCTTGACGTAAATATATAAACGAGTACTATTGAAACATTATAAATAATACGTACGGTGTTCTGGGACAGATTGAAGTTTTTTTGGCCCTGCTAGGGTTTTTTCGCACGCTGATAGAACATCTCGCACCATTCCAGACTTTGCTAGAGCTTTTAGGTCACATCCTTGGGTAATTAACTTGACCTTTTTAGGAGGTAGCCTTCTTATATAATGGCCTCTCAACCATCTGTAGTAATGGATCTAGAAATTTTATTGAAAGAAAAGACAAATGTTGATCCATCATTATTGTCGTTAGGAAATGTTGCGAAGGAGGACCATAATATTTTTGAAAATATCAATAGCACAACGCATGATTTGCAAATATCAATAGTTTTATCACAAAGCATTATACATACTACGTAAATTCCACCTCCATTGTAAGAAGTTCAAGCTACCCTTTGTTGGGCAATGTGTCATAAAGTTGTACATTGATGTCAAAGTGTCCCCAAGGTGTCCAGGTGGTTCCATGAAGTGTCAAGTCATGTCTAGGTGTATGGTCAAACAAGTAAGGTGTGTGGTGAGTCCTCCCAAGGTGGTGTGCAAACTCTCCAAGGTCAAACATGGTTAATCATGTATATCAGGTGTTAACAAATTTGTAACAAGTCTCCATGGTCAACTCATGAAGAGTCACGTGGTTATAGGCTTAATTTTGGTACTACACCAAGCATTTTGGCATAGAAACATGAAAGTTGGATCAAGGTAGAATAGGGCAAGCATGGTTGGAGCAATGAGCTGGAATAACATGTGTGGAAGGAGTATTAGGTCAATACTCGGGCTTACAGGGCATGAAGGTAGCTTTTTGGAGGCATTTCGGTGAAGATAAGGTCAGTAGACAAGTGGAATGGTTGAGCCAAGGCATGATGATGCAAACCAAGTATTAAAGGTTCATAATTTGATGGTATATGAGGTGTGCAGGGCTTCACAAAGGTCTAAGGAGGTAAATCGAGCATCTACTCAGGTTGGCATAATACACCCTTACGAACTAGAGAACAAATGCTGCACAAATGAGAATGGGGCAAAACTTTTCAAAGCAAATTATGACAAATTGGTCATTGGAATACATGGAGGGGTGAGTGGAGAAGGTGTGGTCAAAATTTCAAGACCCAAGGAAGTGTTTTGCAAAAGTTATGCATCTTTTTCTAAAGGGTTTTTGGAAAATGCAGATTAAGCACTCTGACTTCTTAGCTGTCAAGAAAAAATGACAAGCCTCTTCTAGATAAATCATAGAAGACTTTTTTTGTAGGGAATTTGGATAAAAGTTGAATATAAAAAGTTTGAGATCAATTGCTTAAGTATTTAAAAAGTTCTAACCATTTTTTTGAGCTAGTTTGAAACCCTCCAAGCCCTCATCTTAAAGTAATCGAAGCAAAATGAAATGTTTGATCTTCTAATCAACCGGACAAGCCATGAAACCTACTTGGATGTGTAGAGGACTCCCTGAAGCACATTTTAGTGACATTTTGCCTTTACATGTGTTACGGTACGGTATAGAAAACCAATGGTTTTGATGAAAATTGTAGGTACATGTAAGAGTTCGGGGTTTCATGATGAAAACCTCAGTATTCTAGAAAGCTTATGATGTCTACTACATGGTCATAAAAATACTTGGACAAGGTGTGTGAAGAATTTTGAATGTGCATGTGAGTTTTTTCCTCCTACTATTAGAAGCATGTGAATGCAAGAACCAACCATAGTGAGTTGAAGGGGGCTTTGTATGAATGACACTTACAGAGGTATAAGAAGAGTATGGACACCCTCTACAAACTTTTGATACAACATGTTGGAACTCCCAGATTAGCTTGGTGGCATGGTGGTAAAGTTAGAATTTATTAGCATAGCGTGTCAAAATGAGTCTCTAAAGAAGGTGGACTGAATCTGATTTGAAAATGAAGTTAACTAAAGGGTTTCCTCCACAACCTTTAACACCTCAAGAAGCTTGAGATCAACATGATATCTAATACATGTCCTCACAAAGTTTATAAGCATGACAACGCCAAAAGGTGGGTGTATCAACTCAAAACTGTGGGCTGTGCTCTCAAAGTCTTTTTTTTGAATGTGTCTTGAAAATCTTGAAGTGGCGAGCTTGTATGCATGAAATAGTTTAAGTGGAGGATATGATGTGTTGAAAATACTGAGAACGAGTTCATGAATCCATGGTAAGATAATCAAATATGTAGATTTGGTCACTTTTAGCAGGTGTTTCCTTTGTGCATGTAAAAACTGAGTATACGTTGCTCTAATGTCTAAATCAAGAAGTAAGGAGGCGTGCTCTGATAAACCTTGTGTGTTGAAGATGATATCCAAGTTCTTGTAGACGTGAAGTTCATTTGCAATCCCAATTCTTAAGTGCAAACTTGATGAGAGCTCATCTATCATACTAAAAATATGCAAAACCTTGTCTAACCTCTAGTTTCTTTATGTGCACTCATAAAAGTAGAAGGCAAAATGGCGAAGAAAGGAACGTAAAATGGAGTTATAAAATATGGTAAAGGTGTTGGTAACGTGTGTGCATGTATATGCCACTTAGTGTTTGTTCAAAAGGTGCTAAAAGACAAAATATGATAGTTTGCTAGAAGACAAAAACTGTGTTTTGTCAGTTTCAATCAACAATCAGAGGTCTGAATGGAATAATCAGATGTGGCAAAATTTTCAGGATGTTGTGGAAGTTTTAAATTTAATTATTTGTTGCCAAGGAATATTAAAAGAAGTCTACAGATCTTGCAGATGTAACTAACATATGCCAAACACAAGAAGACAAATTTTGAGGTAGTTTTATGAGAAGTCTCTTTATCTCCTTTGTATGCGGAAAGAAGAGGGCTAATTGAAGAGTCTTTGTATTTGAAAATTCAAGAGTCATGTTGAGAGTTAGACTTGTTAATTTAAGCTCATTTTTAAGCATGTAAGTTGTTGAAAGTGTGAAGTGTTGAGTGCAAATTTTGAAAAGTGAGAAGTGTGTGAATATATTGAAACTATGACAAACTAAGAGAGGAGAAGTGAAAGTGTGTTGAAACAGTGGTCACATCAGGTTGATGTAAGCAACCAAGTGAAGAAGGTGATCAAGATTTCCTTCTATGATTGAAGTCTAAGTTGTAGATCAACTATTTAGGAGTGAACTTCCTAGCAAGTTGTTTCTTGCAGAACAACAATCAAGTGGGTGTGTGACATAGAATTGAAGTGGATGCTTCAAAATTGGAGTTAGAGCTTCAGGGTGAGTGGATGCTCACCATTTGATAAGATTATTGCAATTTTTGATGGATAGTTGTCCTTGATATTGCTTTGATTTCTCCTTTTTGTGACTTTTCTCCCTTATTGGGTTTCCCACCTGAAATCCAGTCTCCTCATGTGTACCGGTGTGTTTGTTGTTATTTCTCTTTCATGGTTGGATGTTCATGTTCTTCATGGTTAACATATTCAAACTTGGTTGATTGAATCATTATAAATTGCACAAAATTTTAATAAGCATTGATTCACCCCCCCTCTCAGTGCTTAGATTTCTAGCAATTGGTATCAGAGCCGGTTCTATTTGTACAAGTCTAACAGCTTAAGGGAAGATCCTTAAGGCACAAGCATGGGTGGTCAAGCTGATGCAATGTTGAATAAGAAGTATGAGATTACGCAAGACCTTATTAAAGACTTAAAGGCTGAAATTAAGCTCATGGAAGCAAATTATCTTGAAGAACTCAAAGAGGTGGAATTAATTGTCAATTGATGTCAAAAGATCTAAGGGTCAAAGGAAATACCTATATCAATCTTGAGGAAGAATTGAAGATTTCAAAGGATTAGCTAGAACAAGTTAAAGATAAATTGATGACCTATCAAAGAAACAAGGAAAGTTCAAGCAATCAAAGACACCCTAATGACATATCAGGTCTGGTTTTTAAAAATGAAGCAACTCAGTGTGAATTGGAGCATGAACCTAGTCATGAGTCATGCCAAACAACCATCAAAGTTAAGGCTGAATAATGTGGTGAAATAAATGCAAAATTGATGACACTAAGAGAGGAACTGGAACAAGCAAGGAAAAAGGAGTTGAAGGAAAAGTTAATCCATGTATCATATCAAGGACACAAGAAGACTATCAAACAACCAAATGCGAGGAGATTCCCTGGTAAGTTTCATGGAATTTTCTTTTCATGTCATGTCTTTAGACATAGATCTAGGGATTTTATAAGGAAAGCGAACAAAGAACATCCATGGAGAGTGCAAGACTGAATATGAAAAAAATAGAATGTGTTTCAATTGCCATGAGAAGGGTCACATGGCCAATTCCGCCTTCAAGAACCTATGGAGCATGATTGGACAAAGGAGACATCTAGAGTTGTATGTTTTAAGTGCAACAAAGCAGGCGATTTTGCAATACACTGTAACAAGAGGAAGTTAATCCAAAAGAGGAAAGATGAAGTTAAGCTTACTCCTATAGAAACAACCAAGGGAAAATCAAAACTAGCCAATGAAGAGCCAAGCTTAACTGAGATGAAAAAATGCACATACAAAGCTAAGAAGGAGATAGTTGGATCATTTAAACCCATGAATACCAATCAACCATAAAATTCTATGAGAGGTATGTTTGCCTTGGTTGAGAACAAGTTCATGAATAAGGAGGAACATATGTGCTTAATGAGAAAAACTCGGGAAATCATCATCCCGAGATAACCATGTAAAGGGATCACAAAACCAATTTGCAAGAGGGAAAGAAAGGTGGATTCATTGGATTCCTTTGAGGAGTTCATGATGTTTTAGTGCTCTCAGGAGCATGACATGCCTTCTCTAGGCTTCTAGAAGGCAAATGTCTATTGAAGGAAGCACATTGAGGCTTTGAACAACATCTTATAATCTTTTAGTTGTCAAAAGCCAAGGAAATCTCTTTCCTTGATGTTAAGTGACCAGTCACAATATACAAGGTCTACCTATCATTAGTTTCTTAAGTTACAAATCAAGGTCCTCTCCATGATAATGCTATGTGAACAATCCAAATTATGTCTTTGCAAGAATGTTCCCATCATTTGTTACTAATTGGATCTCTCATTATGTTGCCAAGCCGATCAAGTCACTCAAGGTTTCAAGTAAACTGTCAAAGGTATATTGCTCAGTCCATTCATAATGTCCTAGTGCATAAGTAGTGTGTAAAAGATGCTTGAAGATTCTATGTATCTATCCAAGTTGATAAAGATTGTAAATCAAACTCAAAGGCCCATAATGCTCTCTCTGATATGTGTTACAAAAGATTCATTCTGACTAGGTTATATCGGTTGTGTAAGCATCCAAATTTCATGTCCTTCAATAGTTATTGGTCTGCATTTAATAAACACTGATCAACTGTGTGCCAACAACTCATTACATTCAACATGTTGTGAAAAGCCATCTTGTGTTATGTGCATAAGAGATCCTAAAGAAGTAGAAATATGTTACGATGGTATATATTTTCTCTACCTTGAGCCTCCAAAGTGTAAAATCACTCAGAGTAGTCCTAATGTACCAAAGCTCGTGCACAAAAAGAGCCATGAGTCAAAACTGTCAAAGCGTGTCATAAATTGTCCAAGGTTTTCATAGTTTGAATTTGAAGGGTCAACTCTTTTCATAAAGATGTGTGTATATCTCTCATGAATGTTCAAAGGTTTGGTCATGCTCCAAGTAAGAAAAGAGTCAAGAGGTTTGATTGTTTCTTGAATGAGAATCTCCGAGGCAATATTTAAGCAGTTATCAGTCAATGTATCTTGTCAACCTACTTTCATGACATGAACACTCCAAACTGTGATAACTCACAAGAAAAAAAATCAAGTGTTAGTGATGAATCTTCAAGGAAGAAGAATATGCTTCAAAGGATCATTTACAGTACAAATTAAAGCCATGCTTTTAAAGTGTCTTTGGAACATGTGTAAGAGGAGTCAAGACACCATTCTTTGATGTAGGCCTGTTAACGACAACTACTGGCTTGTCTTGGATATCAAGTAAAGTAAGCTAGTTATATAAAGTGCATAAGAATTCTTGGCATCAACATGCTACAGTTAAAGTTGTCTTAAAAACAATCTGAAGGAATCAATGAAATCTTGAACATGCCTAGGAAGGAATCTGTGAACAGTGATTCACCAAGAGATCATCAAGCCCAACAAGTCTATGTTGAAGGAAGAAAGGAAAAAAAATAACTTTACACACACAATTTTTCACGTGCTACATTGTCGGAAAACGGTTCCAAGCCCCCTATGATGATTATTATCTTTTTCAATGATGTTCGAGCCCTATTTCCTCTTTGCAATGTATATTTGTATCTTAGGATGCTTTACTTAGCAATTTCCTTTCTTTTCCTGCTTTTCGTTATCTTTCCACAATATTTTTCCTTAGCTTTTGACCTTAAGTTATGGAAATGTCGCGGTGGTTACGCAACTACAGTCTACCTGAGCGGTGGTTACGAAACCGCCGGTCTGCCCTCAAAGGCGGTTACGTAATCACATAGGAGGTTGAGCAACCGCCCCTTTGCACAGACTGACGGTTGGGTGCGGTTTTTCCAAAACCTCTTTTGGTGTGTTTTGAACACGTGTCCACATCTTCAAACATGATTTTAGCGCATGTTTCTTGGTCAAATTGGTTGTTTGTAGGCTTGATGGATGCGTACCAAATTCCTCTTCCTCCTCTATTGTTAATTGAGAGTTAACTTCCCCTCCTTGTTGTGATGTGGCACCCCATGGATGCTAAGTGGGAAAGACCACTTCCCAACCATTTTCCTATAAAATCCAAGCTTATTCCTGAAGCAATGGTAGAAGATATTTGTTGTGATTTGCGTCGTTATGTTGTTGTGATCTTGCTAGAAAAGCATTGTTCTTTTTCATTGTTCTTCTTCTACTTACATTTCTACCAGACTACCAAGTAAGCCACCATTGCTCCGAAACCTATTTCTTTGCTTTTTTGCATTCCCAGTGCAACTCCCTGGACTCATATGAACACTGAAGTTGGAAGAGAAACTGAGGGGACAAAAAAGTAAACCACAACTGGATTTTCCAAAGCACTGCAAATTCTAGGTTGCGGATGTGCTTATATTTCCTGAAGCTTTCTTGAATTCTTTATTTTATCAGTATGCACATTATTGATTAGAGTAGTAAAATCATTTCAATTTAAATCATTGCAATAGTTAGAACATTATTATAGCTTTCATTTTGTCTGGAGGAAAGCTTCTGCATTTGTTTTAGGTAATTACAATCCCTTTCAACTTATAAACCTCCATTGAATCCTTCTTTACTTCTACCGGGGAATTTGCAGGGGAAGAAAAGCTTCTAAGAAGCTTTGATTTCTTCTCGTGCCTCTGAAGTAGAATAGAGGATTTACATGCACAATTACAAGTTGGAAAATCTTTGTTAATTTAGAGTAATATAGATCCATCCAGCACAAGGAAATAACTATATCTTGTTATTTACTTGTTTAGATTTATTTATAGAAGCAGTTTAATTCGATTAGAAGAAATTGGTTTGTTTATATATTTCTTTTGTTTTTCCAGAAAGTATAAAATACAAAAATATTAGATTAGATTAGATAGTTTGCTTTTATTTGTTTTATTCCCTTTATTTAATTCTTTTCTTTTCAACTAAGTAGATAAAAACAGTCAAACAATAGGGAAATGTTACCCACACATAGCCTATAATTCCCCTTTGGCCAATTCAACTAACAGGAGTTCACACTACTCGATCCTAGTCCCTCATTCTCCTATAGTTGCCCATCAGCATTCCCGCAACATTCCACATCGGTTGTCCCAGCACGACCTCTAGAGGTCGAGTGCGCTTGAAGGTCACGTGTTGATTTTCAGCTGTACAAAATTGGTGAACCCGACATGAAAGACTAGTTTCTTCTTATTTCTTTTTCTTTCATTTCTATTACCTCAGCTTTCCATTTCTTCTCCTATTTTGGTAGGTATTTTATACTTCCTAAAAATATGTCTGGTAGAGAGTTTGGTGGGCCATTTGGCTACGATAGATACTACATCAGCGTTCAACCATAACAATCCCCTTCCCTTTCCGGATGGGCTGATAATTACACAAATAACATGCAAGCCTCCCCTAGCTATGTCTCAAACCCCACTAGTCATGTGAGCATAGAGGAGGTTGATCAACCTTTGAACATACAATACAATAAACTCACTTCAAACAATACAAATTTTATAAGTGGTACAAGTCCTTACACTAGAGTCTTGTTGAGACCTCACATTGCCATGCAATCAACAAAAGATGACATCTTTGCACGTATTGCCAATCCTCTTCACAAAATAGGTGAGTCCTTGGATAGGATGAAGATTCATACATCTGAGATGTTCAACAATAATACATCGAATACCTATTCTGAGACTCCTAATTTCAAGGAAAACAAGAACGAAAACATTGAACAATTCATAAGAGGATATCACTTGTCCTCTCAACCAAATCCTACACCACATGCACTCAAACAAGAATCTCAATCCTTGTCCCATGATATTATTTCTACCTTAGTAGGGAGGATCAGAGAACTAGACAGTTCCCAACCTTCACAACCAACCTATGCAGTAGGGCAGAACATGGGGCATCCCATCGCTAACAAAGGGTACGCCCCTGTCAATACAAAACCAATGCAACATCATGTGCAACAAGGTTATCATGTCCAATCAAATCCATGTGATCTTATCACTGGAGATGATACCCTAGGAATGGGCACTCACCCTTCTCATGCTTATCCTGCTTAAAGGCTGGCCGAAAGTGCGTTCTCGAATTCCACTCCATCAATTAATGAGACATTCCGTGGTTTCATGCCCACTAACCTGTTTCCTAGTGCCATTCCATATTACCTGAATATGTACTCAAAGTCCCCCCAGATGGATCCATATTCCTTCCCTACTCCTTATACACCATATCAAGGAGCTCCATACATTCCGGATAATGCCTATACCACAACCTATCTAACCCCTCCTCCTCTACCTTCTCATCAAGGAACTTCAATGGTGGAATCCTATGCAATGAGTACTTATGCTGAGTATTTGAAAAAACCCCTAGAATTTACCATACGAGGTGTCATGCTTCCACTCCCATTCCTGGATATTCCTAAGTTTAAGATAGAACGTGACCCAAATGCTCATATAAAGGCGTACACCACTGCTATAAGGGAATTTCTACCTTGGGATGTTGTGGTGGCTAAGATATTTATGAAAACCCTTGAGGGAATCACTTTAGATTGGTACTATCAGATTCCGGAAGCTTCTATACATTCCTTTAAAGAACTTGTTTAAGAGTTTGTTAGAGAATTTGACATGAACAACTTACTTCAAATGGGGATTAGGGAGTTTCTACATATTAGACAGGAGCAAAATGAATCTTCCACTCATTTCATCCAAAGATGGCGTCAAGTTCTTTACTCCTCTGCAAGTGCACCCAACATGGACTAGATGGAACTTTGTGATCTTTTCCTCCACTCGCTCAATCGAGAGACCAAGGAAGAGGTCCAAAAGTTTCCTTTTTGTAGTTACGAGGAAGTGTTGGAAGGTGCGCTTCGGATCAACCAAGCTGATATTGATAGTGGTCGTAAGACCTACGGTCTCAATGGGAAGTTAGTTTACCCTAATCAAAAGAACGCAAGTAATCAAAGCAGTGGATCCAACAACCAAGGATCTAAAGTCCTGAATCGTAATCGCAGTGTTACCATGGACGATGTTACTGATCAAACAAAGAATGCCGATTTTACGAACAATGATAACACTAACAATAACAATAACAATAGTAACATGTGCAATCAAAGAGGCCCTAATCATGTTTCCTTGGTTAACATGGTTGATGTTAATCGTACCCCTCCTCGATAGGCTCAAACCCAAGGCCCCGACCAGTACCAGAACTCTGGCCAAAGGGCAACAAACCACAATTTTAACAACCAGTTTCAAAACTACAACTGGGGTTATAATCAACAACAAAACACAAACCAAAGGCCAATAGACTATGATCCCAATCTCTATTGTGGTTTTCATCATGTTATTGGTTATGACGCTAGAACCTGTAGCGATTGCAACAAGTTCCTATGATTTGATATCGGATTTGAACAAGAAATTTTCTCACATCTCGTTTCTAGATTTACTGAAGAATTCCCCTATGCATCATTCTGCATTGCTCGATGCATTGGGTCTTGGTCATATAATCCTTGTTACACCTCCTCCTGGATCTCAAATAAATCATATTGACTTTGACATACATCCTCTGGGACATAATGACAGAGATACTGGGTTTGTTTTTTTATATAAACAAGATGCCTTCTGACACTGAAATAGCTGAAGAGGTGACCCCGTGTTGTATCTGCAAGTATAGTTTTATAACAATTACATCAAGAGCCATGATCGATGATGGGGATGTTGTGAATTTGGTTCACTTATATTTCTTGCAGAATTTAGGGTATGTAGAGACTAATTGCTCCTCTACGAGAAACACGTTGCGAGGGTATGATAGTCTTAAGGCTACCTCGATCAGAACCATAGTTATTCTTGTCTCCCTTGGGCCAAAAACTATCTTGACATAGTTTTACATCATTGAAAAGGTGATAAATTATAACATGATCCTCGATAGACCTTGGTATCACCGGATGAAGGCTATTCCATCCATTTTGTTCCAAGAAGTTAGATTTCTCCATTTGGGAAAGATATTCGTTGCTCAAGGGGATCCCAAGCCCTTCGACGTACATTTGGAAAACCTCAAGAAAATGCTAGGGATCCATTCAGAGTATGATATCCCTGCAAATCAATTAAACAAGATGCTTCCATCAAAAGAATAGGTCACGACCACCCCCAACATTCCGAAGGTTGAAGTCGTTGACGCAAAAACATTTGAGGTAGTGAAAACAGATAAAGGTAAGTAATTATCCATGGAAGTTGTGTCCACTAAAACCATAGCGGAGATCATAAAACTCTTAGAGAATGACGAGCCAATCTTCCTTCCTTTTGAACCATAAGGAATGTGTAGCCTTCTTGGTATGGCCTCTCTTCCTGCCGATGATATTGGTCTAGGCATAAACATGATAAAAATAGTAAAAGGAGAGGGGTTTAAAAATAAAGTAATACCCATCAAATTCATTTCTAGGGATTCCTCCATTCCTAGCCTTGGTCTAGACACAAAAATGTCAAAAACCAAGCTCATTGTGTACATGAGACATAATCCCATAGCGCTATGAACATAAGATGTAACCACTACTCCCTGTGTAAGGGATAAGGTTGAGTAGCGTAGTCATGCTCACATGAATGTAATATGTCCAGAACATAACAAAGAGGTTCACAAATACCTCTTTCAAACAGACAAATTCACACCAATATTAGATGATCATATATATATGATAATGGGCAAGGGTTGTAAGTTTAAACCCAAGATGGTGGGCCCTTGTCAAGAGAACGGAAATTTTAAAGATCATGTGAATTATTTGTGTACCTTGGGGGGTGAAGAGTTTGACATCCGTTAACTCACTTCACCCTAAGCACTCTCATGCATAGTTCATTTGCATTTCCACATGTACATTACTCTATCCACTGCATTTCATTTTTCATATCATATTGTAAAATTGTAGTCAAGAAATTTATTTTTCAAACAACTTCCAAAACTTCTCAACATTGGAAAAACATTCAATCAAATTTCTTCAAATATCCCCAATATTATCATCATCATTTCTAATCATTTCATCAGTTCAACAAGTTAAGACACAGTTTTGACATTAATCCTACCAAGGCCTGCATTCTTGGTTCTACTCGAAGTTTTCTTCTAGCTTAGGTGTTTTTTCCCATAGTCTGTTCTAGAAGCTTCTTGGTGTCACATCTCTCCAAGAAAACCTCTTTGGTAACAAAAGCATTCTGAAACATTTTTACCTTGATCACTTGTTCGCCTATCTTGGACTTCGGTGTTGAGCCCTCACATCTTATTGGTTGTTTGGGGTTGAGGTCAGGGGAAAGTTTTCCCTCCCAAAAGCACAATTTAAAGCCAAAGCAAAAAAAAGAGGATATAAGTTAATTAATAAATGCAAAAATATTTCTTTTACAAATAAAACCACACTTCCTTGCCCCACCAATCCTTAGTGATGAGCCCATGTTTCATACTGGTGACTTGAGATTGGGAAAGGAAGGAAGTGCCCTTACTCGCTATATGCCTTGTCCTTGGTGATGAGCCCATGATTCTTACTAGTAGCATGGGGCAAGGTGTAGGGGGTCTCTTCGAATAAATTAGTAATCTATTAGTAATCTAGCAAATAAGAATTTCTTTGAAATTTCAAATCCTAAGAAAGTGAATTATATGTATATGTTCTAGGAGATCAAAGCCTTAAAAACTAGATTTTTTCAATCAAGAGGCCATCTACAGGTCTAAGTCTAGATAAACTTGCAAGCAAATCACATTCTATACTGTGTAGCAAACTGTGTGTAGAGTTAGGTTGTGGGTTTCTAATTAGATTTCTATCAAATTTTTGTCTTCCTCTAATCACTTCCATTCATCAAAATAATGCAACTCACATCCCATTCTGGCTCTCGGTGTTGAGCCCTCACATCTTACTAGTTGTGTGGAGTTAGAAGAGGAGTGGGTTCATTTCTTATTTTATCACATTCATCATATTTTGCCAACTAAATTAGAGGTACCAAATATTGCTTGAAAAACCAAAGTTTCGACATTACATTGTGTTTGCATAAACATCATATAAAACAAAACAACAAAAAGAGATCATTCTGTTAAGCATATCATCATCCATAGCATGCAATCAAAAATCATATAAAACATCGGGAATTCTTAACATCTAAGAGTACACAAGTAAAGTAAACCATAAATGAAGATAAATATTACACAATGATAACTGAGCCAAAAGTATGTATATGTACATATATCCATAATAAATTGAGTTTGTAGACAATGCCATCACACTCTAGGTATGGTCAAAACACTCGCAATGAGCACGAAAATCCATAAAAATCATATAAATGTCTTGCAAAATGACATCAAAGCAATAAAGGCCCCTGGCCTATTCCTCCCTACGAGATCCAGATGAAGGAGCTTTGTGAGGACTCCTATTGCGGCTCCTATGATGTGAGTGAGAGCCTCTGTGCACTAAGCAATGAGAATGACCATGAGATGGGGCAGGTGATCTGCCAATGGTCATGTCCTCACTGCGGGAGTGGTTCCATCTCTCCATCCTCTGGGCTAACCAATATGCTGGTGAGCTCGGTCCTCATCTTATAAAGAATCCTCTGCGGATCACCAAACTGGTGTGAAAACATCAGTGTGAGGGCTGACCTGCAACAACTGCCCCATGTCTACAAGCAAGCTCCTCTCAGGTCTTCCTCGTGGGGATAAGAAATGTATCAACCAAGATTTTTCCAAAAAAATTCCCACCATCCATCAATAGTGGATTAAAAGTAAAAGAAATTAATGACGAGTTATAAAACTATTAAAAACCAAAAAAAAAAAAATTCATTGCATAGTTTTCAGTAACAATTCTAAATAAAAAGTTGAGGGAAGAGTATCTACATACTTGGATCTCTTGGTCATCAAGATGGGTCTGCGGGAGCTGCAGGTGGTGGTGGTGCTGCTATAGGAACCTGTTCATCCAGAATCTCCTCAGAGGCCACTCATTGTACCATCATGAAGTGCTCATCTCCTCCTCCCTCATGTGTAAGAGGCTCTTTTGAATAGAGAGTCATGTCCTTGGCCTCATCCTCAGCCATACCTACTATAGAAACCTCTATGTTGACTCTCAACTCCGTGTCTGTGTCATTATCCTTATCACTCTCCTTCTCAGCCACATCCTTCTCGTCCTCCTCCTCTTCCCCGCTATGCTCAGGGGAAACCTCAATCTGTAGGATCACCCTAGGCCTAGATGGATCTAGGTAGTCATGTGGTGTGCCATTCGGGACCCCAAGTGTGACAACGGTCAATGGGAGCTTGCCCTTTATGGGTGGATCTAGCCTCTCTAATCCCATGTATATAACTGGAACTACTGGGAGGGTGTCAATATAGGGCAACCAAAACTGCAGGGGAACCCTCTGAACTGGATGGACCTCCACTCGACTGGTCCTATCCACTAACTAATTAATAGTGTTATATGCCGCTATAATGATGACATCCTTACCCCATAAGCCGGCCATGTCTAGGTATGACCATGCGTGTAATCATGTCATCCGCAATGAGTGTAGAAGCAGGCTAGTGGTGCCTCTTTTGGGGGCCCATAACTGTCCATCTAACTTCTCTGATAGCCTTGGGATCATCTATCCTGACACCCCTCTAATAGGGGATCATACACTCAAAAACCCATCTGGTCACTAGTGAAGAATGACTAAGGGCCTTTCCCTTATAGTTGAACAACTCTGTATAAATCATGGTAGGTAGAACCAAAATATCAATGTCCCAGAAATAAGTACGACCATGCTCCTCTATGCTCTAAATGATAGGATCCCAACAGTAAAGTAACTTTGTCCCCGCCCTTGTCTCCAACCAAGCGCGAAGCCAAAATACCAATGATGGCCTTGCGCAAAGATGGCATAGGGGCATTGGGAATTGACAATAGCCTCACACCATGCTTGGCACTGGTATTGGGTGGAAACGCATCTCCCATGTAGGATTCCCAACTTTGTGATTGTACCACTCCTGTGGCAGTATCTAGAATCAACCTCCTACCCGTAATAGGAACACCCAAGATCCTGTATACATCCTAGAGAGTGATGGTCCACTCTCCTCTAACCCCAGGAAACCAGAAAGTGTTCCAGTCTCCATCCTAGTAGCTCAGTATGTCTGCTAACAAATACTTAGGAGGTGCAACCAGTGGTGTCTTGGATATCCTCCATATCCCGACTCTGTGTAGAATGTCTCTCTCTGCCTGATATAGGCTAGCTAAAATCCCAAGGGGAGCCAATCACACTCTCTAGCTCGTCTCCATCGGACGTAGGATTCCATTTGCATCCACCAAAACATGAAAAAGAGCAAGTTAGAAACATCTCAGACATAAATAAGCTCATCAAAAACATCGTAAAGAAATACAAAAACCAAAAAAAAATCTTCATACATAGTCAAAGTTAGCCTTTGCCCCGACAATTATGCAACCGCCCCTCTATGTAAAGTGGTGGTTGCGCAATCACCGCGGCGGTTACGCAACCACCCCTCTCCACAGAGTGGAGGTTGCATAACCGCCCCTCTCCACAAAGTTGTGGTTACATAACCACCACTTGCGCAGAGCAGCAGTTCCATCCAAAACAAACGATTCGTACCCTAATATCTAAAAGCTCAAAAAATGACAAAAATACATCGTTTTTCACAAAATAAAAGACACACTCATTTACGCACCCCCCTTAGGAACATTTTAACTGTATAATTATTGAAGATGACCCCCCAAGGTAGATATTTTAAAATTTTCACATTTGAGGTTTTAAATGAATAAATGAAAAATACCATTATTTTTCTTAGCCGCTGGTTCAACTTGTTGGTGGGGACATGATCATGTCACTACACTCTTTGATTCAACAATAATCTCTCTCAAAACAGTCACAGGTAATCAAAAGCTCTAAAATTCTCTACGACAGTGAGTACAAATGATTTTGAAAATAGTGGTTTTAGATATATATAACTTGTTTTAACTCTATTTTGAGTGTGTGTGCTTTACAGGGCTGGAGCGCTGGCGTAGGTATGTTTCCATCCCTGCGGAAATGGTAAATCCTCTTGTCATTTTAGTTTTAGTATGTTTTGTCGATTTTATATTTATCTGCACTTGATTATTGTTTGCATCTTGCATGTAGCAAGAAGCTTGGATGACGTCACTTCAACACACGGGCGTGTCAGGTATAACCCCTAACTCCCCACTATGGGAACACCATACTCATACTCTTTGTTTTACACCTCTTCATGGCTAAAATGCTTCTCAGAGGGGGAAATATATACGCACCCAATTTTGCATGTGCTACATTGTCAGAAAATGGTTCAAAGTCCCCTATGATGATTATTATATTTTCCAATGGTGTTCGAGCCCTATTTCCTCTTTGTAGTGTATATTTGTAGCTTAGGATGCTTTACTTAGCCATTTCCTTGCTTTTCCTACTTTCCGTTATCTTTCCGTAATATTTTTCCTTAGCTTTTGGCCTTAAGTTATGGAAATTCCATGGCGGTTACGCAACCACCGGTCTACCTAGGCAGTGGTTACAAAACCTCTGGTCTGCCGTTAGAGACAGTTGCGTAGCTGCCTGACGGTTGTGCAACCGCTCCTCTACATAGACCGGTGATTGCGTGCACTTTTCCAAAACCTCTTTTGGCATGTCTTGAACGTGTGTCCACATCTTCAAACATGATTTTGGCACACATTTCTTGGTCAAATTGGATGCTTGTAGGCTTGATAGATGCGTTCTAACTTCCTCTTCCTCTTATATTGCTAATTTAGAGTTAACTGCCCCTCCTTGTTGTGATGTGGAACCCCATGGCTGCCAAGTGGGAAAGACTACTTCCCAACCATTTTCCTATAAAATCCAAGCTTCTTCCCGAAGCAATGACCGAAGATTTTTGTTGTGATTTGCGATGTTATGTTGTCATGATCTTGCTAGAAACTACACAATCACGAACTATTCTCTTGCATTGCTCTTCTTCCACCTACATTGCTACCAGACTGCCAAGTAAGCCACCATTTCTCTAGCACCTTCTTCTTTGCTTCTCTGCATTCCCAGTGCAATTCCCTGGACTCACGTGAACACTGAAGTTTGAAAACAAACTGAGGGGACACGAAAGTAAACCACAACTGGCTTTACCACAACATTGTAAATTCCAAGTTGGGGATGTACTTAGATTTCCTAAAGCTTTCTTGTATTCTTTATTTTATCTATATGAACGTTATTGATTAAAGTAGTAAAATCATTTCAATTTAAATCATTGCAATAGTTAGAACATTATTATAGCTTTCATTTTGTTTGGAGGAAAGCTTCTGCATATGTTTTAGGAAATTAAAATCCATTTCAATTTACAAACCTCCATTGAATCCTTCTTTACTTCTACCGAGGAAGTTGCAGGGGGAGAAAAGCTTATGAAAAACTTTGCTTTCTTCTCGTGCCTATGAGGTAGAATAGAGGATTTCTAGAGAATAAGATATTTACACAGTAGATTTGAATAAAATTTCGCAGTATAGGAAATAATACCCATTACAATGATATTCTCATACTACACTTTTGTAGGAGATTATAGTTCCTAAAATATAGGAAGTCCCTATAACCACTCCAAACAATATGCCTAATAATAAACTATGTCGTAAGTATATATTGTTATAACAATATAACAACACACATATACATACATACATATATATACATACATATACATATATATACATACATATACATACACACACACATGACATAACAACTTAGTTAATATAAAATAATTACGACATAATAATTATTAATCACATGTAAATAATAATTACCTACGGTAAACACTAATTTCCTAACATTCCCCCCTTAGTGTTTACATGGGAAGAAGCACATCTAAAACAGTTGGAAACAAAATCGTATGCATATGGATACTTTTAGGTCTACATACTGTTGGCTTGGATCTTGCCATCTGAATCTTGCTGCACATGACCAATCCATTTCACCACAGTGAACCCCATACCAGATGATCACACTTCCACCGATTCACCTACATACGTGAACTCAACAGTTCCTGCTTTCACTTCTAGTGACTTTCACTTCCAGTGATCGCTAGATTTCACCGGTCGATCGATGTTAGAAGCACGGCAGTCTAAGGATCTCTGCAGTCAGAGGATCACTCCAGTTCAGCTGCCCTCCTATACAACTGTTCTTAGATTCCAAAATACACATCCTCTGTGTTTCAATCATAGCAAGGGAATGAAACCGCACACCACTTGAAGCAAATAACTAAAATAGATGCCACCATAGCAAAATGAGACCCTGTCGTTGGTGACTGATGAGAGGCACTGATCGCCATCCATCCTCCATTTCCTCCGACCTCCAGTTGTCTGTTGCTAGCTCTGCTTGATATTGCTTTGAGGCTCATTTGAGAATGCCCCCCCACCTCAAGTTCAACTTGGACGTCAGATTCCACCGAAAATTCATTCGACTAAAAGTGAGGCAATTTTTTTTGTTTTTACAATATTTGAAAACTTTTATATGATACTGACTCTATTGACTGGACTATTGAAACTTTGACGACACGATTGTGACATGGACAATACAAAGACGCAACAATATTTAGACTCACTTTGATTGTTGACACTTTAACATGAACAATACAGTGATATACTTGACTTTTGACATAAAAAATAAAAACAAATTTTGTTTTTTTTTTACATCAACTTTAATATTGAATCAAATTATAACACGTCAATAATGATGGACCAACTTTGTGACAGAAGAATCAATCTAAGTCGATGAATATCCAAGAGCAGGAAGAACGACGTCACCACAGGTGGCAAACAATACAAAGTTCGATTTTTAATGGTGCGAGCAGCTGAACGTGATGGTTTTCAATTTCAACCAATAAACATTGGTGCAGGCTAGTTTTTCTAGATACGATATACTTTTGGATCTGAGACGAACGTTCCAATCAGGTGCAATCATGCAGGATACGGGCCAAATACGTATACTTCTTAATCAACAATTATTATTTTTTAATTGGCTGGGCGCTCCTTTAAAAATTGCACGTCTTTTCTTTCCTGAGAAACACTTATCCCTCAAACCTTTCACACATGCAAACACAACATATTTGATGGAGTTCACCATTGATTCAGGTCGCCTCTTATTTGACAGGTAAATCTATCAACCATGTCACCAAACGCAGTGCGATCCAACAGAGCCGTGTGGAATGATATGAATTTCATTCACGGGCAACTGAGAGCCAATGAAGCTGCCCCTTACAAAACAAATTATCTCTCCATCATAGGATGATCAGAAACTGTTCTGATACCAGATCTAGAGAATATGATATTTGCACAATAGATTTGAATAAAAGTTAGGAAATAATACCCATTACAATGATATTCTCGGATTACACTTTTATAAGATATTACAGTTCCTAAAATATAGAAACTCCCTATAACCACTCCAAATAATATGCCTAATAATAAACTATGTCGTAAATATATATTGTTATAACAATATATATATATATATATATATATATGACATAACAACTTAGTTAATATAACATAATTATGACATAATAATTATTAATCAAATGTAAATAATAATTATCTACAGTGAACACTAATTTCCTAACAGGATTTACATTCACAATTACAATTTGGAAAAGCTTTGTTAATTTAGAGTAGTTTAGATCCATCTAGCACAGGGAAATAACTATATCCAGTTATTTACTTGTTTAGATTTATTTATAGAAGCAATTTAATTAGATTAGAAGTTTCTTTTGTTTTTCTAGAAAGTATAAAATACAAAAATATTAGATTAGATTATCTAGTTTGCTTTTATTTGTTTTATTCCCTTTATTTATATAGTTTCTTTTCAACTAAGTAGACAAAAACAATCAAACAATAGGGAGCTTATGTTACCCACACATAGCCTATAATTCCCCTTTGGCCAATTCAAATACTAGGAGCTCACACTACGTGATCTTAGTCCCTGATTCTCCTATAATTTCCCATCAACATTCTTGCAACATTCCACATCTGTTGTCTCGACACGACCTCGAGAGGTCGAGTTTGCCTAAAGGTCACGTGCTGATTTTCAGTCATACAATAACCATGATAATATCCCTATCATTCAAGTTGTTCATGAAATAGTGAAGGTATTTTCTATGAGTTTTCACAAAAAGGCTCTCATAGTTCATCAAGAAGTAGAATGTGAAACTCAAAGACCAAAGGAGGGTCAAGTCTCTGCCAGTGAATATAAGTTTGTGATATCTTAGAAGAAGGAATTATAAATTTTGGTAACATGGTTGATTGAGTCTCTATCAAGTGTCAATAATTGTGTTTGGGTGTTAAAAGGCAAAGAGAAACTTATATGCCAATCACGAGTCTCTGAGTCTGAGGGAAGTTGTGTGGAAGTAGAAACAAGGTGGTTGTTGAAAAAATATGTGTTGGAAGCACATATGAAGCCATACATTGCAAAAGTAGTCTTAAGTTGCATAGTGTTTGCTACGGTATTATCATCCTAGATTCATGAATAAGGTACAAAATCTATGTGTATATCATGTGCTTTATAAGAGGTTAAATGTATGATGCACCATTAAAGTACACAAGGAAATATCAAACAAGGTTGAAGTTATCCTAATAAAGGTCCTCTATAATCAACAGTTCATCAAAGCTACCAAGTCATGTTAGAAGAAGACTATGTAAAATCCTTAATGCAAGAGTGTATAAGGACATAATACACCTCACAAGATGATTGGAGGTTCATTCCTTCAAAGAAGGAGAAAGAGTGTGCTCCATAACAGACAAAGAAGAGTTTAAGATCATTAACTATGAGAACAAGGCTGCAGAGAAGAAAATGAGATGGTTCATAAAATAAAAGCCACTATAATAGTCGCTAGTAGTAAATTCAGACCTTCTTGTTGTTGCAATATCAAGAGAGATTGTGAAATATTCAAGAAATCTTAACTTTTCACTTCTTGGGCTCACACAGAGGTAATAATCCTGTAACTAGGGTTTGAAAGAAGAATATGGGGTTTCTACAAAAAAAGAACCATGAAAAATGATTGGAATATCGAATAAGTCTCTGTCTCAAGGTGGTTGAAGGAATTTTGAAATATTTGGAGTTATTCTCCTTGTAACAAGTGAGTTGACTTTAACAGTTCCATGTTCAAAGCGTAGTAAACCCAGGATCAAATGACAAAGTTGAAAGAAATCCTCATTAAGGTAGAATCTAAATAGAGAAGTTTTTAAAGTGAAATCAAGTTTTTATTTGATCAAATTTAGTGTGTGAAACCTTGTGGAAGTGGATTTATATCCTATCATCAAGGTTACCAAGGGTACCAATTGTTTGTAACAATGTATAGGAGAGTTTAGCCAAAGATGAACATGATTAAAACGACACTTGAACATGCCTCATATGATCAAGAGTAATGTATATGAGCACTCACATTTTCCAAGAAACTTATATGAAGAGAGTTTCATAAAAAATAAAGTGATGAAATTCTTACTAAATGGACTATGATCAAGTAAATTCTAAGCATGCTAGGTATAAGAGAGACTATGACTGATAAAGGATTTGTGCAAGCATTTATAAGGTTTCCATACTTCATCAAATTGCATGGGTGAAATTTAAAGATGTTTGAATGTAAAAGTATGTATAGCGAGGTGAGAAACCATTAGGATCAATTGAGTAAACCTTAGTTGAAGTGCTTGGTTGGTAAGTTGTAGTATAAACAAGAAGGGACTTTTTCTTGTGTCCTTATTACATTATGAGAATCTCTCTGTTCTAAGATAGAGCTGTGAGTGTTAGAGTGTGTTCTTGGAGTTTTTGGGGTCATATATAACTCATGATATTACACCCATGAGAGAAGAGGATATTAAAACTTCTAAGGTGATATTTTTAGTGACTCATCATCATTTAAGAGGTATGATTGTTAAAAACCTCCTTCATTGTCCTGTAGCAGGTCATTTAAGCAAGAAGTGCAACCAGTGTTGATCCTGTGGAGAGATTTGATTAATAAATGTTACATATGATGATGGAGGGGATTGTATAATTGTTACGCAACCTCATTCAACCTGGGAGAATGAGAAAAGGAGTTTAGACTTAACCTAGCACTTATAAAGGGAGGTAATCCATGGTTTTCTTAGGAATGTACAGTGAACATGTGAGAAACCTCGCGACTTGATGCTACCTTGGTGCCCAATGATAAGGTTTTCGTGTGGAAAATGAACTAAGATAAGGATCAAGTATGAATTTCATGATTTTAATTGAAACCATGTGTATTCTATCCTCATTTTACTCCCTACCGGATTTCTAGGAACTATACTGAGGGCCAACCTAGGGTTTGAAGTTTGGGACCATTAAACTTGGTATTTTGACTTGAAATTTGGAATTCTTCATCTTGAAAGAGTTTATTAACTAATTTTTAAATAAAATTGGAATTACAAGGGTGAAAATGTGAGTTAACCTTGACAGTTTACAGGAGGGCTACTAAACTCAGGAAGAGACCTAATTATGAAGGGTGCTTTACAAAGAGATGTTAGAGCTAGAGATAGTTCTTGAAATTTGGAACATAGTGATAAATCCATAATGGGTGCCTAGATGTGTGCTTTTTCTAACTTAAAGTCATCTGCAAACAAATTTATGCATGACATTTGTCTGCCCAAGACCTAGTTGAGGGGTTGCAAATCTAAGAGAAGAAGTTGAGTTAGAGAAAGTAAATCAATGAGTTGAGCTTTGAATATTTGAACACACTTTGGGTATAACGAGGATTCTCATAAGGATTTGGAAAAAACTTTTGGGTTTCTACAGAGGTCCCTAAGCATGGAGCATGCAAGAATGTTAGATTTGAGAACATTGAAAGGGTAGATTTGAAAAAAGAATGCATACTAGTGTTCTTGATTGTCTTGATTTCTTTTTACGAATAATACAAGCCTGATTGAAGTGTGTGAATAAGGAAAAATTATGTGAGAGAATTGAAGTGGGTAAGAGAAGCACCAGTTGCATGTTTTGGTATAAAGGATAGTGAACAAGGGAAAGGGTAGTTTGAGGTAAGGAGTAAAGGTGATTCTATCTTGGAATGTGAATTACATTGGTGGATGATTTAACCGTAAATTAAAATTTAAAATAGAGTAGGAGGAATAGTCAAGTAGAGGTCACTTAAGGCCGGTATAGGTTCAAAACAATGAGAAAACAAGGTATGAGGGAAGAGTATGTTGGTTCAACATGATTTCTTGAAAGGAACAAGTTTAGAACATGACGAATGGCCAAAATGAGGAAAATTAAGAGGAGTACAGTCTTAGGGGGAGTTTGTACTTTTTTTCACTAGGTATATAAACCTTATATGCTGCAGAAAGGAGCTGAGAAAAGAGAAAACACAGTCCTAGAGGGAGCTTGTGGACAAATAAGTGTCTTTCTCATGCATTGTTGTCCTTGGTTGTCATTGTTTCATATCAAGTGGTCAAGTAAATTTTGCAATAGATGTCAAAGGGGAGAGTGAACCAAGAAACATGAGAAAAGGTATTGTAGGTGTGGTCTTGATTGGTTTCCATCAATGTTTCTAGGTGGTTTCCATCAATGAAAAAGGGGGAGTTTTTTTGGGCAATGTGTCATAAGGTTGTCATTGATGTCAAGTTGTACATTGTTGTCAAAGTGTCCCCAAGGTGTCCAGGTGGTTCCATGAAGTGTCAAGTCATGTCTAGGTGTATGGTCAAGCAAGCAAGGTGTGTGGTGAGTCCTCCCAAGGTGATAGGTATACTTCCCAAGGTCAAACATGGTCAATAATATGTGTATCAGGTGTTAACAAGTATGTAACAAGTTTCCATAGTCATCTCATGAAGAGTTAGGTGTATCTAGGCTTAATTTTGGTCATAAACCAAGCATTTTGGCATATAAGCATGAATTTTGGATCAATGTTTTGAGTAATATGATCTGGAATAACATGTTTGGAAGGAGTATTAGGTCAATACTCAGGCTTATAGGGCATGAAGGTAGCTATTTTGGGGAATTTCAGTGAAGATAAGGCCAGTAGACAAGTGGAATGGTAGAGCCAAGGCATGATGATTCAAACCAAGAATTTAAGGTGTATAGTTTGATGGTATATGAGGTGTGTAGGGCTTCAAGAAGGCCTAAGGAGGTAAATTGAGCAATTACCCAGGTTGGCATAATACATCCTTTAGGACTAGAGAAAACAATATGCATAAATGAGATAGGGTAGAGATTAAAAGAAAAATATGACAAATTATTCATTGGAATACATGGAGGGGTGAGTTGAGAAGGTATGGTCAAAATTTCAGGACCTAAGGAATGGTTTTGCAAAAGTTACGCATATTTTTCTAAAACTGGGTTTTTTGGAAAATGCAGATTAAGCACTCTACCTTCTTTGCTGTCAAGAAAAACTTAAAATACTCCATATAAATAATATACTATGTTTTTGTATGGAATTTGGATAAAAGTTGAATATAAAAATTCTGAGGTAAATTGGTTAAGTATTTAAAAAAAATTAGCCATTTTTCTGAGCTAGTTTGAAACCCTCCAAACCCTCATCCTGAAGTGATAAGAGAAAAATGAAGTATTTTATCTTATAATCAACTAGAAGTGCCATGAAACCTACTTGGATGTGTATAGGACTCTCTGAAGCACATTTTAGTGACATTTTACCTTTGCATGTGTGACTTTACGGTATACAAAAATAATGGTTTAGATGAAAATTGTAGGTGCATGTAAGAGTTGGGGTTTTATGATGAAAACCTCAGTATTCCAGAAATCTTATGATGTCTACTACATGGTAATAAAAATACTTGGACAAGGTGTGTGAATAATTTTGAAGGTACATGTGAGTTTCTTCCTCTGACCATTAAAATCTTGTGAATGCAAGAACCAGTCATAGTAATTTGAAGAGGCCTTTGTATGAATGACACTTGTAGATATATAAGAAGAGTATGGAAACCCTCTATAGACCTTATACATCATGTTATAACTCCCGTATTATCTTGGTGGAATTATGGTATAGATATAATCTATTAACATAGTGTGTCAAAATGAGTCTCTCAAGAAGGTGGACTAAATCTAATTTGAAAACAAATTTAACTGAAGGGTTTCCTCCACAACCTTCAACACCTTAAGAAAATTGATTTAAACATTATATCTATCACATTTCCTCACAAATTTTAGAAGAATTAAAATGCCAAAATGTGGGTGTAAAAACTCAAAACTGTGTACTGTGCTCTCAAAGTCTTTTTTCTGAATGTGCCTTGAAAATATTGAAGTGGTGAGATTGTATGCATGAAATAATTTAAGTTGAGGATATGATGTGTTGAAAAATTCTCCAAAATACTAGGAATGATTTCATGAATCCATAGTGTCGGGTTTCATATTTTCACTTTGAATGAAACGACAGTCAGGGGACAAGAAATTCCCTCCTCTTTAATGGGAGAGGTTCCCTTATCGAAAGCAACAAAATCTTATATACAAATATATAGAGTTCACCATAATGTGGTCTTTTGATATCTTGGAAAGTGTCTTATACCTGGAGAGTTATCAACACATGGGGATAGAAGGATTTAAGAGATGGAGGAAGCAGAAGAATGTAATACTTGTAGGGAAAAGAGATAGCAAAGAAGACCCTAATATGTATTGAGAAAAATGAAGTGCATAATAGAACCATTCACGTTTATATTAGACACAATCCCACAAGCACAAAGTTCTCAAGATTTCATAAACAAGAGAACAAAGTTTCTAGCATGCAAAGATTGAATGATTCACAAATCAAACCAGGAAAGAGGGAGAAGCAGAGGAAGAAAAGGGGGAAACCATTGTATTGATTTCTTTCTATTCAAAATTACAGTTCCGTCGTATTAGAATTCCAACCCGTACAATGGATTCGAAAAACCATCAAATAGCCTGCAAGAAACGGTTACAAATTCCTCAAATCATAGCAAGAATCGGTTACAATTTCTTCAAATCATTCGCATCGTTTCGAATTCCCAATTCGTAGAGAAACGGAAATGGCGGAAAAACCAGATTTTCATATTGTAACCATTAAATCCTTTCGCAAGTTTAAATACGGGTCATTGATCTTTGCAACTTTAAATGTCATCGATCCATGTGGAAGATCAAATAAAATGGACATGGGGGAAGCCATTTGTATTTTGGAACTTTTTAGAGATTTGGCATTTTTATATTTTGGTCCGCCAGGCCGATTTGACTTTTCAACGCGGACACGTGGCATCATTTGATTGGAGACAAGAGCGCGGCTCTCTTTACAACATTTCAACCTTTTCGGAAAAAAGGCTCAAAAAATTAAATCTCTCCGCTGGCCTGCTTCCCACTGTTGACTTTTCAACTGAGTGACTTGACACGTGGCCAAATCTGAGTGGCTACGGAGCTGCAGATCACTTTGAAACTTTAATCCTATTGAACCAAAAGGGCTCAAAAACATAAAATTCCCCTTTGGCCCACTTTGAATTTTCAACACTCGAGTGGACATGCAACATCATCTGAGTGGTGGCGGGGAAGCGCTTCAATTTGATGACTTAACTCCTTTATGCCAAAATAAAGCATAAAAACCTCAAGGTGCTCTGCCGACCTGCTTCTTGCCACTGACTTTTCAATGAACTTGACACGTGGCCTCATCTGATTGGCTGCGGAGTTGTGATTTAAACTTTAACTCTTTTTTCATTTTCAAACTACCTCAAAGCATCAAAAGAGTCTGTCATTCCACCAAAAAGTGACCAATCAGGGTCTTTCGGGCCGTGGGGATAACTTGATACTTTTTCCAAAAGAGAACAAAAAGTATTAAGTTCACAAAAAGGCCCGCCGCTCCATTTTCCCAATTAACCAATCAGAATCCATTCGGGCCGAGGGGCCAAAATGATACTTTTTGCCAAAGAGGGAAAAAAGTGTTAAGTTCGAAGGAGGATCCATCCAACCGCATCTAATGAAGATCGTCCACGTATGCACAGATGCGAGGACACCAGATTCAATGGGGAAGAAATGCCCGTCACTTATGACTACAGGAAAAATAGAAAATTGAAGGGAAAACCTACAATTTCTGCCCGAGCTCGATTTGTTTCTCCATAGACAGAGAAAATACAAATCAAACTAGGCCAAAGCACGATCCACAGCCACAAGGAATATTATCAATCAAACTCAAAGGATTTTCACGGAAAAACGAAGAACATATCAGAGCACGGGATTTGAAAGATTTAAAATCATTTAGGGCACGATTGCAGATGATAAATGACACAAAAAAATTGGATTTCCCTTGGAGAATAAAGGGGAATTTTGAGGGCGATAACAGTTGGATCCTTCTGAGGATGACTTGGCTTGGAACGAAGAATGAGGCAAGGTAAGAATTATAGAAAAAACTCTGGGAAAGAAGACTAGTTCTTGTCCATTGGGCAACAGAGTCAAAGGAAAAATCAATACAAGGGACAACACACACAAGATAGGAAAAGAAACAAAACAAACTAAAGGGAATACCAAAAACAAAACACACCGCACAACAAGGAACAAGAAAGGGAAACAAGCCAAAAACAACAACTATACATAATATACAAAAGGACTTCCTAGTCACCTAGGACTTGAATAATTTTAAGTACTACCAACTATAAGGAAGTGGGAGAGGAGATCCATCCATGTAATCAAGATAGAAGGAGTTTTCACCAGCAAAATGCCTTATCTTGAAAGGACCAAGCCAAACAGAGTCAAACTTACCATGGCTTCCTTAGGGCTCATGTCTCTTGTCCCATAGCAGCACAATGTCTACCACTGGGAAAAATTTGGGTTTGGCTTTCTTGTCAAACAAAGCCTTCACTTTTAATTGATGAGTTGTTATTCTGTCAACAAATTGCAATCTGTCCTCATTCATACTTTTGAAGGTACATGATCCTTTTGTCTAAAGACCCGTTGAAACTTGAATCTTCTCTGGCTTTAATCAGGTGCAAAGACTGACAACTCCACCATCACTAGAAATTGAGCCTCAACACCATACACCACTTGGAAAGGGGACATTCCAATTGATCTTTTGGGTGTGATCCTATCAACCTAGAGTGCATCATACAATTTCTTCTACCAATTTCTATGGGATTCATTGACAAGCTTTCTAACAATTGTCACCAAGTTCTTGTTCGTTGATTCTTCTTGTCCATTTCCTTGGGGGTAGTAGTCTGAAGAATGAGCAAGGGAGATTCCATAGCCATAGCAGAAATCCATCATCTTAGTAGAAGAAAATTTGGAGGCATTATCAGTCACAATCTTGTTTGGTATCCCAAAACTTATCAATATGCTCTCCTTGATGAAATTACATACTACTTCAGAAGTATTACTCTTGATTGGAATGGATTCCACCCACTTTGTGAAGTAATCTGTGGCAGTCAACACATGGGTATGCCCAGCACTAGAAGGTGGGTTGAGTGTTCCAATGAAATCCAGACCCCATTGTTGAAAAGGTTCCTCAATCACCACGGGTTTAAGAGGCAAGGCATCCAACTTAGGTCTTCCAACAAACATTTGACATGCTTCTTACTTGCCTACCCACTTTGATGCATCTTTGAAAAAAGTTTTCCAATAATAACTAGCACGAAGGATCTTGTGAGCTGTTACAACATAAGAGAAATGACCTCCACAGTCCTGGTCATGGAAAGCAGAGAAAAACTTCTTTTTTGGTCCTTGTCTACACATTTCAAAAACCTTCCATCTATGCCTCTTTTGAATAAGGCATTCTCTCACAAAACATATTGTGCAGACCTCAATTTGATGGCTCTCTTCTCCTTAGTAGTTAAGTGAGATGGACACTCACCATAGGTAATAAAATATGCAATGTCATCATACCATTCATCTGTAGAACTAAGGAAGAGAAAAACTGGGATATCGGCTTCATCTTTGGACAACTCTTTATCAGCTCCCTCAGCAATGAGTTCACACAGGCCCTTTCCCCGAACTAGATTTGTTGGCCTGATGTTAAGATCATACTCCTGCACTTTTGCCACTCAATTACCCCTCTTTATTCCAAATTCTTTCTGTGTAAGAATGGATTTGATTGTTGTATCAGACACAAGCATGATAGAATGAGAGTTTAGAATGTAAAACCTAAACTGTTTGACAGCTTTGACAACTGCAAATGCATGATTCTCCATCATGGTGTATTTAAGCTCATGGGCTTTCAAAACATAACTCATGAATGCAATTGGGAGTTCATGATATTCATCATTATTTTGAGTTAACACAACAACTAGGGTATTCTCAGTGGCATAGCAATAGATAATGAAATCTCTACTAAAATCAGGGCACACCAAGACAAGAGTCTTTGCAATAGCTTTCTTAATGTCCTCAAATGCTTCCTTTCCTTCAGGAGACCAACCAAATGTTTTTTCCCATTCATCATATGAGAAATGCTCATAGTAAGCTCTGAAAAATCAGGGATGAATCTCCTTAAGAATTTGACCTTACCAAAGAAATAATGGACACCTTTCTTACTTGTGGGAAGAGGGACTTGCTGAATGGCCTGACCTCTCTATGGATCAATTTTAATCCCATCTTTTGAAATAATGTGTCCCAAAATATTTTCTTCAATGACATACAAAATTGACTTCTTTGGGTTCAAAGAGACTCCATGTTCTCTACACTTTTACATGACTGTTTCCAGGTGTTGGAAGTGATCTTCCCTGGTTTTGGAAAACATGGTCAAATCATCCAAGTATACAACAATGAATTTTCCCTTCAAACTACCAAAAGCCAATTCCATGGCCCTCTGAAAAGTTGCACTAGCGTTGATGAGACCAAGGGGCATCCTCTTGTAGGCAAATGTACCCCAAGGGGGTGGTAAAGGAAGTCTTGTGCTAATCTGTAATATTCACCTCTACTTGATTATACCCCGAGAATCCATTTATCATGGATAGCATTTCTGATCCTGTGATAGCTTGCAACACCTGGTCCATCATGGGGAGGGGGTAATTGTCCTTCAAAGAAGCCTGATTTAGATTTCTGAAGTCAACATAGATCCAGATCTCACCATTTTTCTTTCTGATAGGTACAATATTAGCAATCCATGTTGATTGGGAAAGATGATCCTGGCCTTCAAAATCTTTTATATCTCTAGGAAGATCATATCAGCTATCTTAGGATTGTACTGCCTTTGTTTTTCTTGAAAGGCTTGATCCCAGGCTTAAGAGGAATAAAATGTTGCATTTCTTTGGGCTGAATAGCCTTCAGATAATCATAAGATTAAGCAAGAACATATACATACCTCTTCAAAAGATTTACCACCTTCTTTATCTCCTCCTGAGTGTAGCACTTCCCAATGTTCACCATTTTTGGTTCATCAAGGCTTCCAATATTCAATTTCTCAGTCTGACTAGATTATGGAGCTCCCTTGGAAGTTTTAGACTTGAAATATCCATCATGCTTATCAAAGAGCTCCTCTAGACTTACTAGACCCTTAGGGATCTTATTTCCTTTCAACTTGATGTAGCCATCTTGATCCACTTCTTCCTTGACACCTTCCTCATTGGATGATACACATTATCTAGGTAGATTGTTACTTCCTTCAAAGTATAATTGATCAAAATTGTCCCTAAGCTCCAAGAAGGAAAGTAAATGCTGGCCATCATTAAATACCTGCTAGTTATTAGAGTTATCAACTACAATGGGTTTGTGAATCATCTCAATAGTGAATTTGTCTTGAGAGAATTTAGGATGAGGTATCAACAAGGACCCGGAAACAACTAGAGAATCAAATCTAGTGTTCTTCTCCCTTGGCATATCTTCAATGGAAAAGGCATCAAGGAACTCAATAGAATCCCATACCAGATTCCTATAGTGATTCAACCTTCTATTCTTTACTTGATAAATATCTCTGACCTACTTCACTATTAGCTTTGCATCTCGAAGAGTAAGAAGGTTCTTCACTCCCATCTCTTTCGCCATGCTCAACCCAAGAATGAGGGCCTCATACTCAGCAGTATTATTGGTATTATCAAACTGAAACTTGAAAGAGAAAGGATGGATCTTACCCTCAGGAGAGATTAGGACCATAACAACTTCTAGAACTAGCTGAGGAATAACTCCCATCAAATTCCAAGGTCCAAACACTGTTAGGATCAAACAACACTCATTTTGGTAGACTTTCCTCATCTTGTGACACGATCATGTAGTTCCCATGCCCAATGTCTTCATAAAGAATTTTGCCTTTGGATCATCTGTCTTTTGCACAATATATTCATTTTTTTTCTCAGGCAGCAACTTATTCATCTTTCCATTAACATGGATCAAATCATGTGACCAATCCATTTGGATTTCACCTCCTACATCCTTGAAAAAGTTCCTACTCAGTAGCATGCCATATGAAGGTGGAATGTCAGCAACCAAGATGGTGGCTAAAACCTTCTTCTCTAGTAAAGCAGCAAAAGCCACTTGTGCATCCTTGATCCTCCCAACCAAATGCACTTCCCTACTCTCCATAGAATAGCAAGAGCCATAGGTGCGGGCTAGGGTTAGGCCCAAAGCATGAGCCACTTTGGCAGGCATTACATTATTTGATGCACCAAAGTCAATTACACAATTACTAAGTTTGTGGCCAGCTATGAGGAGAGTCACATAAAATGTTTTTATTTTCTCATTGGGGGAAGTGACTGCATCCACAAGGCTTGGTTGGGGTGAAGAATGAGTGGGAAAGAAACCTTCAGAAGTAGGTGATGGGGTTTTGGATTTAGATTTTATAAATTTAACCATCTTGGCAAAGGATTTTGGATGGGTTTGATAGAACTCAGCCTCTGAAATCTAAATCTTGGTCTTTTTTAGGTGGTCAATGATGTCAAAAGATCCAAATGTGGATGGGGTATCATTATTTGGAACTTGGGAAACATCAGACCTATCAGCTTTAGGTTTATCATTCTTAGGCACTGAAGGACTAGAATATTTAGAAGTAGAAGTAGAGGGAGAAGGATTATCAGAACTCACCTTTTGTACAGAGGTAGTGGGAACATGAGATCCTCTTCTTGCAACAACAAGAATGGTTATGGATTACTCCTTTGATTTATTTTCAGGTTGCACCACCTTCTCTTTTCTGTTGGTCTGATCTCAAGTCATAACATCATATGACTCTTTGTTCATGTCTACAACTACTTCATCATACTCATCATCATCATATATGCCTTCAGTGGTGAGGAAGTGCAATCTAGAGTCAGCAGGTACTTCCAACTCTTCATCATCTTCTTCTTCTGCATAGTATTCGTTAGCCTCTTCATCCTCAGGTTCTTCAACTTCACATGTTACATTGAGTGGGACCTTGACAGGTGGACCTTCAATGGCCAATCTGGTTTGAGAAGAAGACAATCTATTCCTAGGTTGAAAGTTCTTCCTCGGAACATCTTGACATGGAGCATCTTGAGCTAATTGCTTCGTGAGGGCAATAAGGTAATTTGTAATATTTTGTATCAACTAGTCTGAATTAGCTCCAAAAGAAGAGGAAGAAGAAGAAGATGATGCTTTGGATTTTAAATATTCTCTCTTCAGTTTTCCAAACATGATTAAGTCATCTTCAACACTGACATCCAATCTCTGATCAACATAAAAAGTTGTAAGATTGGCTCTCCTTAGGGCATAGGTCACTTCAGGAAATTGAGCATTCAAGAAGAAGCATTTTTTTATTTCATGAATTGGACGAGTAGCCTATGGAATCTTGTTAATCATCTTGTTGAACTTGGCCATAAATTCTCTCATTGGCTCATGTGATTCCTTCTTGATTTGATAAATTTGGGCTTGCAGAGCATGCACATCCTCTGCAGGTTTTAAACGGTTCTCAAATCCAGTTCTCATGGTATTCCAATTGGTGATGGTCCCAGCAGGAAGATGGTAAAACTAGTCTGCAACATTGTCTTGCAAATTCTCCAAAAAATCCTAATAGATACATCTTCATGTTCCACCCCTAGGACCCCACATACAACTATGAAGGCTGCAATGTGCTCATCAGGGTGCACCTTGCCATCACCTCTGAACTTGGGAAAGTTCTTTCTATTACCCCTAGGTAACTAATGCAAAGGTTGAGGGAGGGAAAGAGGCCCAACTCTTTGTCCCCAAGGTAGAGGTGCTACCATTCTTCTTGGAAAGATGGTTTGTAAAGGAACTGAAGCACCAACAAGAATTAGGACACGAAGTTTAGGGCTAAGTTGTGCTTGAGAAATATCACTCCCAGAAACTCTGTCTTCAGTAGGAGGTGTGCTTATAGAATGAGCTCTAGTGTTTATTCTTGTTGGAGGAAGTAAGGCACTATGAGAAGATTGCGTAACTTTTATTTCTAAACATAGAGGCCGAAAAGGCATACGACTACTGGATATTAGGGATTATGGATTGATTCTACACATGACCATAGGAGGTCCACAATGACCATGAACTTACGGTTGTGATCCACATGTCCCACAACCCAACGTGCCCACAGTTCAATCAGACGTTGATTTTGATTTACACACATTAGTATTTAGATCCTCTCAACTTCCACCAATCATTATCACACAACTATCCTGACTAGATGTAACAACTAATCAAGCTACAAATTTCTGGACTAGACCAGAGAATCGCCCATAGAATCCACTATATATCCATCATCCATTTTCATGACCATGTCGGGAGACATATACGAAGCACCCACAGGTTATCTTCCACGTATCTCACATCCTATAGATCGGATCACGTCAGAGCTCGATATTGATTAGATCCTTCGAGCAGTCATCCTCGCCAAACGATCTATCACGCTAGTTCAGGTTATGAGGGCCTTCTTTGCTTTAGATTAGCAGATTCTATTAGTGTGCGTTAAAGACATAAGATTTCCTAACTAGTTTTTTTGCACCCCACATATATTCCATCCCCACCGGCTCTCTCGGCATGACCTTGGGAGGTCGGGTGCGAGGAAGAGTTACTTGTAGATTCCCATGCTCGCTTGTCACTTTTCCATCGTACAAAATTGGTGAACCCGACGTGAAATTCCTACTTTCTGGTTTGGATTCATATTTCTACTTGTTCTTCCAATTAGTATACTTTTCATCTTTTCCACCTCATTAGCCTTCACATCAGCTTCACCAACAAAATTGGTGAACCTGACGTGAAAGGAACAGTTGCTTCACTTTCACCTTTCCCCTTTTAGTGTTTCATTTTCTTTCATCCATTTTCTCTTCTTCCCATTATTCTACGGGTATTCATATATCCCCCGAAAATTTCACAATTTGATGCATATGGCAGACCTCTCCTAGGTCTTGAATCATACTACAATCAACTGAATAGACAACCATCACCCTCACTCTCAGCAAGGGGTGACAACTATTCAATTAATCGTATTTCAACACAAACTCCGCCTCAAAGGACTAGATATAGTTCTTCTTTCAAAATAGAGGAGTTGGATCAGCTCACTCAAACGCAACAACCAGAGCCTTCAGGCTCGAACAACATGATGCTCACTGGAGAATCTGGTTCATCTCCTTAGGTGTTTCTTAGACCGTAAATCAGTAGACAATCAGATCCATATCTGTTTTTAGATGACGAATACTTAGCATGTTATGCGAGGAGTGAACAATGCTCTCAAAGTATGTACCCACCCATAGGAGGTTTGCAAACACAACCCGAGGTCTCTTTTCAAGAAAACACCTCCATTCCTCCACCTATAGAAAATACTCTCAGTGAAACTTGGCAGGGCACTGATCAATTCATAGTTGGGTACCATATGCCTATATAGCCTCAACAAACACCACTGAGACAAAATATGGTGACTTCACCAAATGAGGAAATCTCAGCCTTAGTTGAGAAAGTTAGAGGGTTGGAACTTGCTCAAGCAAGTCAAAATTTACAATTCATGCAGGCAGGAAATTCCAATCCTCCACATCATCCTAGCCAAGTAGACTTCCTCACAGGAGCAAGCACGTTGGGCATGCCTCCTTAGTATCCACAACAAATGCCAACTAGAACCGCGTTCTCTAACGCTGCTCCAGTGGAAAATATGATACCTCCCAACCTAACACAAAATAACCCATTCCTAAGCAATGCTCCTCTGTATTTGAACATGTATTCCAAATCACCACAAGGAGATATGTTCTCTTCTCCCGGGATGTTTTCTCAACCACAAGGATTTCCTTATGTCCCTATAAAGGCATACGCTACGCCATATCAACAACCCATTCCACCTACACCCCCTCAGCAAGCACCATTGATGGTCAAAACCTATGCGATGGGGACTTATTCAGAATATTTGAAAGATCCCTTAGACTTCACTATACGAAGCATCATGCTTCCAAGACCTCTTCCCAATATTCCCAAGTACAAAGGGGAGGGAGATCCAAATGCACATATCAAAGCGAACAGGAATCAGGAAATTCTTGCATATTAAACAAGAACATAATGAATTTGTTGCTCATTTCATCCAAAGATGGCATACAATCCTTTATTCTTCAGCAAGCACTCCAAACATGGATCAGATGGAACTATACAATTTATTCCTTCATTCTCTCAGCAGAGAGATAAAGGAAAAAGTCCAGAAGTTCCCACTAAGAACTTATGATGAGGTGCTCAAGCACTCTCCGAATAGATCAAGCTGCAATAGATAGCGTTCGCAAGGCATATGGAACAAATGGAAGGTTAATCATCCCCAACCAAAATACTACGACTTATCCTACTACCACAAACACCAATCAAGGACCTAAAATCCTTAACAAAAACTGCGGGGTCACAACAAATGGAGTAACTGACCAAGAAAAAAAGGCAAATGTTGTAAATGCTCCACCACCGGTTAACAATCAACGAAACAAAAATTTTACCCCAACAATCAACACGGTGGATTTTAATCATCCACAACAACAACAACAGCAATGGCAGATCCAGACACAGGGTCTGAGTCAAAACTCAACTGGATATCAAAACCAAAGGCAACAAACGCAAAAATTTAATCCTAATAGTCAATGGTTTAATCAGAGTTTTGGGCCACAACACGTGCCAAACCAACAACCTAGGAGTTATAATCCCAACTCATATTGTGGTTTCCATAAAATTCGAGGCCATGACACTAGGACTTTCCGTGACTATAATCAATTCATGCAACGTTTGTCAGAGAAATAAAGACAACTTTTTATAGATATGTTCTTAGCAAATTTTGCATCACCTGCGCCAAATAATTTCATGGGAGCTGTCTCCCCTCAAAACTCTCCCCTCAAGATCTTCAATGATCCACTCCCAAATCACAATAACAAAAAATTAAATCCAAATGGGACAAACAAGGGTGTAATGAAAGGAAACAATGATCATGAAGCCTCGACTTCACTAAATCCACCTGTCGCACCGCAATTAGGAAATCAGCCACGAACCAAGATAGTCAGTTTAGTGGAGTTAGACACTGAGCTACACGTGGAAGCCATAACAAGGACACGAGAGTATTCCTCTCATCCAAATCCAAGTTACCCACTAGAGCCAGATAACATTCAACAAACATTAGTAAAACCCATAGGTGCCTATGATTTAATTAATGACCTAACAAAGACCTTCTCTCACATCTCCTTTTTGGACTTGCTGAAGAACTCTCTTGCCCATAGGGCTTCTCTTTTAGAAGCATTAGGTTTAGGTCATTTAATTAACATCACTCCTCCTCCTGAAACACAGGTAAACCATATAGACTTTGATATCCACCCTCCGGGGCAGCCAGATAGGGATACCGAGTTTATATTCGACATAAGAAAAATGCCAACAGACGCTGAGATTGCACTTAGAGGTGATCCAACCTTACATTTACAAGTGTGGGTTTATAACAATTATGTTAAACACACAATGGTTGATGATGGGGCAGCAGTTAACATAGTCCCCTTCTCTTTCCTTCAAAAGCTAGGGTATGGAGAGACAAATTGTTCCACGACTTGGAATACACTAAGAGGCTATGATAGCCTTAAAGTCGCTTCGATTGGAACTATAATACTACCAGTCACCTTAGGACCCAAAACAATCCTCACTGAGTTTTATAGTATAGATCGGGAAACCAACTATAATATGATCCTCAACCGACCATAGATACACCGTATGAAGGCAATCCCTTCTATGTTATTTCAGGAAATAAGATTCTTGCACTTAGGAAAGATATTCATAGCAAAAAGTGATCCAAAACCATTCGATATACACCTAGCAGACCTGAAGAAAAGGCCAGGCATTCACTCTGAGTTTTAACTCCCAACAAACCAACTTAACAAACCAACCAACTCAAAACCAGAAGAAAAATTAATACCTACAACAGAACTAGAGATTATGAACCTAGTCAAGAGTATCCTAGCCCTCAAGGATGAAGCTAACGTTGTAGAAATAGTGTCATTAGGAACTAATGCAATTTTTTTTGAGTTGCTAGAACAAGATCTACCAATTTTCCTACCGTTTGATTCCACAGGTATGGGATGTACCCTAGGATTTGGTTCTCTTCCAGCAGAGGAACTTTGTATGGTAGAAGTAACCAAAGCAGAATAAATAGACATAACGAATGTCCCAACATCCATATTCCCAAATAAATATTGGACTCTCCACTTTGATGGAGCTAGATGTCGTTATGGGGCTGGGGCAGGTGTGATCTTTACTTCTCCCGAGGGAAAGATCCTACCGTTCACCTTTAAATTAAATTTTGAATGTACAAACAATGGCGCTGAGTACGAAGCCCTCCTCCTTGGCCTCATCATAGCTAAAAGGCTTGGTGTTAATGACATCAGAGTGTTAGGAGACTCTCAATTAGTATCAAACCAAGTCTCTGAGGTGTATGAGACTAGAGCTGAACATTTACAGCTCTACAAAATAACATTATTAGATTTGAGCAAAGGATTTAACTTCATATCAATTGAAGCAATCCCACGAGAATGAAACTTTCTCACAGATTCGATAGCAACCTCAGCTTCATGTTTCACTCCAAACAGTGAGTTGGAAGACACCCGTTTCATGGTATCAGTTCGTACTGAACCATTAGTAAAGAAAACATCAACAAACCCTCTTCTAACACACATAGATGAGAATAAATCTACTATCTTAGGTCACGTTGGCAGTGATAGAGCCACTCTTGATTACCTAAAGGCCTATGCAGAGTTACATCTCACCCATCACATCGTAGATTTGTCCTTAATCCCACATTCATCTTCTTACTTTGGAAATCCCATGGTAGAGCTTCCTCCACAAAAGAAACTCGACATATACGTAGTAGAGAATGGAGAAGATTTGGAACTACCTCTAGCCCTGCCTGAGTTCGGAGAAGGTAACGCTTCTTTGATAGAAGAAACCATTGATATAAACATCAGAATGGAGGAAGAACCAAATATATTGAAACTAGGATCTTCGTTAACTCCAGAAGAAATAGAAATACACACTTGAATCCTCAAAGAACATCAAAAGGATTTTGCATTTAATTATAAAGAAATGATGGGAATTACACCACACATCATGGTACATAACCTCATCACCAAATCAGATGCAAAGCCAATTAAACAAAAATCGAGACCAATGAAACCCAAGGTAGCTCTCATGGTGAAGGAAGAAGTAATGAAGCTTCTCCAGGTAGGGTTCATCAAACCGGTCGATTACTCTCAGTGGGTATCTAATATCGTCCCCATTCTCAAAAAGAATGGGAAGATACACATCTGCATAGATTTCCGAGACATTAACAAGGCGTGCCCCAAGGACGACTTCCCGTTACCATCCATTGATGTCATCGTTGACACAACAACTGGATTTGAGCTTTTGTCCCTCATGGATGGGTTCTCGGGATACAATCAAATCAGAATATCTGAACAAGACCAAGCCAAAACCACATTTATAACTCCTTGGGGAACTTATTGCTACGTTGTTATGCCATTCGGTCTTAAGAACGCTGGTGCTACATACCAGCGGACAATGACATACATATTTCACGATCTTATTCATAAAATCATGGAATCCTATGTAGACGACTTGTTGGCCAAGGCCAGGAAGCGTTGTGATCACCCGAAAGTGCTCCGCATCATTCTTTCACGTTTGATCGAATACAGAGTCACACTAAACCCAGAAAAATGTGTATTTGGTGTGACAGGAGGGAAACTCCTAGGTTACATTATATCATCATGAGGGATCGATGTAGACCCAGCCAAAATCTGGGTTGTTCTTGAGATGATCCCACCATCAGACGACTCTGGCATTAGATCGTTTCTTGGAAAGCTCGATGCAATCTGGAGATTCATTCTGGACTTAAGTTTTGCTGTTCATCCAATCAACAATTTGTTGAAAAAGGATTGCTGCATTATTTGGACAAAGGAATGCCATGAGGCCTTCAAAGCAGTTAAACACTTCTTACTGTCTCCTCCCACGTTAATGCCACCTAGACCAGATCATCCTTTGATCTTATATTCACGAGCTACGGATGTCTCGCTAGCCTGCAGCTCAAGAAGATGATAATAAATGAGAACGTGCGGTCTATTTTATTAGCCGAACATTTCTCGATTATGAAACATGTTATACACAGGAAAGAATGAGAATGCCTTGCCATAGTCTTTGCAACCAAATGCTTAAGACATTACATGCTAAATCAAGAAACAAGGGTCATTGTAAAAATAGACCATTTACGAACTTTCCTCACGCAAGGGTCTTTGTCTAAAAAGGTTGGACACTTTATAACCTTAATGGGTGAATTTGAATTAACTTTTGTAAACCAGAAGTCCGTTAAGGGACAAATCATTGCAGATTGGTTAGCTGACAACCCATTAGATGGAGGTGATCTAGTAGATCTAGATTTTCCCGATGAATGCATATATTACATCGAAACCAGACCTCCCATCTCTGAATGTCCTTGGTATACTGATATTATCAATTTTATCATGGACCATACGTATCCAAAGGGTGCTACACCGCAACAAAGAAGGTGGTTATGCATTATCATAGCTAAATACATTATTATAGAACAAGTGCTCTATCGTAAGGCTTTCGATGGAATGCTTCTAAGGTGTGTTGACACAGAAGAATCCAAGAAGATTCTCTATGAATCCCACAGTGGAATATGTGGAGGCCATTTTGGTGGTCATGCCACTCCCTGCAAAATACATCAGATGGGCTATTTCTGGCCCACTCTAGAACATGACGCAGTAGAGTTTGTACGCAGATGCCATAAATGCCAAGAATTTTCCCACGAGATTCACATGCCGACACAAGCTCTACAACTAATCGCAACTCCATGGCCCTTTTCTACATGGGGCCTAGATTTGATAGGGAAATTCTCTCCCTCGTCAATGGATGGCCATAACTTCATAATCACGGCCACCGAATATTTTACCAAATGGGTAGAGGCTATGCCTCTTACCACTGTACCAGGAGCCGTGATCGCCAAGTTCATTTTGAACCACATAATTTGTAGGTACGGTGTCCCACAAGTCATTATCTCAGATAATGGCACGTCCTTTAAAAACGATGAGGTCCGTGAGCTATGTAGTAAATTTAAAATAAACCATCACACAGACCTCTCTTTACTATCCTCAAGCCAACGGACAGGCTGAAGCTAAACAAGACTTGAAAGCTATTCTCCTCAAAATGGTAAAAGAAAACAAATGAGATTGGCATTTAAAGTTATATCCAACCTTGTGGGCCCACCGAACCTCAATAAGAACACCAACAGGAGCAACTCCTTTCTCATTGGTATTCGGAGCAGAAGCAGTTCTCCCACTTGAGGTTGAAATACCCAGTCTCCGCATCTCACTACAAGGGATTCTGGATGAGGAAGCTTATAGAGAGGCACGCCTCTCCCAACTAGAAAGCCTAGATGAGGCCAGGTTAAACACTGAATAGCAGCATAGAGTCTATGCTAACCAAATGTGCCGACAGTATAACAAAAAGGTCTATGAACGAGAAATATATGAAGGAGATCTAGTTCTAAGACTAGACAACCGGATCGATAAGAAAATTGGTGAAGGAAGAAAGTTCTGGCCCAAGTGGTTGGGCCCATATCAAGTCATGAAGGACTACGGAAATGGTGCGTATCTCTTGTGCACACTAGAAGGTGAGGAATTTGGTGAAACTGTCAATTCCTTGCACCTTAAACGGTTTTACGCATGAAGCATCGGCACTATTTGTATAATTATATCTACATTGCATCTTCATTTAGATAGGTTCATTTTGTTCACTCATTTCATAAAACTTGGTGATCAAGGGACTTATTCTTAAGCAATTCATTACAAACTTCTGATGGTATTGGCAAAAGCATTCAAATCATACTTCTTCATTTTCATAACATCATCAACTATTTCAGAATCATGTCATCAATTAAAGCTAGATATGAAAAAGTCTTAACGGTAGCCATACCAAGGCCTGCATGCTTGCTCTCACTTTTGTTTCTTCCTAGGATAGGTGTCTTGCCTATGGTCTGTTCTAGAAGCTTCATGGTGTCACATCTATCCCGTATATAGATCTCTTTGGAAATAAGAACATACTGACATTTTTCTCAAATAAATAAGTCGAATATAGATCAAACAGAAAATTTTACTTTTACACATTTCCTTGCCCTACCAACCTTCGGTGATGAGCTTGCATCTCTTACTAGTGACGTAGGGTTGGGAAAGGATGGGAATGCCCTTACTCACCTGTACCTTGTCCATGGTGATAAGCCCATGCTTCCTACTAGTAGCATGGGGCAAGGTGTAGGGGGTCCTCTTGACAGTAAACGTTGAAGGTCATAAGCAAATAGTTCAAATAAACCTTTGAAATCTTGAGTCAAAAACAAATGAATCAGATGTCCAAAATTCCAAGAGAGTTCAAAACCCTGAAAACCAGATTTTGTCAACCAAGTGGCCATCTATGGATCTAAGTCTAGATAAACTGCAAAGCAAGTCACATTCTAAACTATGGAGTCACTTGAGTAGGGTAGGTTTGTAGCATCCTAATTTGGTTCCACCAACTCTTTGTCTATCTCCCATCATTACCATTTCAACACACCTCATAGCTTGTGCCCTTTCTAGCTCTCGGTGGTGAGCCCTCGCATCTTACTAGTTGCGTGGAGTTAGGAGTGGGGCAAGTGCATCTGCTCATCGTACCAGTTCATCATCACATTTTGTCAAAACAAATATGAAGTACCGGAAAATTACTTATAGAAGCTAAATTTCAAGGTCACAAGTTCATTTGCATCATCATACATCAGCATCACAAAATACAAAAAGAAAGAAAGCATTTGTGTCATTTGTTCTCCATTACATACATTCTGAAAAGCATATAAAAACAAGAATTCTAATAAGCATCTAATATACATGTGGAAATAAATCACAAAATCCTAGACACCAAGAGTCTGATCCAAACAAAAGTATATATATATATATATATATATATATATATATATATATAATCAAGTTTTATGTACAATGCCATCATGCGCTAGGCATGGTCAAAATGCTCAATGAGCCCAGAAAATACAAAATGATCATATAAACAATCTAACAAGAGTCACTACAAAAAGAGCCAAGTGGCCTCTCAACCCCTATGAGATCCCTCCGAAGGTGCACGACCACGTCTAGGACTCTGGCTACGCCGGCGCTTTGAGTGCACTGAGGGCTCACGGTCCCGAACAGTAGTTGTAGCCTCGCTATGAGAGTGGCTCCTCATCAGGCACTCTGAATTCCTATACCTAGCTAACTCGGTATGGAGGGAAGTCACCATCTTGGCCACATGCCAGATAGGGGCAAAGACATCACTATGCCTACCAGCTGCTGAAGGCTCCCCCGCATCCACCGACAGCTCGGCGTGAGTCTTCTCCATGGGGAGCATCAAGGTATCAGTACATACCCGGCGAATCAAGTCTTGCCACTCATCAGCAGTCTCTGCAAGCAAAGGAGAAGACAAATTAGAAATAATCAAAAGATAAAAATAAAAATGAACAAAAGGAGAGATAGCAACTAAGGAAATCCTAGCTAAAAACAAATATTAAAAGAAGAGTGACAACTCACTCAGATCTCCGGGCCTCCAAGAGGGATCCCTAGGATCAACACCTACCACAGATGTCACCACTGACTGATGTCCTCCTCCTGTGTCTGGGGCAACATAGTGTCCTACTACGGACTCATCCTCTTTGCCTGGGTCCTGAGAGGGCAACTCCTCTGAGACTAGAGTCACCCTCTCTACACTCTGCTCTTCCCTCTCGGCCTGTAAGATCTCCTGAGTGTCATGCCACTTAGGATTACTATCCTCCTCCCCACTCAACTCATTGACCTCCATGTCCTCGGTCTCCTCCTTTGTCTCTCCCCCTGTGAACTCCTCAGACTCAGAGTCTATATCAATAGGGTCATCACTGCTATGGGCAGGACCAACGACAATCTAAAGTAAAGGTGCCTGAAGAGCACCGACTCTCTCTCGGGCACGTACCACCTGCCTAGCTGCAATGGGGCTGTCAGGAGTTACAACAGTCCAACCACGGCCTCTAGGACCTCCCCTAGCCTCCTGAACTAATTTAAACACTGGCACCACTGGGGGAAGCATATCAACGTAAGCAAGGCCAAACTGCTGAGGCACTCGATCAAAGGGGTGTGTCTCTACCTTCCCCGTCCTGTCCACAAGCTGCCCTGTAGTAGAGCAATAAATCAAAGTGAAGGTCTCCTGGCCCCACAACCCTGCCATGGCCTGATAAGGTGTGGCCTCCATATCATCAGTAGTCAGGGAAGCAACTGGCTGGTGGGGTGCTCTAAGCACCGACATCTCTATCCATCTAGCTGCCCTCACGGCTCTGGGATCTGCCACCTCTATGCCTCTCCCATAAGGGATGATACACTCATAGACCCAACTCATAACCAAGGTCGGATGGCTCAAAGACTGTCCCTGTAAGCGAACCACCCTGTACAAGTCGTGATAGGTGGTCCCAAGTATATCGGCTCCCCAGGCATAAATCCGACCATGTGCCTCAATTTGTGCAATAATAGGGGACCAACAGTAGAGTAAGGTGTCCCCTCCCTTGTCCCCGATCAATCTCGAGGCAAGGATCCCCATAATGGCCTGACGAATCAAAGGGATAGGCAAGCTAGGAATGGAATGGACCCTCACCCCCTTCTTCGAACTAGTGGAGACAACTGCGTCTCCCATATATGTAGCCCACTGAGCTATCTGAGCCTGCGACCCCACTATCTCAAGTGTAAGCCGTCTCCCAATGATCGGGACTCCCAAGATGTGGTAGACATCCTCCAGGGTAATAGTCCACTCACCCCTGACTCCTGGAAATTGAAAAGTGTTCCGATCAATGTCCTAATACGAAAACAAGTCACATAGTATGTGACTAGAAGGTGCGACATAAGGAACCCATGATATGCGTAATATACCGGCCCTCTGAAGAGTATCCTTCTCGGCCTAAGAAAGTGCATCCAACACTACTGGAAGCCAATCACACTCTCTCTCTCGGCTCCATCTGATATATTCTTCCTTCTTCTGCAATACACCCAAAAACGCAAAAAGGAGTAAGTTAGTACCAAAATTGCATTGGAAAAATCATTAAAGCAAGTAAAAATACTAAAATTGTAAAAATAAATTCAAATTAATGTATTTTTAACATTCTGAAGAGAACCACTGCCCTGAGTAGGGTGGTGGTTCCATAACCGCCGCTTTGAAGGGCGGCGGTCCTATAGCTGCCGCCCTGCTTAGGGCGGCGGTCGTGTCCCGCATTTCCAAATGGGTCACGTGCCCTAAAAAATGCTCAAAAACACAAAAAATGACCATTTTGACTAAAATGAGAGCCTACCCATTAGGCGTCCCTCCCTAAGGACACATTTAAAACTAGAAATTTCAAAAATTACCCCCCCATTGCAAAGATTTCATCATTTTTACATTTTAGGTATAAAAACGGTAAATCGAGAAGAACTAACCTGAGATCTCGTGGGTCAATGTTCCGCTCGCGGAGGCATGATCACTATCTCGTCACGAACGTTTCGACTATACTCTCATCAAAAACTGCCATTGTGGGTCCCAAAGATCAAAATCAATCAAATCAACATGCGTAAATGAATAGGAAAATGGGCCCGTTTTTATATATATAGCATTTTGACTCGTTTTGGATGCCCCTTTTCGCAGGTTTGGAGCGCTAACAGAGGTAAGTTCTTATCCCCACACAAATGGTAAGTCCTCACTTCATATTATTTTAGTATTTATTTTATCTATCTGCACTTGAGTCTTCTTTTCATTTTGCAGGTAGAGGGAATTTTGGATGGTGTCATTTCGACACACAGACGTGTCAGGTATAATTTCTAGTTTCCCATTTTGGGACCGCCATACTCGGACCCACCGTTTTACACCTCTTCATGGCTAAAACACTTCTCCGAGGGGGCAATATGTACGTACCCAAAATTGTAAGGGTACCGCGCTGCCAGAACGATGTTACACATGCCCCAATGATGATACAGGTCTCCTTGCAAGGTGTTCAGGATCTGGAAAATCTCTCCAAGTGTACATTAACATCCCGCATACCTCGCTTAGCCTCTATGTGCTTTGTTTTTCTCTTTTCCCCTCTTTTCCTTTGCATTTTTGTCTTCAGTGACAAAACTGCCGCCCAGGCAGGGCGGTGGTCCTGTAACCGCCCCCCTGCTCAGGGCGGCGGTCCTTCATGCATTTTCCAGCATGTTTCTTTGAACGCAACTCGCATAAATTTTCAACTTTTACCAGCTTTCTCATCCGTTTTTGCTTGTATTTATGATTTTGGTTCCCTGTAATAGTGTTTCTCCATTGTTTATGGTAAAAGAGTCCTAGTTGAAGTTACCTTTGGGTGAATGGGAATTCTATAAATAGCTGGTTTGCTTACAAACAAATGGCCCCTCAAAAAACTGCCCCTCATCCTCTCATTTCAATAGTTTAGTCTTTCAGTTCTTGCTTAGGAATTCAATAGTTTTCATTTGTTGCATGCATGGTTAGTTTTATTTTGTTGTTTAGAAGCCACATGATCTTCTTGTTCTAGTGTTACCATTGTTTCATACAATCAAATAAGGTAGGATAGTTTCATTTTCAGTCTGAAGCCATTAGAGTTGCAGGTTTTGTTTGTCAAGAAGGATAGTTTCAGGTTCTGGATGTTTTGTGTTGTATGACTTGTAATAAATCCCGCTAGGAATTGCATAAGCCAAGCTCTGTTCTCTTGCGCTATCCCTCTCCTACTCGCATTATATTCAGTCTACATCCAAAGCTGCCATTGTTCCAATACCTACTCTTGTTGATGCTAGCATTACATGCTTTTCTGGATTCACGTGAGCATGAAGGAATGAGGAGACCACACTAAGGGGACAAAACCACACACTACTGGATTCACCACTGTTCTGCAAAATCTAGGTTCAAGCTTTCAAATTTCTAGTTAAAATATACCAAATAGAGTAGTGAATTACTTCATTTCGGTTACGTTCATTTTTGATATTGTCGGGGAAGCCGTGGGGATCGATGTTTTCTGAGAAAATATGATTCGTTCCTCACTTATGAGGTAGGATCGGAAATCTTTCAATTAAATTAGATCAGTTATTTAGCTATTTAGAATAGACTCACAACTGCACAGACAAGTAGCTATACTCGGCTACCTTGTTTGTTTTTAATTTGTTATTAGGTTAGTTGTCATTTTCTAGATATATTAAATAGTTGTTATCTTAATTCTGTTAAATATTCTGTCAAAAATACAAAATAGAGAATTTAGATATATGCTGTGGATATACTTTGCATAATTAGTTTACTTTGCTTTAGTTAGATTTATATTGTTTCTTTTGTATGACAATCACGGGACCTAGGGAGCCCAGAGAATACGTATTCGAGCCAATCGTGCCTCAACCCAATCTTGTTGCAGCAATAATTGACATAGACCAAAATCTCAGAATTCAGGTCTTCCGAACAACAACAGACCTACAAGAAATTAGCTCACAGTTAAGAGGATTAAACATAGAAGACGACAAAGTGCATATGTTTTGGTCAAACCAGCCAAACTACAGATTGCCCTAATAAATATCTGCATGACTGTAGAAGGGCTTGAAAGAGAGAAAACATTTGGTTGTGATCCTTTGGTCCCACAACCAGACGCAGGAGACATCCTCATTGACATAGACACTGGCTTAAGAATTCAAGTTGCCAGAACGCCTGTAAGGTACTTTGAGAAGATTCTACAGCTTTTAGTTCTAAACATAGAAGCCGAAAAGGCATACGACTACTAGATATTAGGGATTAGGGATTGATTTTACACATGACCATAGGAGGTCCACAATGACCACGAACTTACAATTGTGATCCACAGGTCCCACAAGCCAACGGGCCCATAGGTCAATCAGACGTTGATGCTGATTTATGCACATTAGTATTTAGATCCTCTCCACTTCCACCAATCATTATCACACAACTATCCTCACTAGACGTAACAGCTAATCAAGCTAAGGATTTCTGGACTAGACCAGAGAATCACCCATAGAATCCACCATACATCCATCATCCATTTTTCATGACCATGTCGGGGGATATCTACAAAGCACCCACAGGTTATCTTCCACGTATCCCACAACCTATAGATCGGATCACACCAGAGCTCGATATTGATTGGAGCCTTCGAGCAGTCATCCTCGCCGAATGATCTATCACGCTAGTTCAGGTTAGGAGGGCCTTCTTTTCCTTAGATTCACAGATTCCATTAGTGCGTGTCGAAGACATAAGATTGCCTAACTAGTTTGTCTGCACCCCACGTATATTCCATCCCCACTGGCTGTCTCGGCACGACCTCGGGAGGTCGGGTGTGAGGAAGAGTTACTTGTAGATTCCCATGCTCACTTGTCACTTTTCCATCGTACAGAAACCCTTGTATTGATTTCTTTATGTTCAAAATTACAGTTCCGTCGTATTAGAATTCCAACCCGTACAATGGCTTCGAAAAACCATCAAATAGCCTGCAAGAAAAAGTTAGAAATTCCTCAAATCATAGCAAGAATCAGTTACAATTTCTTCAAATCATTCGCATCGTTTCGAATTCACAATTCGTAGAGAAACAGAAATGGCGGAAAAACCAGATTTTCATATTGTAACCGTTAAATCCTTTTGCAAGTTTAAATACGGGTCGTTGATCTTTGCAACTTTAAATGCAATCCATCCACATGGAAGATCAAATAAAATGGACTTGGGGGAAGCCATTCATATTTTGAAACTTTTTAGAGATTTGGCATTTTAATATTTTGGTCCGTCAGGCCGATTTGACTTTTCAACGTGGACAAGTGGCATCATTTGATTGGAGACGGGAGCGTGGCTCTCTTTACAACATTTCAACCTTTTCGGCAAAAAGGATCAAAAACTTAAATCTCTGCACTGGCCCGCTTCCCGCTGTTTACTTTTCAACTGAGTGACTTGACACGTGGCCAAATCTGAGTGGCTACGGAGCTGCAAATCCCTTTGAAACTTTAATCCAGTTGAACCAAAAGGGCTCAAAAACATAAAGTTCCCCTTTGGCCCACTTTGACTTTTCAACGCTCGAGTGGACACGCAACATCATCTGAGTGGTGGCAGGGAAGCGCTTCAATTTGATGACTTAACTCCTTTGTGCCAAAACAAATCATAAAAACCTCAAGGTGCTCCACCGACCCGCTTCCCGCTACTGACTTTTCAACGAACTTGACACATGGCCTCATCTGATTGGCTACGGAGTTGCGATTTAAACTTTAACTCTTTTTCCATTTTCAAACTACCTCAAAGTGTCAAAAGAGTCTGCCCTTCCACCAAAAAGTGACCAATTAGGGTCTTTCAGGCCGCGGGGATAACTTGATACTTTTTCCAAAAGAGAACAAAAAGTATTAAGTGCAAAAAAAGGCCCGCCACTCCATTTTCCCAATCAACCAATCAGAATCCATTCGGGATGAGGGGCCAAAATGATACTTTTTTCCAAAGAGGGAAAAAAGTGTTAAGTTCAAAGGAGGATCCGTCTAACCGCATCCAATGAGGATTGTCCACGTATGCATGGATGCGAGGGCACCAAATTTGACGGGGAAGAAACGCTTGTCACTTGCGACTGCAAGAAAAATGGAAAATTGAAGGCAAAAACCTGTAATTTTCACCCAAGCTCGATTTGTTTCTCCATAATCAAACCAGGCCAAAGCACAATCCACGACCACAAGGAAGATTATCAATCAAACTCAAAGGATTTTCACAAGAAAATGAAGAACATATCAGAGCACGAGATTTGAAAGATTTAAAATCATTTAGGGCACGATTGCAGATGAGCAATGACTCAAAATTTTTGGATTTACCTTGGAGAATAAAGGGGAATTTCAAGGGCGACAATACACAGTAAGATGATCAAATATGTAAATTTGGTCACTTTCAATAGGTCTTTCCTTTGTGCATGCAAAAACTGAGTATACCTTGCTCTAATGTCTGAATCAAGAAGGAAATATGTGTGCTCTCATAAGACTCGTGTGCATGTAGATGTGAAGTTCACTTATAATTCAAATTCTTAAGTGCAAACTTGATGAGAGCTTATCTAATATACTAAAAAATTCAAAATCATGTCTAACATCTAACTTCTTTATGTGGACTCATAAAAGTGTAAGGAAGAATGAAGAAGAAAGGAAGGTAAAATGGTGTTATAAAATATGGTAAAGGATTTGGTAATGTGTGTGCATGAATATGCCACTTGGTGTTTTATCAAAAGGTGTTAAAATATAAAATAGGATAGTTTGCTAGAAGACAAAAATCATGTTTTGTCATTTTCAAATAGAAGTCAGAGGTTTGAATGTAATAATTAGATGTGGAAAAAGTGTTGGGATGCTAAGGAAGTTTAAATTTAATTATTTTTTGCCAAGTAATATTAAAGCAAGTCTACAGATCTTGCAGATGTAACTAACATATGTCATACACAAGAAGAAAAAATTTTGCGTAGCTTTATGAGAAATATCTTTATCTCCTTTATACGTGGAAAGAAGAGGGCTAGTTGAAGAGTCTTTGTATTTGAAAAGTCAAGAGAGATGTTGAGAGTTATGCTTGTTTATTTAATCTTATTTGTGAGCATGTAAGTTGTTGAAAGTGTGAAGTGCTGAGTGAAAATTTCAAAAAGTGAGAAGTGTGTGAATATACTAAAACTATGGAAAACTATGACAGGAGACGAGAAAATGTACTAAAACAGTAGTCACACCAGGTTGATGTAAACAACCAAGTGAAGAAGGTGATCAAGTTTTTTCTTATCTGATTACATTTTGAGTTATAGCTTAGCAATTTAGGAGTGAGCTTCCTGGCAATTTTTTTCTTGTAGAACAACAAAAGTGGGTGCTTGACATGGAATTGAAGTGGATGCTTCAAAACTGGAGTTACAGATTCAGGGTGAGTGGATGATCACCATTTAGTGAGATCATTGTAATTATTTATGGACAATTATCCTTGATATCTCTTTGATTTCTCCTTTATGTGGTTTTCTCCCTTATTGGGTTTCCCACCTTAAATCCAGTCTCCTCATGTGTACCTGTTCGTTTGTTGCTCTCTCTTTCATGGTTTGATGTTCATGTTCTTCATGATTAACATAGTCAAGCTTGGTTGATTGAATCACTATTAGTTGCACAAAATTTTAATAAGCACTGATCCACCTCCCCTCTTAGTGCCTAGATTTCTAACAAAATTAAAAAAAAGTTAGTTTCACCATGTGACATATGTGTTGTCACAATTCCAACACTGGCGTAGGAATTAAAAGATAGTGGCTAACAGGTTTTTTCTTTTTTTCTGTGTGGTAGACGTAAGGAAAAATATGACTCAGAATCATAGGTAGAGAAGAGGATTCCCTCGTAATGTGTTTTTATATAACAAAAATTTCCCAGAAGCTTTGAGAAGAAATTGATCACCCAAAATTTTGTAATTGTATTGGCCGAAAATGTTTTATGAAAACATGTATGTTTTCATAAAGTAATCTGCCACTTGTTAGTATGCATACAAGTTTAATTGTGAATTAGAACTTTATTTGTAGTTGTGACACATTTTTTGAAAGTTTTTAATAATTTAATATGCACTCTTGTATTTGGATTTATGCTTTCTTGTGAATATTATTTATGTTAGTATTTGGAGATGTTTTGTATGGTTTTAAATTTTTGGTGTGTGTTTGATTTAGTACAAAAAGGAATTATTATTATTATTTATTATTGATAAATGGTTTTAAAGGGGACCATACCCCGTGGTACAAAAGGGCTCAAAAACAAGATACACAATACAAAAAAGAATTATGTTTCATGCAGAGATAAAATATTAATCACACAAAGATGGATCTAAATAAATCACTATCCTTCTTAATATAATAAAACAAAATATAAAAAAATGAATTTATTACAAGTAAAACCACATATATAGTCTAGTAAGACCAGTTGATACTTATTCAATATGAAATATTTAAATAATCAAATCATTTTTTCAATAGTGTCTAGAATGTAGACAAGAAATTAGGACTCTGGCAATTGAAACAATGTTGGAGTGTTGATGGGGTGATGGAAGAGGTCAATGGATGCTCAAAAAGAAGAAGGAAACAAATATAACAAAAGCATATTGTAGCAAGGGGAGTTAAACTTGGCTTGGTTGGCCATTTTTCAAATTGATGGATTGGAAAAATAAATGTTGTGTTTCAACATATGGAAGAAACAAGGGGGGAGGGGGGGATAAATAGAATCCCTATTTCCCTAGGTGTTGTGGAAGAAAATGGTGATAGAAAACAACCCAGTTGGATCAAGACCAAATTTTTATCATCATATTGCAATGTAGTCAACGAACCATCTGGCTCAGGAGCAACTTTTTATTTAATATAAGCAGACAACAAAAGTGTAAAATGATATGAAAAGCCATAATACGGATTTTTGCTCATTGCTAGAGGACCAAATAAAAGAAAAATACATAAAGTAATACAATATGAGAAAGTAAACAAGCAGATCAACAAGGAAACAAACACAAACAAACAACATTCAAGATAGCTGCACCAATGTTTTTGTTATCTAGCTTTAGTTCCCATATGTTCAAGTTATACGACAAGGGTTAAAAATGACACCCCAACCAAGAATACATGCAAGGTGAATAAATGGAGGACATAGAAGTCATATGAAAAAGAAATTGTGCACTATGAAACTACCCCAAACAACTCATTGTGCAAGGGAAAACAAACATAAAAATCAAACCATCTTTGTTAATGGAGGTAGATCAAAATGATCCACATGTTGTGCATGAGAACAAACAAGGGCTAAAGGAAAATGTTTTTTAGGATAATATTTAATGTTTGAGGATTTTGTGTCCTATGAATGATTCATATAGTTGAATGTTTTTACCAATTTTTTGGATTTTTAGACACTACCAATTTTTTGGATTTTTTGAAATTTCAACAATTTTTTGGATTTTTTTGAAAATTTACCAATTTTTTCAGATTTTTTGAAATTTTACCATTTTTTAATTTTTGAAATATTTGGAAAGAATGTGATATATAAGAATGATAGTGTGCGTGGTACACCAACAAGGTCACCTTGGAGCAAGAATATGCCCCAGTGATGGGAAAAGGTCTCCAGAAAGTATGAAAATGCCCCAACAAGACGAAAATGTGAGCGAAAATGACGATTTAAGGCAATAAATCATCGCATCAAAGTGCCATCATGTGGTAGGAGGAAAAATAGAAGAAAAAATTAGTAATTCAGTCCCTAGGAGGCAAGAAAAAGGAAGAAATAGGGCTGGGAGGTTATAAATAACAGGGGTTGGGGTAACATCCACCGCAACAAGATGTGGTATTATACTTTCCTTTCCTATAGTGAGATTTTTGCTATGATTTTGGAGAGAGATGACTCGTATTGTAGACCGTAAACATCGTGCAGACCGCATCTGAGAGTATGGGAGGCTTCTAGCAGACTATACCCCGATATGTAAAGCAATTTTTTTTATTTTGAGCTTATTTAATGATTTTTTTTGTTAGTAGAAATTCAAATTTTAATGCTAACACATGCTCTGGGGTGCACTATCCTAGCTTGAAAATACTCTAGCGTGTATACCATGTGCTACCGTGAATCTAAGGGCACGAGCATGATTATTCCTTACACTGGTGTTCGTTCACGCGTTAGCGTGAAACAAGGAGCATGAGGGTTAATGGATACGCTAGGGAAAAATGATCTAGTGTACAAGGGATGTGCTAGCACGAGAGGAAAAAACACTAGTGTAAAAATAGGCATGCTAGCATTAAATGCAATAGCATAGGGAAAATGCACTAGCGTAGAAATATTATGTGCTGGCATGAAGAGAAATGTGCCAATGTAATAAGAAGTGCACTAGTACAACTCTCAACATTTGGGGGATTTTTAGAGGAAATTTGAAGAATGTAGAAGTGATGAAGAGATTACAAATGAAGATATGAAGTTAATTTTCATGTTTTGGATGTCTTGCAGGAGAGACCACATACTTTGGACGTGCGGGAATATCACGGATGGTTGTGGGCCTATGAGAGGACCTTCAGCTTGCGTAAGTAGATAGACTTGGTCGCACTGCTAGATATGACAGGATTGACTTACATTTCTCAACTACCTCACATCAGATTAGATCATGCTCTACTTACAACCTTAGTAGAGTGATGACATAGTGAAAGTTATACTTTTTGATTGCCTACCGGAGAGATGATTGTTACCTTAGAGGATGTGTATTGGATCCTATAAATTCTGATTCAAGGCATCCTAATAGTTTATGATGAGCACGCGGGGTGGATTCAAGACCACATCTAGCACATTTTTCTTAGACAGGAGATACCCTGAGAGGGAATGGTAGTCCATCTATACCGATGCTTTGAGAGGAGGATAACATGCCTCCTTATATATCTTATGGATATTATCAACAACTAATTACTGCCTGATAAGAAGGGTACCCACTTTCATCTTAGCTTGATAGGAGTAGTGGTCCATTTGATGGAGGGAGAGATATTCACTTGAGGTTAGTGCATACTGGCCCACTTGTACAAATATTTACATTTGATTTCTTATAGAGGGATGAGAATTATGAGCCATGCTACTCTGATTCAAATATGGACTTGGGATCATATTATGATTTGGTTCCCACTTGGTGTTCTGTGAGTCAAACAACCTGATGAGCCTTCATGTCGATGCTAGGAGACGATGGGTGTCGAATTTAGGGGCCACTTGGGTGATATGACCTTCTATAGGTGATCTTTTGATGATTTTTATTTACGCATGGTGACTTGGAGACCATACCGCCTCTACCAGTGGACCACAGACATGACAGAGATGAGTATAACAAAGGTTAATCATTATATCATAGGAACCATGACTTTATCTTAGAGTGGTACTGAGTTGATAGGGTCTAACGTCAGCTTGTTGTCACACAAGGGATCCCAAGGGATGAGTGATGGTACGTGCATGTATCATGTGAGGTTTTTGATTTTGGTTGCCATATCAGACCCAAGATAACAATGTAAATCTTCTGCAACTTTATCCCATAGGTATGGTACGGTTGTGCATAGATTTTGGATCCAAGGATGATAGTGGATTATCGGGCCTAATATATGAAAATTACGTCGAGATGGATCACCATTCCGTAGGAGGTGATAGCGGTAGGAATAACATCCATAAAAGTGGGAGTTAGGGGCCAGTCACTATGAGACAGAGCTAGACTGGGCCAACAAGAGGCTGAGGGAGCCAAGGAATAGGCACAAGCATAAACACAAGGTCAAACATAAGGCTAGGGCTAGGGCTAGGGACATGGACCACAAGGTCCGTAGGTACAAGAACCTATGATAAAACAAGTGGCATAGGTTCCCCTTATTCAATGGGTACATGTATAACAAGTCCTACAGGTATAACAGGTACTAGTGATTCAACATATTCTGGTACTAGGTCCATAGGTGTCGGCACAGAAGGTGTCAGTGATACAGTAGGTACCTTTACAGGGTCCACCATCAACTTCTAGAGTAGGTAGCCCAAGATATTTAGCAAGCCACGTGGGTGATGGGGACAAACAGGGAGTTGGACAGGGGTCTCTATAGATACTTGTGCCCATATTTAGGGTTATAATGGCCATAAGTGGGCCATCAGTGGTCATTTTTTAGTTAAAGAGAGACACAACCATACTATGGGGGGATGTTGCCTTTATCACAGTCCAGATCTTGTATAGATAGGTAGAGCAGGGATCTATAGAGTAGGCTTCCCTTAGACAATAGCTTCAATAGGCTCTTATAGAGAGATACCAGCTCACTGTAGAGAGGACCCAACTAGTGGCTCAGACGACACAACTGCATGTAGATGTGGGACACATTACATAGGAGGGTGATGTGCTTCATCATGCAGTAACAAAAAATGGATATGGGGACATAATGTATGATTTTTTGGTCACTTTTTATGAGGTGGGATATTACAGGGCTCTATATCAGTCCATAGTTCTAGAGGATCAAAGAGAACCTCCTTACAATCAACTTATAGGTAGCAGATCTAGGTCATACAATATGTCTAGATCCACAAGATTAGTGTATATGCCCCCGCTTGGTCACAGGATGGGTAGCCCTAGTGTAGGCGAGAGTTAGGGATAACTCTATTATTTTATGGACTCATGTACTTATACTATTTTCGTATATGCCTCATGATGAAGGAACACAATGTTGACATGATGTATATGTATGTCTTTTGTATAAGCATTGAGATGAAGGCACAAAATTTTGATCGATACCCATAATGGCTTGTTTTTATATCTAATTATTTATAGGAACATTTTCTATAAATACATTTATGTTTTTATACGTATGTGTTGTCCTATGTTTTTGCATGGGTAAAATTCACTTGAAAACAAGATAACCATACCCCATTGTCGAAAAAGTTTCTTGTATACCTTTCCAAGACACCCCCAGGTAAATATATTCCCTGTATTAGTCCTATATTAGCTTACCAATGGTCCATATGAGTGTGTCATCCTTCCCTGTAGGTGATTTAGGAAGAAAATGTCATTCGAGTACTTCAGGAGAAATGTATCTAAGAGCAGGTTTTCAAGCAATATTAAGAAGGTTTATCATCATCCTTTCTAAGACAGGTTCATAATCTACAGAGCTATTTCGAGGGACCAAATTCATCAAGGAGGTGAATTCAAGATCTAGGATCACAGTGAAACTTATATAGGAATATTCTCGAAATATTTGGTGGTTTAACAACCATCTCATAAAAATTGGGTTTTTGAGGCCGAAGGAGCTTGCACGGTGGAAGAGTACCTGAAATTCAAGAGCTGATTCCGGGAGCTCCAAAATTATTTGTGAGCCAAAAAATATAAATGCAAATAATTTTCAGTCCTCTACATGGTGGTGAAATCAGATCCATCCTAAACCCCATGTATTTTTCTATCCAACTCATTATTTCTAAGAACAACTAGTGATCCCGAGAAAAATTATGGTTTCTGAGGGCGTTTTAGGAAGAATAAAGGAATGAGACCCATTGAATTCGTCTCAAAATGTATTTTCCACTCAAAATAATATAATTTCCTAAAACAACCTCCAGGAGCCCGAGATATGTCTGTTTCAAGTCTCTTCCGAAGGTATTGTGTTTCAATAGTTAGTCAAATTTTTAAAGGACAAAAAGTGATAACCGACGGAGAGAAACAATGGATGGGAGGATTCGGATAGGGTTTATAGTGGAGGAGTGTGCAAGCCTATTTTCCTAATGGATTATTCCATTTCATTTCCTAATCTTCCTCATGGATTTGAATTTTGGATAGAAATATTTCCTGACGACTGCTTTTGGAAATCTAGGGTAGGATTCTTCAAGTGTAGGGTTGACATACATTATGGATAAAGTGAAGGTTACTCCTGTGGTCAATATATTTCTCTCTAAGGTATCCAAATATATTTCTTCCCTTAAATATTCAACCATTATTTATTGATTTAATGGTTTTTGGCCCCAACATGAAGATCTACATAAATGAATCTACTCTACTTGGACTAGTGACTGTGAGATTCGGTTATGTGCAAAGGGATTTTCATTGTTTATTTTTTCTCTCCCACATATTTTCAACGGATTCTTAATGAGGGTCCCTAGTTTTTGGGTTTTGATCCTTCTACTATGGTAGTTTCAAAAATATCCGTCTGGGTTCCTCTCCCTAATCTTCCTCTTCCCTTTTGGCACCCTACGATTTTTTATGTTATCGGTGATTCTATTGGTCACTTCATTAATATGGATCATGAATGGTCCAAGAAAAGGGTTGTTCACTTATGCACATATTTGTATTGAGGTGGATATCAGCAAAGGTCTTCTAGACAAGTTAGAGTTGAACCATGAGGGCTTCAAGTGGATTTAAGTTCTTGACTATGAGAACACGACCTTTCGATGTTGATTGTGTCATCAAACTAGGAACCTTCAGGGGGATTTCCCACTGTCACTGAATGAAAAAAAAAAGAAGTGCAAAGAAATTTATCTACAACCCAAAGGATGGCAGCCATTTTGAGTGCTAGAAGTCAAAGAATATTCTCACCCCAAAACTTTAGAAGATATGACAGTTGAGATTTCCCCTGTTGACAATTGTCCCAAGTGGTCACATGTATCCAAGTCTTTTGATTCTGACCCCAATCAGGATAACCCTTTCCTAGATCTTGTGCTCTAATTGGATCCCCGAGAGGTGTCGTGGACTGTTGTCACGATATCTAAGGAGAAGAAGGGGTGATTTGAGTCTCTTGTTTCTCGTTCTACTTTGGTTTTAGGTTCCTTTGTTTTTGGTGTTCCTCATATGTATATGTAGCTTGGAATTATTTTGATGTTTTTTTATTTTCCTAGGCATGGTCTAGTATGCCTGTGGCTTTGGTGCGTGCTCTCATATTGCCCACTTTTTTGTTGAAAGAATCTTGTATCATGTTGTATTTAATATAATATAAGATATTTTTCATAAAAAAATATTTTTGAAGGACACATGTCAGCATGGATCTCAAGCACCTTTTGATTTCCTCATTGTGACTCACATGAGAGCACCTAGGGCACGATATGCACGCACACACTAGAACTACATCCTAGTATGAAATGTTGTGTAGAAATCAGTGATAAGACTACTACTTTGGTGGTTGAGGTCAGTCTGACCCATTAATTTACATCTTTTATTTTTATAGGGTTTGATAATTCTTTTTGTATTGCATGTTATTTTCTAGCTCATCCGGCATATCCAGCATGATGGACAGGAAGCATTGGAACACCTCAACACATACCAATCCCGCATTTCACATGCTTACAACCACAAGACATATTCTCGAGACTTCAATATCGGTGACCTCATCTTAAAAGAAAACCAAAAAAATACAAAGGCCGAAGCAGTACTAAAAGGTAAATTTAAGCCCAACTGGCTTGGCCCTTATGTTTTCATAGACCGATTTGGTAGTGGTGTTTACCGCCTTTCCACCCTTCTTGGAAAACCACTTAAAAACCCATTAAATTTTATGCACCTCTCGACGTGTTGCACTCACCATCCTATGACACACTCTAGTTTCTCGTTCCATACTTGAGTGTTGAGGTTTTACCAATCAAATGGACCTTACACTTCTCATGTGACATTCCCTCTTACACAATACTTCCCACACAACATTTCCTGCATTTGTGACATACACCTTAGGTTACATAATCACCCCTTCTTCTTATATTGTAGTGGTATAAACTTTAGGCTAAATCACCACCCTCCTATCATCTTCTAGTCGCATACACCTTACATTACATCACCACTTCCTTCTTTTCCATCCTATAGTGACATACGCTTTAGGCTAAATCATCACCCATTTTCATCCTTTTATCTTCTAGTGATATACGCTTAGGGCTAAATCATCACTCTTCCATTCAACAAGTCATGGTATACGCTTAGGCTATAGGGTCCACGTGCATCTTTACATACATCCCATCCACATACACCCATTCTATAGTGATATACACTTAGCACTAAATCATCACTCATATGTTCGACAATTCGTGGTATACACTTAGGCTATAAGGTCCACGCACATCTCTCCACATGTTGCATTTCATCACCACTACACATATACACTCATCACAATGCTCTAGACACAACCTACACTACTCAACCATTTCCCGATGATGCACTCTCATTTATGTTTCATTCTTGACTACTGAGGGGGAAAACAAAATGAACCTCACTGCATACACTTCTATCCACTTGGGGGGCACGTTGCTCCTATCATTCCATTTTGCATTCCATTCCATCCATATACAACATATTGCATTGTCTTGGTCGCATTTAATTTTGTATACTATTGTTTTGCATGTTCACTTTATTACACATGTTAGAATACTTTCTTATATGTCATTATCATACACAAATGCGCATTCACACCTTTGTCTAGTGTGATCACAAATACAGGAATTTACATGTGGCATGGATGCTCGCCTTCTACCCTTCCTATACTGGTCATTGGGGGAATCCACATTCATCTTATCCAGGTGTTATTGTTTCATTTTATACTTAGCATCTTATACTACTTGCTTATACACACGTTGACATAATGGTCATCTCTCTAACATGATAACGGGTGTTCCATGTGCATCACTTGTTTTGCAAGATTACATGTTTCCATGACTACTTCTTTGTTTCTACTTGTCTACTTTGATTGCCATTGTATGTGGGTTTTACCCTTTGCTTGTGTGCACACTTATCTGTTGTTTGTGGCCATGATGGTCTTACGTGTCTTCTGACATCTTGATTGATTTACCATGTTTAAAACCCGCTTTATGCGGTCTACTTGTTTTCTTATGTGTGTACACTACTTTTTTTGGTAGTTACTACATTGTTTGTGTATTTTACACTTGTCTTATTACATGCATATGTTTTTGGACTAACACTTGTTTTGGCTAGCCATCCCCTTTTGTGTGCACTTTAGTATCTACCAAGTGTTTTCCCTTTCCCCCTACAAGAAAGAGTTCTACAATTGAAAGTGCAGTTGGGTCCTCTTTTGGGGCTGCATTCTCCTTCCAGGTTCATTGCATGCACCCCCAAAGTGATGGGGCATCATTGAGGGTTTTCTACTAACACACCATATTTACAATGGTTCAAACACATTGAGTGAGTTTAGACCAGACTACAAACTCCATACATAGTGGCCTTAATAGGAAATGATGTCCTTCAACAATTCTACAGAGAAGTTATAGGCTTGGGGGTTACAGTGGGTGTGCCCCTCTACACTTCTCCTTCCAGTGGCATTGTATCGCACAAAAAACCAAGACATTACAGAGATATCTTCACACATTTTAGCAGAAGAAATTAAATTTGGAGGATACAACGCATCTCCTCCCTATACTTCTTCAGCCAAGGTGGTGTGAGATCGCCAAAAAAACTCACAACAGTACAGGATATCCTTCTACACCCTTTTTATCGACATGGATCAAGTGCACATGTTCCATTTACATTTTTTCTAGTGTATTTTACATTTGTGTACTTTACATTTGTGTATTTTACACAACGTTTTTACATACATAAATATTTGACTACTTGATCGTTTTCTCCTTGCATGTCCGTCGTATAAGAAACAAGCAGTCAAATTGGGGGTAATAGCAACAACAATAGTGACAACGACAACACACCGCTACAAGAACTTCCCTTTACTAACTATGCAGGTAAAATACACACAAAAACAACTACACATGCATTCTACCTTAGGTTCACTCTCATCACTTTTTATATGTTGTTTTCATCTTTAGAATTCACACTTCTCCACTGTTTTCTTTTTGTCATTCCACACTTGAGTCTAGTTCATCAGCATGTCTTCTTCTACACTCTACATGGATATTAGGTAAACATCTCTATCTACTTTATGTTACCAAGCGTTCCGCTCACCAACATAAAGTGGGGACAAATGTAGACAAAAAATTATGCACTTTAGACATTATTTAGCTTGGTCTTATACTACTATTTAGAAGGTTCTCAAGTGAATAAAGTACTAATTAATCCCACATTTTGGCCATCTTTATTTTATATTTTATTTCATCATTCCCTCATATTTTATTGCACTTATCCACCCATTTTGTAACTACCCCTTCATTCTAGCCCAAAATCAGGGCACCCCAACCTATATTGGGGCACGCTGGGGCACCCTGGTCCAACTTTTGGGCACCCCAGTCTATGCACATTCTTTCCTACTCCTTTTTGGGTCCTTTCTAGTTGTTGGTCATATTTATATTTTTCGCAGTCATCCTTTTCAGGATTAATTACGAAATTAAGCTTAAGAGCCCTATAAATATAAATTTATAAGACCATAATAAGGGTCCTAGGTCATAGCATCATATCACTACTATCACTCCAACTAGAGTTGCATCCATTGCATCACTTGCATCCACATAGTGTCATGCATCAAGGATAGAATATCTATATCACACAAAATGCATAGGGGGGATTCTATTTTATTCCATGCACACATGCTATTTACATTTTCTATAGTTACTATTGTTCACTACTTCACAAAGTGTGACTCACACTGTTAAAATATAACACATTATATAGATTGTATAAATAGTTATGTAGTTGTTCGGTTGGTAACTGTTTAACCACCTCTCTCTCAATAAATAAACCTCTGCCTGTATCATTTGGACAGTGTATTTTTCTCTCTTGCCTTCTCTCTGTATTTTCTAACATTGGTATCAGAGCGACTTGCCCGAGGAAGCTCTTGGACGAGCACAAGAGTGTCACATGAGGTTCGAGGAAGCCCCGACATGGGTACGAACTATAGAGAAGACGTTTGAAGTCAATTCGAGGAAGCCCTAAAAGGCACGAATTTGGCAGAATTGTGGATCGTGGTGAAGAAAATTGTGGGCACCAGGAAGAGTCGTGGTCGCTCATCACAACAGAGTCCCAGCGAAAACGTGAAGATCCTGAGCAAAGAAAAAAACTTGAAATAAAAATGTGAAGGGAAAAAACATAAAACATGGGACAAAAGTGTGGGCAACAACAAATAGCATGGGTAAAATCGAAGGGCAATCGTGAAGTCATTGGCACCTGTTGTGGGCAGAATTGTAAAAAATGTGGGTCGCGAAAGCAAATCGGTGGTGTTGTGTTGGGTCGCAAAAGCAAATCGGTGGTGCTATGTAACTGCAAAGTCAGTGAAATTATTTTTATTTACCTTATTTTTGTGTGATTAAATTTGGAGGCATAAGTAATAATAATTGTTTTATTATTACTTATATTTGCTGGAAAATTGGATATTTTATTATTTTCTTATTTTCCATTACTTTGGAATAATAAAATGGCAAACATTGTAAATTTAATTTTGTTGGATACACAAAAATTAACGGGCATGAATTTTAATGTGTGGAGCCATAAGATCTTGACACTGGTAGAATTTCGTGGTTTTGAGAGAATAATCACGGGTGTTGCGAGTAGACCTGCAATGAATTTTGATGATTATGACAAACGTCATCAGGAGGCTCTTCTACTATTAAAATTGTCGGTATCGGATGAATTGATACCTGAGGTCTAGAATGCCATTGAGGTGAGTAAATTGTGGGTCAGTCTGAGGGAAAAATATCAGACATCAGAGAAGAGTCGGGTTCTATACCTGAAAAATATGATCTTTTCCATAAAGTTAAGAGAAGGTGGATCATTGTCTAAGTACCTACTCTGGATGAAAGATCTCCGAGACCAGTTATCTTCCATCAATAAAAAGGTGGACGACGATGATATGGTGGCTTTGGTTTTGAAAAGCTTACCTTCTTCGTATGAGTCATTTGTGGAGGCACTCCATTTAATGGATGAAATTCAAACACTCATGTTTGATAAGGTGAGTTCCTACCTGTTGCAAAAGGAGCGGAGACAACTTCAAGCAGAATCTAATTATGACCATTCAGAGAGTGCTCTTGTCACTCAGTCAAAGGGAAAGTGGAAACTTCAATCTGGTGAGTCTTCCACTCGGTATCAGGTCACATGCTATTATTGTCACAAGTTTGGGCACCTCAAGAAGGATTTCTGGAAGTGGATTTATGATATTTTGAAACAGAAAAAAAAGCCATGTAATGAGGAACATGTGGCCGCAGTCGCAAAAAAATGGGATTCAGATGATGAGCATGCTCTTCATTGTCTTACGACATCATGCTCAAATGATAGTGGTACCAGTTGCTAGATTATTGACTCTGGTGCATCTGCACACTTTTCATGTCATAGGGACTGGTATGTTTCATTTACTGTAAATATGTGTTTTGAATAAGTAGTACTAGCTGATGGAGAATCACTTGCATTAGAAGGGATAGGAGATATATGCATTGTATTGAATAATGCTCATAAATTGTTGGTACGTAATGTTAGATATGTACCTTCTTTACAAAAGAATCTTCTATCTATTCGTCAATTGACTGAAAAATCCCAATATTTCTGTGGATTTATGTGGAAAGAAGTGTGGTCTCTGATGTGAAACAGAGATAGATAATTGCTCTTGGTATTGGGGTAGGTGGTCAGTATCAGCTTGTTGATCTGGATGCGATCAACATGAATGCACGTGTGGAGGACAGCTGCACCATTCAGGATGTGCAAGAGGCTGCAATGCCTTGGGAGGAATCCATTCCTCAAAAATCTGTTGACTTGGATACAATCAACCTACATGCACCTATTGTGGAGGGAATATCCACTATACTAGGTGTACGAGAGGCGGAAATGCCATGGGAGGATGGATTTCCTCATTCTGAAGAATAATTTGTTGTGGACGGAGACTCCACTATTCCAAATGCATTAACGGTGCATGGTGAGATGGCATGCCCAGCCACTCACTCAGAGGTTCTTGCTTGAAGGATAGTAGAGCATGAACAATTTTCTCATTGTGTTGTGAAGGATCTTTCCCAACAGAGGGGGATAGATGAGAAAATAGTTAAGACGGAGATGGTTATTTCTCCTGTTGAGATGGAGACCACTGCTGAGACGGAGATGGTTATTTCTCCTACTATTGAGGAGTTGGTTCTAACTCCTGCACAGATGGTCACATTCCTCTGCTTGAAAAATTTGGATGAGCACTACATGGTGGTGCAAGGACATGATTGAGGTGACTTCGATCACAGGACAAGTGATCGAGGTGACTTCGATCATAGGATAATTGAGTCTTTGTATAGACTCTAGCAGGCTACACAAGCCTGGAAAAGATTTTTCAATCCACATCTTCGAGGTTCTGATTTCAGCACTCTGGAGATGGGGCTGACACTCTCAGCCATTGGTGATTCATCACTTGTCAATGAATCACGTAACAGAGAACCATTGGACCACTTTCCATATCTTTTGTTCATGGGACCATATTTTTTTTTGTGGTTCTTCTTCATTTGACAACCGCAACACAGTCTAGGACTGCTAATTTTAAAGTACAACTTATGGCACAGTCTATAAATGTAATGACTAAACATACGGTCTTCAAGAAATTTGTAAAATTTCAGGACAAACTTTGTCTTGTTTCTGGTTTAGTCATTAAGAGGGGGTGTTAAAATATAACACATTATATAGAATGTAAAACCAGTTATGTAGTTGTTCGGTTGGTAACTGTTCAATCACCTCTCTCTAAATAACTAAACCTCTGCCTATATCATTTGGACTGTGCAATTTTCTCTCTTGCCTTCTCTCAATTTATTCTTCTCTCTATATTTTCTAACACACACGTGATCACCTAGGGCACAACATGTACACACACACCAGAACTACATCCGGGTCCGAAATGTAGTGCAATGATCAGTGATAAGACCACTAGTTTGGCAGCTGAGGTCAGTCTAACCCATTTATTTGCATCTTTTATTTTTCTAGGGTTTGATACTTACTTTTGTATTGTAGGTTATTTTCCATCTCATCTGGTAGATCTAGCATGACAAATAGGAAGCATTTACAGACACCTTATGACCATACCAGATTTAGGTTTTGAGAATTTGCAGTGATCAGAGTGCTCAGATTGCAGACTAGAGCACTCCGAGATGCCCCAGTATTTCTCCCACGCACGCCAATCATCTCAGATATTCTATATTTTCCCTTTGTAGGGTCCCTGAATGTTTGTTTGCACTACCTAATTTCATTTCCAGATCTACGACAACCTACGACTATCACCTTTAATCAATTGAGTCTTTTCCTTACTCTCCCTTGTATATTAGGGTTTCATTTCATTTAGAATGATTTACTTGCATTTATTTCATGTTATTTTAGTCTATTTACTGCAAAATTTTATTCCTCTTAATTAGATTAACATTAATACCTTATTTTCACCTTTTAGGCCTCTAGGTCATCATTTTTGTTAATCAGCAAGATTTGTAAGTATAATACCCATGACACCGTTGACTACAGAATGATTGATCACATTCATGAGGCCATTGATACATGAGTATTCCATAATGGTGTAGTAATTAGATCAAAGGAACAAGAGGGACAGAGTAGTGAAGGGCGCAATGATGAGAATAATAGGAATGGAGGCTTCTACGGAGGATATAGAGGTCGTGGTCGTGGAGGTGGTAGAAGTAGGTTCACGCGTGGAACTTGTTATACTTGTGGGTCCCCTGATCATTATCAACATGATTTCCCTTAGAATAATGCTTGATCATGGTGTGGGAAGCATCAAAAGTTAGAGGAATGCCCAGATTTATATGAGCACATGAGTAAGAATAAGAAGAAGGATAAGGGTGTTGGGATGATTAAATTACAACACATTGTTGTTGATCATTGGATTCCTAGGAAGAAACCTGATCCTTAGTTACAAACTATTATGGTGACAACACGCGCTGAGGCAACATGCACGTGAGAGCCTCTAAAGGCCAAATCAATCATTACGAAGGAATAGATGATACATGCTAAGTATCTAGATGTTGCGCACTAGAAGGAAGTGTACCAATAAACCATGGGATTCATTAGGGAACTGTAAGGAAAAATGTAGTGCTTGAAGAAACAGGCACGTGAGAGAGAAAGTGGAAAGAATGTTGAGCTCCCACAGAAGGATTTGGATGACTTAAAGGAGGTGTGCATGATTTTGCACCAAGAGAATATCATTCCTTTGTTAGGGGAATGGCTAAGAGTAAAGGTACCGCGCGTTGGGTCTGAGCATAAGAGACATATACTTCATGTAAATTTACCACCTCAGAACCATGATTTTGACAAGGAGATTACGCTAGATGCTATAGTTGACTGATGGTTGTTGCGTAACATATTGATTGATACATGTGCAGAAGTAAATGTGTTAACTCTAGATTTGTGGAATTAGATGGGTAGATCAACATTGCATTCATCTTCAAATGTGTTTTATATGGCGAACAGAACCAGGGCAATGTCTATTGAGGTACTAAAGGATGTGACAATTACTATTCAAGGAGCCAAGTTCACTGGGGATTTTGAGGTATTGGAGCTCGTAAATTTAGAAAAATTTCCAGCATTACTTGGACGACCCTGGTGCTATGCTAATAATTTCGATATGTGTTTTAATAAGAGGTACATCAGTTTTGAGAACGTTGAGGAGCACATGATCATACCCTTGCAGGATAAGAAGGTAAATCCTTATGTTAAGCCCTTGAGTGAAGAATAACTTAATATAATCTATGCTCGTTCAGGAATATTTGAAGCTATAAAAAATGCCTTGCATAGGCTCCCACTCTTATTAATCGTGATTTCTCGAAGGATTTTATCATGTATGCCTTTGGATGTGTTGACTCAATCTCAACAATATTAATGCAGCTGAATCAAGAAGGACTAGAGCAGCCTATTGCATTATTTAGCCAAGGCCTTGAATATTATGAGGTAAGACACTCATTCATTGAAAAGCATGCTCTTGTCGTGATAATAAGTCTAAAAAATTCAAGCATCTAGTGTCAAAAAACAAAATTCAACTATTGGTTGCACATGGTGGTGTAAAATATTTTCTTTTGAATAAAGACCTTAATGAAAAAAGAGCTAGCTGGATAACAAGGGTCATGAAATATAACATTGATATCAAAATAACCAAGCTAGTTAGGGGAAAAGGCTTGTGTGAGAAGTTAGCTTGAAATTAACAAATTGAGTAGGAAGTTGCTTTGGTGCTTCAGGATGATCAGGTACAATCAACCAATGTTTTACCTAACCCTTGTTGGACTCGGGATATAGTCCACTTCCTCCAAACAATTCAATTTCCTCTAAGATTGAGTAAGGCCAAGAGAAGGCATTTCATGATCCATGGTATTCCATATGTGCTTGTTGATAATGTTTTGTTGAAGAAAGATGTAAATGGTGTCATTCTAAGGTGCATTAAAACAGGTCAAATAGAAAGAATATTGCATGAGTTCCATAATAGAAAATAGGTGGTCATTTTTCCCCAAGAGTGACAGCCCTCAAGATTATGAAGGCTGGTTATTACTGGTCAAACATGTTTAATGATTGTTATGCATGGGTTAAGAAGTGCAATAAATGTGCATTTTTATAGGAAAGGAAGAGATAAAAACTCTCCCACTCCACCTTATTTCCGCAAAATGAGTCATTCATGCAATAGGGGTTGGATTTCATTGGAGTGATTAATCCAAATTCAAGCATAGGCCATAAGTGGATCCTAACAACCACATATTACTTCACCAAATAGATAGAGGTGGTTGTACTCATGGAATAAAATGAAACCAACATTCTAGATTTTTATGAAAGTATTATGGAAAGGTCTGGTGTCCCCTCCACAATTATTTTTGATAATGCTTTAACTTTTCTTGGATTGAAAATATTTGATTGGGCCTTGAAGAATGGTATCTACTTGAGCACCTCCTCAAATCATTACCCTCAGGGTAACGACCAGGATGAGTCCACAAACAAAAATCTACTAAGGATCATAAAGATAACTCTAGATGAAAATCAGAGTACATGGCACACAAAACTAAAATCATCCTTGTGGGTTGAAAGGATTACACCAAAGAATTCAACTGGTCACTCTCCTTACAGGTTATTTTATGCCAGGGCGGCAAGGTTGCTAGTATCTTTGGAATTACTAGATTTGAAACTTATCAAGCAGCTGGAAATTTTTGAGTTTGAGGCCATGGAGGTCAGATATGCAGAGCTTATGGAACTAGAAGAGCTGAGATGTCAAGTTATGCAAACCATGGAGAGAAACCAAACCCAAATCAAAATGAACTTTGATAGGAAGGCCAAAAATGGGAATTTTCAGGAAGGGGACTTAGTTTTGAAATTGGACGCAGACAGGGACAAACCAGGTAGACATTCCAAATTTGATGCAATATGGAGTGGCCCTTACATGGTCTCAGGTTAAAAGGCAAGAAATTATTTCCAACTATCAAGGTTAGATGGAGAATAATTGTAGATCCCAGTCAATGGGGTTTACCTCAAGTATTTTTACTGAACTAAATTCATATCCTTGTAAATATTAGTTTAGTTTCCAATTCCTCTAAGTGCTTGTAACACACTATTATATAGTAGTGTAGGTTTTCTTTTGTATAAGTGTTAGTGCACACTCTGCATGTTCCAGCTGGAACATGTATGATTTTCATGTTTGTACATAGTTGTTCCTTTTTTTGTTGTTGCACTTTCCATTTCAGGAAGGGTTTCATGGTACAAGCAAGATGATTGAATACAATTTTCAAAGTGTACAGGGAGTTGCGGTGGAGAATTTGTATAAGAAAATTTTCCACTCAAATCAAATCATAATCCCGAATAACTCTTATGATGCAAGTAATCAAAACCATCTCAAGAATTTCCAAATCAAAACAAGTCCAAGCAGTGCCTTAAGTGGATTTGGAAGTAAATTTTTCAGGTTCCAGATCTGTTTCAGTTTTCAGACTAACTTCATGCCCAATGGATAGTTCAAGGTCAGTGATCTATGTAATCGAGCAGGTAGATTGTCCTAGTATTTGCCAAATTGTTATCCATTTTTCACACCCCGTGTGAAAATGGACTAACCTACAATTTTGGGTGATTGGCAGTATAATGAAATGCAATATATTGGGAAAACAAGTAGCTCGTGGTGGCTCAGTTGAGTTGAGTGGTTTTGGACCGAGTTGTGGATAGGCAATTTGAGTTAATGAAGGAATGAACGTGGCGGGTCACGGAGTTGAGAAACCACCGGTAGCATATTTAGTGCTACTGATTGGTAGCACAAGGAATCCTAGATTGTTGGTAGCACGTCAGCAGATGGAAAACAGGGGGTAGTATGGGGCAAGGCGCAGGTAGCATGTGGAAACACTACCAACTGATGGCATAAATAGTGTTATCATCTAGTAGCATGATGAGGACGAAGGGTCGCACGATGGAAGAAATGTGACTGGCGAGTAGCATATGTGGTTTCCATCGGCCGACACGTATGTGGAAATGTTAGGTGTCAGCTGGTTATATGTTGTCGCATGACAATAAGCTATTTATGGTCATGCAACATCGAGAAAGGAACTATTAGGTGAAAATGAAATTCATGAAGTTGGGGGTACGGATGCTACCGATTGGTTGCAGGAATTATGCAACTGACCGACATTATGTTATTGGCACTAACCGACCCCATTGAAGAATGCAGTTGGCCAATGCCTAGAACAAGAAAGGGGAAGGTTTGTATCATATGACTCCAGGGAATGTAGCTTCTGGTCATCATGGGATTAACATGCAATCAGTCAATTCCAGAATTGTTGATGTCGACCGCCAACATGAACAACAACTATAGGCCAAACACTAAAGGAAAGCAGTATAGGTAGCTCAACTGCCAGTTTAATGAGGTATGGTGTTCATGTCTCCTCTAAAATAAAATTATCCTCAGGAAGTAAATTTGAAAGGCTTCTCATCTCTCTTTTCAGAGAATTAACAAAGGATGTTGGTTGGTGGATTTCCTTCTCTATACAATGTAAAATTTTCCTCATTTTGAGGGGGAGACATTGTTGAATGTAAAGGAACTCTGTCAAAATTGTTCCAAAACTTTTATGAGTTACAGGCCTCAAATTTAAGTGTTCTACCAAGGATTCTTTCCATGTGCCCGTTTTGTAATGTATTGTGCATGTTTCTGAGAAATAAAACAAGTGTTATGTGGCTTTTCTTTCCCTAGCTGGTGTTTTTATGTGTTTCTTTTCTTCTATTGCATTTGTAGGATATTGTACATGTATTACTCTTGTTGCAAGATTCAAAAAAAAAATTCCCCATGAAAATTGTAGTTTGAATTTTGTCTACATTTTTGGCATATATATTGTCTTCTCCTACTTAATTTTATTCCATTTTCACTCATAGGAGTGTTTCACCCGTGTTCTTGGTGCTATCACCTCCCTTAGTTTAGTAATTTTATTCCATGCATCTCTCTTTCCTTGGTTCCTTGGAGTTTTAGGTTAGTGTTAGATAGCAACATTCCCATTCTAGGAGTAGTTTATCATTAGGAATAGGTAGAGGAACCAACCTTCTCAGGAGGTCTAACTCAAGTAGCAAGTCCTACAACTTGAGAGATAGTCCCATGTTAGCAAAGAGTAGGGAACTGTAACAAGCAGATCATAGGGTGCTACTTTTTTGACATAACAATCCCTTCACTATTTCTTCCTCCATCTTTCTTGTAGCAAGTCTTTCTCACCTCGCGCAAGTCTCACCTAAGTTCTTTTTAACACCTAATATGTTGACCCTTTGTTTTTTATTCGTTATCTCTTCTCTTATTTTCTTTACCTCTTTCTTCACTTCAATACCTCTTCCCTTCTTACCTCCAAAGAGCAAACCTGCTCTGATACAAATTTATGTAGAGGAGTGATGGACTCAATAAAACCACAACAAAAAATGATAGTTGTAATAGTAAATCATCCAAATTTACCAAAAATGTTAATATCTAAAAGCCTAACTTTTCTTACCAACTCAAAATGCTTTAGAAAATTGATTTAAAGACCTCGAATTCCTTGGACCTGCTCAAATACCTCAAACAACCATGATTAGACACTTCAAGAAGTTGCATACCTTCACTTGTTATCAATCACCATTTAGACCTCTAAAACAACTAGTACAAGCTAACAAATTTTGATGAAAATAAAAAAATACAAAGACTTAACCTTCACTTGTAAAATATTTAGATACCCTTTTTTACCCTTAAATTGATTCCAAAGTTTCAAGACGTGTCTCTAAGCCCATTCAGTCATATTACCTTTCTAGCGCTTCTAATTAGGCCTATTTTCTAGACCTTCAAGGATAAAAAGCTTATATCCTAGAAAAATCTAAAAAATTTCATGAAAAAATGATTATCTTTTCTGACACCCTTTGTGGATTATTATCTTCATGATAAATTTCGACTTCCAACTCATAATGCACATCTCCCAACTCCAACTTCTCCTTTTGACTAGGTATCGTATTAGGTTTCCTTAGGGTTTTAGACAAGTTATCATGGATTTAGAGTTTACCAAATTTTTTCATCCTTTGACACACCTTATACCACCTATAACAACCTTTCTCAATCACCTTTCAATGCTTCTACACTCTTTTATCTTCATTCATGCCATTTTCCAACTTTTGTTCCTTAAGACTCCTTGTTTGCTCTAAACACTATATAGTCCTCAACTTTGTTTCTAACCATCACCTTGAATATTTTAAAGTTTCTTATCACTCCTCATTTCACTGTCACTTCTACTTCTCAGCATCCTTCTTAAGCCACTCATTTGTTTCATTCAATATACTATATATCTAATGTTCACTTGTACTTTATAGGCTTCTCAAGTAGATTGTATAGGACGGTCAAGGACATGTCACTAAATGAGGACTCCACAATGATTTTTCCACATTTCTAAAGGTTTTAAATACACTATCAACACTCTCACTATGTTTTTTCACTGACTCCTTGTAGTATTTTCTCTAGTACAATTGTTCCACACTAATGGCTCTGACTGTCATAGTTTGGTATAAGAGATTGCGTGTTTACTTTCTTTCCCTTTAACACTCAATATTCCTGAATTCAAATAATAGTTATTATAATTTCATGACCTTCTTCCTCCTCTCACAAAATTTTCAAATACTTCACAATTCTCTAAGGCATACATGAATTTTTTTTTCAAATAATATGCTTCTACAAACCCTCAAAACTGACAATAATGATAGTCTAGATTGTGTTTAACCAGTTTTGTACCAAAAATCTTCTTTTTTACTATCTTGACATTCCTAAAAACTTTGAAAACAAATTAATATTCTTGGTAATCAACTTATTACAGGTTTTTTGGACACCATTTCAGCATTATATTGTTTCTCCTTTTGTTTTTAAGGTTCTAGAATAGGATACAGTCCAAAATACAATATCAAGGACTAGTTTGTATTATTCTAGGGTATTAGAATACTTCAAATCCTTAAATACTCTCTGGAGACCTATTTTCCATCATAACAATGATCATCCTCAATGATATATGTTCTAATTTCATTAACACCTATAGACTCTAAACCATGGGTTACATTTTAGTTTCTTTAAGCTCTCACTGTCAAGATTAGTAACCACACCACCAACTTGGTCATAGTACAAACTTAGTATCATTTGAGTATTAAACCCTTGCACATGTGCTCATGAAATTATTACTCCAAATCTCTCTTTCATTCATTCAAAGGTACATACCCAATCTTACCCCATTTCACACAATCCAATGTGCTTTCATATGATTGTCCTCTTGTTATTATCACCTCTTCATACTCCTTTCCTGCCCTCCTTGTGGTTGTACATTATTTATACACATATAGTGACATTCATACAACATTTTCAATGGGATTCAATCACAACTTCTTAATCATTAAAAGCACAATATCATAATAAACCATCATACATAGTTTACAAACTAATAATCACGTTATTGATAAAACAATGAATGGTTACATAGGTTCTTGAGCCAATAGGATCTGATACAAAGTTTCTCCTTCACTCCTAACTTCCTACCACTCACATCCCTACTCTCATAAAAAACCTCTCATGCTAATCAAAGGAATAGAGAAGTAGTTAGAGTTCTAGTCAACTAACTCACCATGGTAAGGATGACCAAAGTGAATTAAATCGTAGTTAGAGTCAAGTAGGTCATGTATTAGGTGATGAATATGTCCCATGACCCCTTTCAACACCCTTTATTAAACATATTCTAACACCTAGACCTATAACACACTATAATGATAAATCAAATATTTTAAAATGTGGTGTTGGAGGGAAAACCCCAAAGACCACTTATTACAATGTTCAAGAGTCCAAATTGACTATAAACACGTCAAGACCATCCATTTGGACCCTACACAACCTAAGAGAACTAGAAAAGCCAAAATTAGATTATTTACAAGGATGCTCCTGCATCAACAACTGGCCTTTACACAACTGAAAGAAATGGAAATTTTTGAAAAAATATGGGAAAAGGGGCTTTACTATTTTCTTGAATTTGTTTTACATATGATAAGGTTTTCAATTGGACAAAATTTAATTTTTTATAGATAAGACAGAGACATGAATGGAAATTTGAAAAAAAAAGGTGGAAAATAAATACATGCATGTCCCACACCTATTCCATGTTTCAAATTGTTCCTACCCAAATAATAGTTGTTATATGTGCTCCACTTTATAGTCTCGCTCTCATTATTCATGCAAGTGCAATTTACACTTTAAAGGGTCCAAATGAAAAATGGAGAAAATCCAATAGGTTCTAGGTTTGAAACCCAACATCAATACTTGCTTGTTGTAGCAATTTGTATCCCCTTTTTTTAGTTGTAAGTTCAATTCATTGTATGAAATTAGGTGATGAGAAATTAATCATCTATAATTGAGCCATTCTGGTGGTTGATCATATGAGTGATAGGTAGGTTTTATCTCTTTGATCAAAAAAATTAGACTGAGTCTAACTGACCAAATGTTGACCATGGTGATGGTAGCATCCAAAACACAAAACAATCCATCAACCATGTAGCAAGGGAGCATGCAAATGCATTCACATTATCCTTCACCACCAAAGCTTGCATGGGTTTGAATCCCTTTGTAGTGTTGTCTAGTTTCAATACTTTTCTCGACGATTGGATCTATGATATATTAATGGTTGAGACCTTTATATGGATAATATCATGATTTATTTGAATTAAATTACAATGATTTGGCTATTATATTATCTCTTGTTTTCATCTTGTCATTGTTAGGATGATATATGGGGGCGCGTGAATTCGTTTTACCGTCTTATCCTTACCACTTGGTTTTGATATAGTGTTATGGGTATTATTGATATAAGGTTTGCACGAACAATATTTTGGACAATGTTTATAATGGTTAATTGTTCGAATATATGTTTATTAATTTTTCATATCTATTTAGAATGTGCTAACATGACTTAACAAGTGGTGTATACGGCACGCGATGTCGATATTATTTCTGTTATTACTTGTTTCAGTCTTGTTGTTATGTATGTTATGGAAATGAGATTTAAATGGGTTATATTTTGTATCCTATATATGTATATAGTTTTGGCTATTATCTTTGTATGGATATTAATTAATTATATAAATTAGATGTTTTAACTCGAAATTGATTTGACTAATTGGATGTATGTAGAATCATTTCATATGGTTTATTGTATCGAGCAAGTACGATGATGTGTGAATCGAATGTGCAGGAAACATCTTCACCACAGGAGAATGTGGGACTCAAAGATGCACCTCCAATTTGCAGAAGTGGTTGACTGGACCGAAACTTCATCTTTTCTTGATTTTCATTTGGCCTTTTGTTTTTGTTGTGATTATTGTGGACACCCTTAGTGGTTCATTATTGACCTTTGTTGTATTAATTTTTCTAACCCTTGTTCTAATTTATTTTAGGGGCCTAATGGTTCCTACATGTGTTAGGGGTGATTTTTTATTGTTAACCTTGTTCTTAGAGATTTGGGACCACTTAAATATGAGTTAGGTGGGCCCCACCACCTCTCCATGTGTGCTACTTTTCCCAAACCCGAATTTGGGTTAAAAGTGAAAATTGTAAGTGTTGTTTTTTGTGTTGGGGGTCTCATTTACACCAAAATGGACCCCTTGGACACTACCTATAGGTAGGGGGACCTTTATCAAGGCTCAAATGGTCTTTTCCCTCCCATTTGAGCTCCTCTTGTCCACATCATTATTAATGTGATTTTTTTTAGCCACCTTGAAAGTGGAGGAAATTTAGTTAAATTTTAATTTGGATTTTTTGGGGATTTCCTCCATTATGGATTTTGTCTTTTGTATGATAGGGACTTATGAGAGTCTTGTTGGGAGAATGAGATGGATGAAACATGTCGCCCTCTCATTGGTGAGGATTTCTTTTGACCCTTCTTATACCTCCACCTTGAAAGGGGAAGGGACTTTTTGGTCTCATTTTTACATGGGAAGATTGGGAGAGAACTTGGGAATAACTAAGAGCTTGGAGGGGCTTGGTGGTTTCTTCTTCTTCACTTGGAGCTCATGGAAATATTAGGAAGAAAAAATTGAGCCCATGGTGATTGGTCTTAAAATTTGAGACTTGGAACGTATGGCTTGAGATGTAAGCCTCTCAACTCCTTGTTGATTTTGATTGGTTTAATGATTGTTTTCTTGATTGTGTTTTTAATAAAGGGATAAGTAATAGAGTGTTGGAATGTTGTCTTATTTCCTTAGTTTCCTTCATTACTTTCCAACATTGATTTTGAAATGTTGTTTGGGAAATATAATTTTGGAGGGATTGAGGGAGCCTTTATGACAGGAGTCATTTGGCAAGGTGTTGGAACCCTTTTTTAAAAATTATTTGGAAACATGAATATCTTGGACTTAATATTTCCCCCTCTTCCCTTCTGGGGAAGTATTGTGCTTCATTTATGGGTGTTAGCGTTTTGTTGTAAATTTGGTTGGTCTATGTATATGGGTGGTATCTTATCCTTTTCTCGTTTGAGATTACCTAGATTACCTAAATGTGGTTGGTTTTGTTGTAAATTTGATTTACCTAGATTTTTGATAGTTTGAGATTAGCAACAATATAATTAAAATAAATTTAAAATACAATAAAATGTGAAGAAAAAATAAATAAATCAAACCTTAATAATTCATTAACAAAATATGCATCTTTGAAAAAATGAAATAAGTTCAAAAAGCAACTTAAGAAATGGAATCGATATATTGAATGCGAATTTTATAAATAATTTTTTATAACATTTGTTACCAATGTAAAATATATAATAAAAGTGAAAAGCATATACATATTCTTTTTGAATAGATGCCTCGAAAATAATCTCTCTCCATGTCTTTTACAAAGATTTATCTAACATAGATATATTAATTTATAAAACTATTAAAAAATTATCATCTCTATTTTTTCTTTATACAACATCAATCTTTCTAATAAAATTAACTCTCCAAACAATCTTTCAAAAAATAGTTTTTTTCAAATTTATATTAATAATTGGCAATGTTTTTTAAAAGGGTGGGTTTTCTAAGATTTTTTTTAATTGATGTATTATCATTTCTTAATTACACCAAGAGGTGTTCCTACAATGGCAGGCAAGGAGTGTAATGGCATGAGTTGATTGAAAAACTTTTTATTTGCCGACTAATATTTAATGGTTAAAATAATTTATTTTTTTAATGTCGACTCAATGTTTAATAAATTAAATAAATATATGATTATGTATTTATACTTGGAAATATAAGTTATTTTAAAAGTGTGAAAGATAACAAGTGTGAATGGGTAAATAACTACAAAATAAAAAAAAAGTGTGGGTAACTATGATCTATATTATTTTATAATAAGTGTGAGTAACTATGATCTATATTATTTTTATTTTTAATGCCGACTATATATGATTATGTATTAATACATGGAAGTGTGAGTTATTTTAAAAGTGTCAAAGATAACAAGTGTGAATAGTTGTGGGGGATATTAGTGCAAAGTAAATTCAAGAAAATTAGTGTGGAGATATAAATTTTTATTTAAAAATAATTACTCTGAAGTAAATAATAAGTGTGAATCTATATTATTTTTAATTTTTAAATATATTTTTACTTTTGGGTATGTTTTATTTTAGTTTTTAGTTTTAGATTAGTTTTAATTTAGTTTTTACTTTTTGATGTATTTTTATTTTATGTTAGTTTTATTTTAGTTTTTAGTTTTAGATGTGTTTTATAAACCAACATAGATAGCTTAAATATATCTATCAAAAAGACACCTCGAGATTGACGAGATATCAATCTCGAGGTGCCTATATTGAAATTCTCACATAAGTTAGATAGGCACCTTGATATTGATATCTCGAGGTGTCTTTTAAATAAATGTATTTAAGATATCTATGCTAGTCATAAATCATGATAAAATTCAATTGTAAATACACAAAAAAAAAACAGAGAACAAGCACAACAAACAAGCATGTTGAAAGGGTAAGACAACTAATGTGGATGACCAAATGTGTCCCCTTTTCATGTTCAACCCTTTTCATGTGCCCAGCTTAAAAAACAGAAAGAACAAGGATGAAAAAATACATTCACTTCATCATGTACCAATAAATACAAATAAAACATAAATGAAGAAATGAAACAATATAAAGAATAATTAAAAATAATATTTGTTACAAAGTTTAAATCGTTGAACTCCCACATAAAAGTCAACTTCAATCTAAAAATATTTTGAAGATAAATGAATTCAAATATGGTTATTCCTCTTCTTTCCTTCATATTATTTAACTAGCAATCGCATGTGTACAATGCAATGTGAACACCGAATGATTTAAGTTATTTGATTTAGAGGGATAGGTAATTACTTTTGTAGATGATGTGATTTGTAATTATTTTGGGTGAAATTGTGTTAGTGTTGCAATGTGTTTGAAACAGTGGTTGCATCGGTAATTTAGTTTGATTTTTGTTGAAAAATCCTTAATTCTATTGTTGATAACTTGTTGATAAGGGGTGTGATTGATAGTGGAAGAGTAGAAATATAGATGAAACATTACATTGAAAGGTCGTATCTGTACGTTTCAAATTTGTTACAGATTCATACATATACATTTGCAAATCTTATTCATGAGTGGTAGCCTTTTGTGGACTATTTTATTTGCACTAAACATGAATAAATGAAATCTTTTGTACATTTGCAAATTTATATCATTAGTGGTAGGATTTTGTGGACAATTTTATTTGCACTAAACATGAATACATGCCCGAGCTAGAGAAAACAATGCGAAGAAGCTGAGGGAAAGGGGCAAGACTCAAAATTCGTCCTGTGTAAGATGTCATTATTTTTATGAATGCAATTTAGTCTTTTTTAATATTTTTTTAATGGATCATTTTTTTCAATGTTTGAGGTTTGCCATATAAAAACATCCATATGAAAGATGATACATCACTATACGGCCCTTCATCAATGCAAATTCTTTGTTTCATACAAGATTCAGATCATGTTTTTGTTTTATGTGAATTTTTGGACTGAAAATTTATGAGAATATTGTATGCAGTCTTTACCCTGTTTCGACCATGCCAGGATTTCCGGAAAATCCAATATGTCCAGAAAAAATTAAAGCAGTAAACCCTTTAGGATAAGAACAATAACTTTGAATCTCCTACCAGAGTTTTTACTCCAATCCAATTGACACTGTACAAGAACCCCCCAACTCGAACCTCCAAAGGTTCAGAACATTGATGTATCTTTAGAACTTTACATTCTTCTGTTTCATGCTTCAATGAGAGGTCCATCATTCCCATTAGTATTTGTACTTCATTGCTAAGCGAATGTTTAACTGCTTGAGTTTTACCCCTCTTTAATGCTTGGTGTTTGATTTTTCTTTGTCTCCTTAGTAAATTTATATTGTGTAACTTGGACATACTTTTTGAGCCCCATTTTCTTTTGATTTTATCATTATTTGCATTAAGATACTTTCCTCCTTTCTTTCGGTTCGAGACTTGGTTACACCCTCTAATACACATTCAATGAATCCAGAACCATACTACCACCTACAATTGAATCACGCCTAAGGAAATCAGGATGGTCAATAATCCAATTAGATTCCCTCTGTGGTCGAGAGCTTATTAATTTTAATAAACTTGTGTGCAGTTAGTAGAGAACAAAAGCCCAAAAGTTAAAAAATTACTTACAAAAACATGATGTTAAACTGTTATTGATTGTCTAAATCATTTTCTTCCAAAACTGCGGACTGCCACTTGGTTCAGCATCTGAGGTCAATACACGTCCGTAAAATCTTTAAACAAAACAAATAGAGCATATGAAAAACAAATAACCTCAATTGTGGGACTGTTAAATGCCATGAGATTCTTCGTAGTCGGTCTGATAAAAGAGCCCACATCTTCGCACCATTTTCTTGACTCCAAATGAAAGGCGTGGAATCCAATTCAATTGGACAACATAATGTAGTGCATATGTTTTTTATTTTCCTAAAATCACAAATTACAATTATCCATTCTGCTTTTTGGTATACATCTCGGTATCCTAGAGGAAGTTGAATCTATATAATTTGCAACTCAGAACCGCTTTTAAACAACAATACATACAAAGGTAATCACACTAAATGTGTTAGGCATTTTTATATAAATCATAGACTAAGTCGAAGCCAATCACATTAGAAAAGATATTATGTTCAAAGTTAAGTCTGATCCATTAACTTCTCTACCAAATACACTAGTAACCTTAAGGAGTCTAAATTGAAGGAAAATAAAAAATTGTTTGTCCCTTAACAATAATTTATTGCGACTTAATAAAGAACATTTTCAAGAGCACGCCACTCAAATACGTCTTAGAAATCCCTTGAGGGAAAAAACATTTAAGAGCTAAGCTCAAGGTGAACCATGGACATTTTTATTTTCACACAAACCAACAAATATAATTATTTGTTCTGAATATTTAATGTGCGCAATACATTCTTGTTATTACATATAACTTAAATTATTTGCTTTGATCCTTACAACTCATCAATACTTGTTGTACTTTGCAGCTTCCGTATCAATCAATGCTAATTCAAAGCCAGAAACCTCAAAGAATACTTACAAGTATTGAAAACTTATGGAGCTCCAAATTCTTTAAATGTGTTTAATCTGACAATCTTGCAAATATCAGAAGTTCCTCCAGTACGATTTACAAGTTTTTCAACTTTTCAACTCTGAGACAATTGAGTGTCGCTAACCAGTGTTTGAGGTCCATTTCACTTATATTTTGTGCATATCCAAAGTGGAGAGTTTTGAGACAAGGAAAATAATCTCCACTAGTTAAAACCTTTCATACAAGATCTTAAAATTCAATCTACATGATCTCAAGGCTACTAGTTGGAAGCTCATGATCACTTTCTTCACAATTGTTCAAAGTCACTTCCCAATTTTTGGGCAGTGCTATAAAAAGACATTTGGGAAAGAACCTCCCTCTAACCAACATTTATCTTCATCACAAAATCTAGTTAAGGACTATATTTTCCAATTGTTATAGGCATTCCTAATGAATTTTTGCACTCCAATGAAGATTAAGGAAGCAACAACTATTTTAAAATATAGGAAGTTGAAGTTATCAACTATTTTGTTTTAACTTTTAATTGTAATTTTCAATGGGCAACATTTATTTTTATGTTAATCATAAAATGCATTTTGCATTATTAGTGGAGAGTTAATTTTTAAGTTAAGAAGAATAATATACATCCACATCCATTTCTCACAATCGCACATGATTTATATAGAATAGCCCACAATTAAACTAAAACTGCTAAATTGGAATGACAACCATTATTATTATAGTTGAAGAGTTTATAAGAAGATTTGGGCCTTGCTTTCCCGGCAGGGACAATGATTCATAGCTCCACCGGTGTTAAATTTCATTCCATTCAAAATATCCAACTGTGATGTGCCCCGCGTAACAGTTGTGGTATGAACTATTAATGAACATGAGTCAACTTATTTATTTTTGTGACAAAGGATTCCAATTTTTTCCAAGAAGATCCCCCTGATTCTCCCCGAGGCACAACAAAAGGATATGGGATAATGCCAAATCCTGGAAATCAGAGATCAGCATGGACAGGAGGAACAACCCCGACATTCACCTTTACATACCTATTAAAAGGGTTTATAGAATCAACAGACACTGTATAACATATACAATTATCAAAGTCTTTTAAGGCTTGAACAATTTATGGCATACCTTTACACCCAAGGGATCATCAACAATTTCTCATTTCTTAACCTTTCTTTCAAGACCAGGACTGTCATGATGGGTGAGGTTCATTAACAAGTAGAAAAAATATAATCCTTTTCCTTCTTCCAATAAGAGAAAATTACATATTAAAGGCCTTCTACCATGCTATAGCCACTTTACACCCCAAAAACTTTTGTTGCATTGTGTTTGTTCTTCTAAGAGTACATTATAATCTCACAGCAGGGTACACATCATTTTTTAGAACATCATCATATGGAAGAAGGAACTATTATACGTAACTCAAACTATCAAAAACCACCAAATATTTAAAAGATATCATAAATTCTACAGACAAAAATTACAAGATATCCATTTTCCAAACCTTAAGCTCAATCATCAAGGATTGAAGTACAAAACAATACCCAAATACTCAATACTCAATGAAGAAAAAATCATGAGAAAATGATGCATTCACTCATGGATTTGATCTACGCTAATGCCTAATGAATAATAATCACTGAAAATGTGTACAGATCAAAGAGACGTTGCCGAATTAATTTAGATTACGTATCACTATGAAAATCAAGTCTAATTTACACTACATGTCATTCAAATGTGCAGAGAACCGACGGGATTGATTAGTACATACCATTCTTGCACTTTGTAGGGCGAGAAGGTTTGCATCACCTGCTCTTCATCTGCAATCTAAAGGTGAAAGAGGAGAGATAGGAACTCAGCTTCCTAGAAATAATTTTTAAGGCTCAAAACCCTAACCAGCATGCAACTGTCGCAAATTTAAGGAATGACTAAAAACAGCTAAAACGGCTTACCACCCGTAAAAACACCCGTTCGAGATGAAATTTGTCTAGACCAATTTTTAAAAAGGGAGATTAATTGAGCATTGCCAATGAGTTCATAGGTCTTTGCCTCTAGGTTTGTTTGAGTATGATAAATAAAGAAACAGAGCAGCTCTCCCAATTGCAATATGACCCACATAACACAACATGTCTTCACTGGAGTGCATGACAAATGTCATGTAAAAGTGGAGGGAATGGAAGTAGAGAAACCTATAATAGACTATGGTATATAGGTTTGGATTATGGACTTGAATTAAGGGTGTATTTAAAGCATTCACCAGATGGAGATGGAGATGGAGATCTGCGTCTAAGGGAAAGTAGAGAAAAGACCTGGTGTTGTTCATCTTCCTCTTCGCTCTCCCCTGCCATGCTCTCCTCACTTTGTCGACATCTTCTTCTTCTTAACCCTCAAACATTCAATTCTCTTTTCAACTTAGATCTCGGGTACAGTTATCTTCTAGAATAACAATGTACACTTCCAACGCTTCAATTACTAATCCTAACATTCCCAGCACTAATTACTTACACTGACAGTGTGAATGTAGCATGAATAACAATATACATTTCCAAAGCTTCAATTATAATGACAGATGCAGCCATTAAACAAAATGCTCAGTGATGATGAATTACAAGGTGTTTCTCTTCTTGTCCCAATACAATGAATGCTACCGAGATATGTGAGAAGCTTGATTTGTATTCCTTATATCCTCATACAGTCCGGTATGTTCAAAGCTCATGTGCTACTTTTGGGGAAGGGCTTTCTCAAGGCTTGGATTGGCTTTCTAATAATATATAAGGATAAAGGAAGTACTCTCATGTCACCCATTATTTATTTATTTATTTTTCTTCAGGATCTAAGAGGGATCAAAGTTCCCATAGACATATTTCTAAGTTTGTGTGCACAGTGATCAATTCTGTTTTTTTGGATCCAGGTAAAAATCATTCTTTCATGTGATTTGATAACATTATGAAACAATCACATACGGAAAGAATAATTGCACTTAAGCCCATGTTTTTAACTTTCATGAAGGAAATAAGAAAGGTATGATACCAAACTGAAACTATTCTAGAGAAGGAAGAATGCAATTGCAAGCTGGGCAAACACACAAAAAAAATATTAAGGTGTTGCTCCTTCTCTGTACATAGTCGAGTTCTCAAATAAAAATTATAATACAACTGCCAAACAGTACAGCGGAATCCACCAACACAAATATATATGCAATAAAAAATATATGATTACAAAATTTATACAATACTCTCTTCCTAACAAGTATTGTTGTGTTTTTTCCTTCTAGTTATCTTATTTCACCGTACACAGAAAAAATTGATAACAGATGCAGCCATTAAACAAGATGTCAAGTGGAGCAAATTACATCGAAGGGCAGAGCAACTTACCTTCAGATATTTGGGCTCAACCCACATTGCATATGGAAATGCAGGAGAACAGAGAACCCCAAATATGATATATTTGATTGTTATCTTCTTGACTATGTGAAGTTTCAGAAAGTCTTCTCCAGTATGATTAGTTAAAGTTTGGCCCTGCATCATTTGAATTTTTTGATTTGTAAATTGCAGATCTTCATATGGACACTAGTAATTCCATCCCAAGAAGAATCTTTGATGTGGTAACTATCCTTGTTGACCTTCTTAAAGCTATTATGGACTTCTATGCATTTATAAGACATGCGGTGGCCAGTTAAACTGCAATGGTACTTTTCATCACTCTGTTATGAGAAAAGTAGAGAGAGAAAATAGATTAAAGGAATATGAAATATTGACCTACTACCTAGACAATAAAATCATATCTACCAGCCATAATTTTTACCAACTGTTACAACTCATGGAGTTGGTATGAATCCACAAATACATCATTCTTATGCATTTGGAAGGCTACATACGGTTTTCTATGTAACTTTTATGCACTTCTCGTTACTTTGTTTTTGCTAGTTAAGGATTTGCATGCATTGTCTTTTAGGTGAAGCGTTGTTTGATCCTCGAGAGAGTGAAGGCAAGTTTGACATTGACCAAGATCACTTGGGTTTATTGATAGAGCTCCTCAGTTTGATGCCCAAGAAAGCTTTAGGTGGACAACATTCTAATCACTTTTTTGACAACCATGGTGACCTAAGACACATTCAGCACAAAAAGCGTTGGCCCTTTAAACAAATTTATTCAACAAAAATATAATTTTCCTAAACAAGAAGCTAATGGGTTACCTGATTTTCTTCTTCCCTTATTGGACTTTGTACCAGAGAAGCGACACACTGCAGCCAAAGCCCTTGAAGCAAGAATAGGTGAAGCATCTAAATAAATAGGGTAATAAACCAACCTGTCCTAAAAACAACACCATTATGGGTTAAATCAAGCCTGCAAATGGAGATAAATCTGTAACCCTAATATCTCCTAATTTTACTATATACAAATTGATTGATCTAGCTATGTATTTGTATTGGAGCGGGTTCAATGGTCTCTGAGCCACTGTTTTCTTTATTTTCTACAAACAGTCTGGTTCCTCCTACACCAGCCGCAAGCTCTTTACTATAAAACCAACTCTGTAGCCACAAACACCAAACACAAAACGCAGAGTTTGAGCAAATGATTCCATGCGAAGGAGTGGTGTTGATAAACCCCAGATGAATAAAATTGTGTGATGATTAACTACCGTAGTGTAGAGTGTTATGCCCTGCCTCTTAAGGGCATATACGACATCCTTGGTGATCTTCAAGACGCCCATGGATTCCTCATAGATGAGACCGCTGATGCACTTGACGCCGCCTCTCCTGGCGAGACACCTGATGGCAGACTTGGTGATGCCCTGGATTTTATCGCAGAGGACCTTCCTGTGCCTCTTTGCTCCTCCCTTTCCCAAACTCTTTCTGCCCTTTCCTCGCCCAGATATTTTCGCTCGAATTAAAGCTGCTGGTGGTGAAAATATATTTTGATTGGCTCCCTAAAATAGGAAAAACGCTAACATACCCGTCAAATTCAAGAAAAAACAAAACTAAAAACATAATTAATGCATGTAAAAGCTAAAAAATAAAATATAAAAATAGTAAAGCCAAAACAACATGCAAAATCAGAAAAGCAAAAGTGTTACAAATAACAAAAATAAAATTATTAAAAATAGCAAAAGCAAAATTCTTAAAAATAGTAAAACTGTCATTTAAGCCGTCAAATTTGACACAGCCCCATGAATGTCCGCAAAGCCTTTTCCCATAGGGGTAACGCCTTCGGCGTAATTATTAATGTGTTAGTTATTTATTTTGCACTATTTTCTCTCATAATCTTGTCTCTAGTAGTATTCTCCTCAATAACCTTACAAGTGAATTCAACCAAATAAAATTAAAAATTGTGCTAATGAATTCGATACAATTTAAAGGGTAATGTGACACTAGATAGTGGGATCCAAATAAAAATACATTCAACCATAGTAACCTTACAAGTGAATTTAACGAAAATAAAAATAAAAAAATTGTGTTGATGAATTTGATACAATTTAAAGGGTAATGTGCCACTCAATAGTGCAATCCTAATAAAAATACATTCAACCATTAAATCAATTTCAAAAGGGAATACGAGGAGAGGCTAACATGCATAATACTTCCACCCTTCTCGTAGGAAAGATAATCCTAACAAATTCAATCAATAACAATTTCAATCTTTCACCATAAGCATAATATACTAACACAAAATAGTGAAAAAGAGAGAATATTCCTCATGCTTAATAATAATAATAATAATAATAATAATAATAATAATAGGTTTTTACAGTCCATGATGCCGGACGCCCTATTTTTGAGTCTACAAACGGCTTATAGCATATGGGACTACCTCGTACTCACATGCGAAAGGCAACTAACTTTGCTACAAACGAGGCGTACATACCCTACCCCCTGCAGGATTTGAACTTGTGACCTCTATTTCAAGAGCACATGTTCTTCACCATTAGGCCGACTCGGGTGTACTAAATGTGGAGCTTTGACACCCTTCATTCAAGCTTCTAACAAACTCGTGATGTGAGAAAAATTTTATTAATTCTTAAGACATTAATACATTAAGTCCAAGATAGAAACATTATTCGATTACCCACCCTCCCTACAATCCAAATAATGATCAATTAAATCACTCGACATTAAAATCTCTTATAAATATATTGACAGAAAAAATATTAGAGTAGAATAGCATAGCACTGTGCTTCTCTATGGTGCTGAATTTTTCTACAGGGTTCTCCTCTTATTGGTTTGGTGGTTACTTCTTTTGTCCTAAAACAGAAATATGCAATTCAAAGGGTAATCTGTCATTGGACAATGGGATATCCAAATAAAAATTCATTCAACCATTAAATCGATTTCAAAAGGGAATATGAGCAGAGTCTAACATGCATGATACTTCCACCCTTCTTGTAGGAAAGGTAATCTTAACAAATTCAATGATAACAATTTCAATATTTCATCATAAGCATAGTATACTAAGACAAAATATGATGCAAAAGTGAGACGATATTCCTTGTGCTTGCAGAGTAAATATCGAGCTTTGACACCCTCCATTCAAGCTTCTGACAACTCATGATGTGAGAGAAATTATTAATTCTTAAGACCTTAATCCATTAAGTCCAAGATAGAAACATTATTCAATTACCCACCCCCCTTACAATCCAAATTATGACATTAAAAATGAAAATCTCAATTAAATCTTTCCACTTTAAAATCTCTTCTAAATATGTTAACAAAGCAATAATATTATATTAGAATAGCAAAGCATCAATGATCTCTATGGTGCTGAATTGTTCTACTAAGTTCTCCTCTTATTGGTCTGGTGGTTACTTCTTTTCCCGTAAAACATAAATGTGTCTAGAATGACAATAATAACAATAATCTGTATAAAAACACACTTCCTATATAATGGGTTGTAGTTGTAGGAATAAATGAATAAGACTTCCCCTTTTATAATTGTTTTGTATGGTTATGCGGTTGTAACCGCTAACTAATTTTGTAACCGTCTTTGCATAATAAATACCCGAACACAACCCATTTGTACAGTGTGTATTCCGGTTTTCTCTTCAATCATTCTTTACACATTTATTCGGTTTATTCTCTCTCTTCGCAAATTCTAACAGTGGTATCAGAGTGTGGGGCAAGCAAAGAGAGGGAGGAAGAAAGATATTTTTGTGAGTCCCATTAGGGCATGTTGCAGTCGGAAATCAAGGGCACGCCATTAGGGCACGAAAAATCACGTTGTACAGTCGCGAATCAGAAGAATACACTCACGTTTTTCTTTTTAAAAAAAGTCACGAAAATACAGTCGCGAATGCAGGAGAATGGCACGTTTTTCAAGAAATTAACAGTATTTTCAAGCATGAAAATACAGTCGCAGGAAAATAACAACATTTTCGAGCACAAATAGTCAGATTTTAATAGCCACGAAAAATCGTGATTTTAGACATTTTTACAGTTGTGATTTGCGCTAATATGGTGCATTATTACAGTCACGAATTGCTAGGGCACAAACATTTTTCACAGACATAACGCTGGAAAGACGCAGAAGCAAAAAGACTACCTGCGCTAGGGCACGAAAGTGTGCAACTGGTGTTTTATTTTATTTTATTTATTCATTGCCAAAATACGCAGTTGTATTTATTCTATTTTATTAAAATGGAAATGCCCATAGAAAAATATTCTGGTCTAAATTTTCATACATGGAGAGTGAAAATACAAATGCAACTTATAAGCAAAAATTTGTGGGGCATTGTAAACGGGAAAGAGACAACACCTACAGTAGTATCAGAGCAAATTCTTTATACATTTATTCGGTTTATTCTCTCCCTCCGCAAATTCTAACAGTAGTATCAGAGCGTGGAGCAAGCAATGAGAGAGAGGAAGAAAGATATTTTCATGAGTCCCATTAGGGCACGTTGCAGTCGGAAATCAAGGGCACGCCATTAGGGCATGAAAAATCACGTTGTACAGTCGCGAATCAGAAGAATACACTCACGTTTTTCCAAAAAAAAAAGTCACGAAAATACAGTCGCGAATGGCACGTTTTTCAGGAAAATAATAGTATTTTCGAGCACGAAAATACTGTCGCGAATGGCACGCTTTTCAGAAACTAACCATTTTCGAGCACAAATAATCAGATTTTAATAGCCACGAAAAATCGTGATTTTAGACATTTTTACAATTGTGATTTGCACTAATATGGTGCATTATTACAGTCACGAATTGCTAGGGCACAAACATTTTTCACAGACATAATGCTGGAAAGACGCAAAAGCAAAAAGACTACCTGCGCTAGGGCACGAAAGTGTGCAACTGGTGTTTTATTTTATTTTATTTATTCATTGCCAAAATACGCAGTTGTATTTATTCTATTTTATTAAAATGGAAATGCCCATAGAAAAATATTCTGGTCTAAATTTTCATACATGGAGAGTGAAAATACAAATGCAACTTATAAGTAAAAATTTGTGGGGCATTGTAAACGGGAAAGAGACAACACCTACCGATGCATCGAAATTGTTAGAATGGCAAAGCAAAGATGATAGAAGTGAAAGCTATTATTGGCCTTGCTCCCTCTGACTCTAAACTTCATCATGTAGACCTAGACAAATCATTAAAGGAAATTTGGGATACTCTAAATAAATTATTTGAAGCGAAAACAGTCAATGCCAAATTTTCCCTGAAACTTCAATTATATAGGTTCAAAATGGATGATGGAGTCTCTATGTCAAGCCACATCAATAATCGAAGGTCCTTGATCAGACAACTAGCATAAGTGAAAGCTGCAATTGAGGACGAAGATGCCAAAGCTATCATATTAAATAGTTTGTCTTCAAAATATAGCAATGTAGTTTTTACCCTCAGTCAAATTCAATCTCAATCTCTGGATGATACGATAGCAGCTCTTCTCGCTGAGGAAAAACGAACTACAGAGGATGCAGAAGGGCATTCCCAACAAGAAAGTGCATTCTATTCTAGAACCAGAAAATATCATAGAAGATCAGATAAGTCGAAGATTGAATGTCATTATTGTAAGAAAAGAGGTAGCATGGGATTGTCGTGTTCGAGCCAATGATGTGCTCAAGGGTAAAATCATGTCAAACACAGCCAATATAGCCATGGTTGAAGACCCACCAGATGCAGAAGGCAGTGAGGACAGTGACGAATACGCACTATAAAGATGCTCTAAACTTTGAAGGCAAGAAAGGATACAGGGTAGATGAAGCTCGGTATGGATGGTTGCTCAGATAGTTCGGGAGACTGTGGATCCTTGGAATTATACCCTCACAAGGGTCATGAGACAACTTGATGGAGCTTGTGGATAGCTCTGTATGGATGCTTGTCCAGTAATTTGGGAGATCTCTGAGTCGGGAGTTCGAGGAGGTGGAGTCCGGGAACTCGGGAATTTAACTCGGGAGCTACACCTTTACGAAGGTCACGAAGCATCTTGATGGAGCCCTATCCTATCACAGCATTGCTTTCAAAGTGAAAGTGTTTGAAGATAGCGTAGTTTTGTTTTGTTAGATTGTTTGTTTTTGAGTTATGTAGGGTAAGTCTTAAGAGGGGGTGTAGGAATAAATGAATAAGACTTCCCCTTTTATAATTGTTTTGTATGGTTATGCGGTTGTAACCGCTAACTAATTTTGTAACCGTCTTTGCATAATAAATACCCGGACACACAACCCATTTGTACAGTGTGTATTCCGGTTTTCTCTTCAATCATTTTTTACACATTTATTCGGTTTATTCTCTCTCTCCGCAAATTCTAATAGTAGTATGCCCATGCCCGTTAAGATACTCTAACAAAGGGACTGCAGCGTCGCAAAATTTGGCTTGGAAAATAGTCAGACAAAAAGACTAAAGAACATGAAAATTCTCTCTCATGATATGAAATTGAACACCTTAGGGCTGAGAGCGTGTTAGAAACAAACCCTGCTCTAGTTGTGGAGGGGATTGGTTTTACATTGTGTTAGAGGGAAAATTTTCCGTAGTAAGAGACGATGTGGTTGAACTTCGTAATATAAAATGACCAAACTCTTTATTGATGGCAAGTTTTTTTTATGATGAGATAGACACATTTTCCGAAGTAACTATGGACATGATACTATAATAGTCATTGACGAAAGAGCATGTAACGAAAAATTGTGCACCAAAAATCAATATTGGTAATACTACAACATTGATTATGTAATAGATGCATTTGAATTTGACAAAATTTAAAAAATTGAGATAACACACAATGTAAAAGCCATTACCCAAGAATTTTAACTTTAGTAGAAGGCTTATCAGCCCATTAATAACAAATTATCTCCAAATTTGTACCATGAAAGTCATTTTTAAAAAATCATGGTGGTCATTTTGAAGAAATCATTTTCCAAACTGGAAAGCTACCAAAACCTGCATATCAAAACAATCACTCAAGTTTTAAGTATGAAGCCTTTTGACATATTTAGCGTAAGCTACAAGATAAATGAATACATAGTCAAAAAAAAAATTAATCATATAATTAAAGTTAAAAGGGGGAAGAAATTTCTTTAAAAGTAAAGACACATGCAAATGCACAGATCAGTTTACTCAACAGCAAATATTGTCCTATGATAAGACTAAACTTTGGGGGCCAAAAATATCTAGAAGAATTAAATAATGAATTTAGCACCAAACCGCCAAGAGGCTCATCTATATGAAACTTCATCAATTCGAGCATTGATGTGATAAAATCCAACGTACGATGAAAAGTTCAAAATATAGTTCCCATATATTTGTATTCCGCAAATATTTCACAGATCCAAAAACAATTGACTCAACAAGACTCGACAAATACTCAGCAACTTCAAAAATACGCAACTTTCTTTAAAAATCATAATTTTTATGCAAAATATAGCTACAAAATATATCAAATGAGTCTATAGAATGTTGGGGAAGTGTTTTCTATTAGATCTGAATACAAATACAATACAAAATTGCATCATCATGCAAATACAACAGCTAATTGATAATTATGAATTTATTATGATTGTCATTATAAATTATCATTATAAATTGCATATCTATGCAAGTTATAATTTTCTCTTCAAATTCGTAATAAAATATCTTCAACTCATGTAAAAGATGCCCAATAGTTGTGTGATTATAAGAGAGGGAGTGCAATGCATTTATAAGACAAAAACCAACGTTTTTTCAGCGTAAAATCCTCGTTTTTTCTATTTCCTGCATCCCTGTCATGTATGGCGAGTTTTTGGCCAAACTTGCCGAGTTTAGGCAGATATTCGCAATAAGTAATGACAAATATTCGTTGTTTTTGGGTGGGGAGGTTTCTGGGAGATTATTCATCCCAGCAGAAATCTGGCGAGTACTCGCAAACTAGGCAACCTATGGTTCAAAATGGGGCTACTACTCAATTCTGGGAAGATAATTGAATCAGAGGTTGAACTTATGAATTATTATTAAACCTCCTTGAACAAAATCTTCATCTGTTGTGCAAAATGTGGAGGGGTGCATTTTAACAATTAAATTTTATATGGTCCCACATTATTTTGTTACATCTTACAAGTAGGCACAAAACGAAGAAACTATCTGCATAACCTCATGATATGTCAACATTTGGGCAAAGTGTTGATAATAAGAAATTTGCAATTGCTTAACACATAATGGCTTGGACTTAGGAATTGTAACTTCATCTCTTTGGCTAGACTTTGTGTCAGAATACATATTTGTACACCTCTTCAAAAACATATTGTATTGAAATAAAACACAACAAAATATTTTATAAAAATCCAAATAATTGGTTATAAAAATATTTTATTTTCAGATGCCGGTATTATAATAATACAGGTCACATAGAGAAAGAGCCCCGACATCTAGAATCTCCAGCCAGCAGTTCCTAAGAAGCAAAATTGATTCCAGAGGCCAAAAGAAGTTAATTGTCAAATACAGGAACTACAACATCAAAGCCCCGATTATGCGACTGGTTGGTAAAGGGAAAAACAAAATACATAAGGTTTTAACCAGGCTTGTATCTCATAATATTGGAAATTGTCTACATTACATCCTGTAGTGGGCCAGAATGAAAAAGAGGACCTAGGACAAAGAAAATGGAAACATTCTCAAAGGAGACATAATTTCATGTTGACAGGCATGGATAAGCTGGACGAAAAATAGTCATATCCAGCCCCCAGCCAGCCAGAATCAATCATATGCATAATGATCAACAAAACCATTAGTCAAATTGTAGGTTTCCTAGCAAACGAGCTCCTTTATAACCCAAACACCCCACACCCAAGTTCAATCATTGAAAGTCTTGGGAATCCCTGCCCACTTTCAGTTCATGCCTTCTCTGCTCAGGCCAGCATTTCTTCACAGATCAACCTTGATTTTCCTCTTGATTTTGGGGATTTAGCTCATCCTTATCTACAGAATCCCCAACATCAGTTCAATCACTCCCAGCATAATAAGAGCAGCCCTCAAAACAAATTATCTCGTGACACATCTCCCAAAGAAAGTGTTGTTGTCACTGCTCTTAACACCATAGATGGATGTTTGAAATTCTGGAATGACAATAACGGGATGCATGGCATGCAAAGTGTGACTGTGATCTATGCTGCTAAGAGTTTGTTGGATTTATCTAACCCATTCCAGCAAACTGCACCAAGTGGTAACAGAGCATGTTGAAGTATCTTGGAGCTGAAGAATGGCCCGCAGAGGCAGAGGAAGGGGTGTATCTATTTGGGGTTGAAGAGGCCCTAGAAATATTAGAAATGAAGAGTTATAGGAAGTCATTAGAGGCTTACAGGCTCAAATGTAAGCCATGTGAACTGCCCAACGAGCGGAGGCAAAAGTGAGTGATTCAGATTAAAAAAAAAGAGAAAAAAAAAACAAGAGAAAAGAGAAGAACCTGAAGAAAGGGTAATCAAGGCTATTTATAAAATGGGAAGCCTAGGATGGATCTACCCAATTATGCCAGTGGTCTGGATTCGGAAGAAATGATCAACTGGATATCAGACATGGAGAAGTATTTCAATTTAGAAATTTGAAGACCCCAAGAGGGTTAAGGTTGTTGTTACTAAACTGAAGGGTCATCCATCATTATGGGACTAAACTGAAGACCTCAATTCAGTCCTCGGGAAGAAGAGAATTTGGATTACAAGGGCCTTGTCGAGGGTTCAGTGGCACCTGCTACAACATGGGCATTGGTCATATGAGTGTGCAAAGGCTACTAAGGAAAATAGTAGCGAAAATAGAGCTAATGTCACTCAAGCTGGAGAAATAGAAGATGATGTGGCTGCATCCATAAACCCAGTAAATGAAGAAAAATTGACATTGAAGAGAGTATTTTTGAAACCAGAAAAACAAGAAGTTGAACCATGGCAGTGGAGGAGCATATTTAGAAGCAAATGTAAGTCTAGGGTAAGTGCTGCAAACTGACTCTAGACAGCACCAACAACTTGGTGTCTACAAAGATAACAGTGGCACACCTCAAAACCTACAAGGTTTCACGGCTGCAAAACGGTAATGCAGAGGAGGGGAGCTTTTACTTAAACAACACAAATTTGAATCAAACTCTAACACCAAGGTTTTCAAGTTCAAGCAATTCACTATGCAATGCTAGGGAACAAAGGTTTCACTAGTTCACCATTTACATTCTTCCTCGTTTCTTCTCTACTCTCCAATATTTCTGCCCTGACACATTGAAAACATTTTAACTTGAAGATTAATACATAACACAACTTAGAAGCTTCAAGGTCCACACATGCAAATTCACTCCAATTTTTACAATGCAAGTCACTTATGCCAATATTAGATGTTTCCTCATGCCATACCTGTCATTATCCACCACATTTCTCACCTCTCTTGCTCTGCCCTGCATTCAACTACCACCAAGCACAATTCAATTCATACTTACCATTCATTTCTTGACTGTCCTGTTTTGGACTAATGCACCACTTTGTTATCTTTACACTCGCTTTATCTCTTTCTTAGGTCATTATACTCCTATAAGCTTTGGACACCTTCTTGAACCTCTCAAATCCCTCACACATTCCACTCAACATCCACATTTGGAGGCGAGCGTTAGTCTGTTTGGATAAGTTTCTTATATGGCCTAAAGGCCTTCTAGCCCTGCAATCATAGAAACCTTATTGTTGGTAATCATTGGTAAAGCTTCAAGAGAAACCAAATACATTTCTGAGTACCCTTTAGGGGCTTCTTGCTTTCTACATAGTTTTAGGTCTTAACTCCAAAAAAGAACCAGTCAACCTTCATTGTCCATTTATCAATTAGGTCTCCTATTTCTGGGTTCTGAGGGTAAAAACTCATATATAGATTTTTTTCATGAACTAGTTATATTTTTGGGTACCCATTCAGCCCAACTTACTGTTAGAAAAATCTTCTAGATGGTTTCTTTAGGGAAATTGCACAGTTCTCTTTGAATGGTTTCAATTTAGCTCTTCCAAGGTCCAAAATGGGGTTAAGAAGAAGACTGTCAGCTTGTACTTCGTCCATACATATTCTTTTCACACCGAACCATGAAAATCCCTAGAAAAATCCTACTCATATCCTATATAGAGAGTTTCATTAAGTTTCAACCATGAAAACAGAGATTGTAGCATTTTTTAGCATTAATGCCTAACCTGGGGTTTTGCCAGGCCCAAATAGGAAGATAATTCATATTTTGTATTCTCAAGCTCTTCAAGATTTCAAATCAGCTTCATAAGCTTTGTGCCTACATTCTCCAGCTTTTCTCTTTGTAATATAACCCCTCATCCCGCTTATAAATCATTCAAGACACCACAATATGCATTCTCACTCCCTCCTAAACTCTGTTTTCTCAACAATCGCCAAGATTACCCTAAGAGTTGTTTCTTAAACTCTTGCCAATGATTCCTTTGCTCTCTACAAGCTCAAGACCACCATTTTCACATGTTACAAAATGTCCCTCGAGTATACTTAACTGCAATAATAGTCTTTCAATTTGATGCAAGAGCATCCTCCCTAATTTGTAAATAGGGTCAATTACATCAATTTTAGTTTGAAAACATGTTTGTAGGTTTAGGAGGGTCATAGAGGAGTCATTAGTATGGTTAGTTTAGTTTAAATCCTTCACAAATTCAAATTTTGCATTTTCCCTCCAAAGTATGCAAATGTGAATTGTGACGCCATTTTGGCTTGCTTAAGAGTTATAATGAACTTTTGGGGGTCACCTATGGAGTTTCAAGCTTGTGATAGGTTCTATAGGGGACTTTTAGAGTCATAAATGTATGTTCAAAAGTTTAGACTTTGGAGTTCTAGTAGTCACGGTTAAGTAAATAATGATATAACAAAGGGGAAATCTGTATGTATCAAGGGCCTAAGGACCTCCATTCGGTTGAAACCAACTCAAAAGGGTATAAAACCTTCTTGTAACTAATTCTCATTTTATCATTTGAATGGTCAAGCTACTGGAAATTGGATCTCCAAGTTTGAGTAAGAAAGGAATGTTGTTTTTGCAAAACTAGACAGAGTATGCTTTAATTCTGAGTCATATTGATTAGTAGCTTAATTTTGTGTATAAAGGATTGATGAATATTTTGTTAATGGTGTTTGACACTGATGAGAAATACTCAGTTCAATTCATGCATATGATTGTTGTGGCTAATGTTGGTTGTAGCATTTCTTGAGGGCTGTAGCAGGGTAAAGGTGCACACGGTTTACCAAGGAAGACAGTAGGAGGAAGTTAGGAAGGTGAAGATCAAATTTTCAGAGTTGATGAAGGTTTCCTAGAGTGAATATAAGGTGGTTAATCTTCTGAAGTCCCTAGAATACGTATTAAAACCTTACATTGATTGAAAACTTTCAAACTGTAGAGCACACCCTGTTCTTAAAGACTTAGCACGGGATTTCCAGGTGGAATAAGCAATCTTGGAAGGGTTTAGACGTATTGATCATCTCTACAGCTTGGATACATGATCATAGACCTTGAGGAATGATTAGAAGTATTTGAAGGGAAGCCTGAACGTTCTGGTGAAAAAATAATGCCTCTCGAGTTCTCTGAGATACCCTACTTAGGGTTTAAATCACTACAGATCCATAAGGACTTTCCACACAATTTCAAGCATTGAAATTAATTAGAAATCATCCTACTAGTTGTCTAAAGGAGAATTAAAATGAATTAGGCAAGAACAATCCCCCAGTCTTCAGGTTTTGTTGACAGTTGTATGGGAAGATTGCAATGTACAGTGGGACAAGAATTAAGGAAGGAAGTAAGCATTCGAGTAAGGACAACAATTTGAAGGCCTTATAGTAACATGGGAGTATGAAAATTGGAACTAACCATCTCAGTACTCTCCTCTCACTGTTCACGAAAATTTGGAAGCTTTACCTGTTATCTAACTCTCACTGTTCATGACAGTGTTGGTAAAGGTCAACTAAGAGAGGAAGTTGGAGAGAGAGAGGGTTTTGGAGTTAGCCCACTTCCACAGTGAATCAATCATTGAAAATAATACTGAAGGTCTACAATACTGTGGGAAAGATGAATTGCTCATGTATGATTCTCAGTAATTGTGCACAAGTTTAAGACTTAAGTGCATGGTATTCATGTAATGGTTGTATGTATTTGGGACAATCTATAGTTCAAAGAGAGTAAGTATCAATTATTGTTTCTTATAGTGTCCTGTAGGGTTACAAAAGACTACTATTTCTTGATTACAAATTCTGAGTTGTGTCTTGAATCAGGCTTTAGAAACCTATAGCGGTTGAAAGGTGATAAAATCAGTGTTACGTCATGTATCAGAAGGTGAGTGAACATTTTGTGGAACCCCAACAATTTGAATTTGAGCCAACAAGAACCTAGGGTTTTGTCTCCATCTACAGTTCTTGAAAAGGCAGGGTTGACTGTGTTTCCAGTTGTAATGTTCGAAGGGAGGCTCATTATTAAGATTTAAACTTTTGGAAGGTAGAAGGAGGCCTGGACAGAACCTTAGAAACTAACAGTACGCTTCGAAACATTTTGGACCCCAAGATTTTTGTCATTTTTCTCCTTTCGGGCAGGTCTGAGACTGTGAAACCCTGAGTTAGGGCATCACGGCGAAAACTGGATATTGCACTCAAATTAACCAGTGAAAAATCACAAAAATTGGAGACAATAAAGATTGGAATGTGCTCTATCTGTTTTTGAAATTTTAAGATCATTTTAAGGCCGTCCAGTACAGTATTTTGCTGACAGAGTTGTTCTAGACTGTGCTGACAGGGTAACAAAAGGACTGTTAAGAAATTGGAAGGTCAATTGGTGGAATTGGAACCTGAAATCTTTAGAGATTGTCCAAGAACCTATTAGAGACTAGAATCAAGCTGTCTGCGACTAAAATTCATCTTGAAATCAGAAGTATGCAGTGCATAGCAGTGGTAAGCCTACTCGCAATTAAGGTAAGAGTACACCTTGGAGACGTACTTGATCATTTGGGCTACACCGCAATTCCACTAAGTCATAGTTTTCCAGTCTAAAATGCACTATAATCACAAAATTACGGAGTTTAGACTTCTTACTCATCACTGTAATGACAGCATGGACCTGCAGATCCTAAGACCACTGTAGATTCTCCTTGAACAGGGTACATTTATAAGCTTCTTGCTTTGTAATCACTCTTCATACCACTTCTCCAATCTTGGAACTTCCTAGACAGTCATAAAGGCAACTTAATCAACTTACCTCCCTGTGCATGCATATTGTTGGTCTTGCTTATGCTTTTAACCATATTACCCAACTTAGATTGCCCTTACTTCTTTCCCAAAACCTGCACAGTCGTCACTAAATCACCAAACTACAGATTTGTCTAATCAATAGAGTAACTTTCATCATATTTCTTGTATTTTCATCACCCAAAGACCAACCTTGTCATTTTATAACTGTTATCATAAAAATATTATTGTTTTGGCATTAGTCCAGCCATACACTTTATAAGAAACACAAGAAGATACATGAACATTGTCATTCTTAATTCTCGTCAATATTTACAAGAAGTCCAACCTATAATTACAAGAAACCTGTTATGAAATTGCTTCCATGCGCAAAACTCTCAGGTTCCCATGCCTCCTTGAAGTTTCTTCCTCCTTAAGTAAATCTCCTCACACCTCCTTAAGTAAATCTCCTCACATCTATATTCTTCTTTCTGCATCTACCCTTCTTTTATTCAAATATCTCCTTTTCTTAAGCCAAAATGAAGGTAGTTGCATGTGGGTATTTGAAACTTAACCATGGTAAAAAATGACTCAACAGAGATAACCTAGCTTAGGTTAGTGACAACACCTTTGTACATCATATGAGGCCCTTAATGACCTTCTTACATCATTATATGCTTTCACACTTTACATTAAATCTCTCATTTCAGAACTAAAAATTCAAATATTCAAAAGAGGATGTTTTGGAGGGAAAACTCAAATTGGCCCCTTTAACACCTATGGACGAACCTAGGAAGGTGAAGAAGCTTACAAAACACCTAAAAATGTCTAACAAGACTCTAGTATTCCAAAATTGGTTGAAATCCAAAAATTTTCCATTTCCATGATAATGTTCCTGCATCGAAGGGTCATAAAGTCATGGTGTCTAATCAATGCACGATCAATTTTTAATTTGGTAAGTACTGTGATGAGGTATTGTGTGATACGATTCCAATGGAATTGCCATGTTCTTTTTGGAGGGCCTTGGCAATATGATAAGAATGTGATACATGATGGGAGAAAGCATACATTCACATTGACAACAGATGGCAAACAGTATGAGCTGCTGCCTATGAAAGAAGAAGCAAAAGAGGCTGGAAATGGAATAGTGTAACTATATGGTAAGCAATTTTTGAACGAATTACAATGACCAAGGTGTGTTATGATTCCTCAAGAAGAACCTAAGGAGAAAGAGTTTCCAATAAAAGTTGCAGATATACTGAAAGATCATGCAGAAATTGTCTCTAAGGACTTGCCAGCAGGGTTGCCACCTTAGAGGAAAATATCACATTAGATGGATCTGATCCCAGGAGCTAGTCTACTCAACAAGGCACCCCAACAAATGGATCCAAAGATGACAGCAGAATTAAACAAACAAGTACAAGATTTATTAGAGAGGAAATTGATCATGGAAAGTTTGAGTTCTTGTGCAGTTCCAACAGTATTGATGCCAAAGGCCAGTGAATGGAGAATGGGCATAAATTCAGGAGCTATCAATAAGATTACCACTTGATGTAGGCTATTCATATCTAGAATATTTGATTAATTAGATTGTCTCAGTGGTGCTAGTGGAAAGGCCATTGGAGCTGTGCTGAATCAAGAGGTCAGACCTATAGCCTTCTTTAATGAGAAGTTAAATGAGGAAAAATAGAAGTATTCTGTTTATGACCACGAGTTCTATTCCATAATTCAGACATTGAGGAGATGGTGGCATTATTTGTTGCCTAAGGAGTTTGTTCATTATATAAATCGTCAAGCAGTGAAGTATGTGAACATCCAACCAAAGTAGAACCAAAGACAAATGAGGTGGGTTGAATACCTACAAAATTACCTTTCTGTTTTGAGCCGTTTTAAGTCCGTTCAAATCAAATAAGTTTACAAAACAGCGACCCAAACCCTAAACATTGCAAAACAGAGATTTATAACTTACAGCTTTCCCTTTTCCTCCGTGCCTGTTTGCACATTTTCACTACTTCCTTTACTCTTTTGGATTGTAGAAAAAACGTGCCTGTGTGCACATTTTCACTACTTCCTCGGATGAATTATCTTCAGAAATACCCTTGCATTTGTTGGCCAACATCCGCCACATGAGGCCCTGTTCTATCGTATTCATGAAGGACTGCGAGGCAGGAAGGCGTACCTCTTTAATTCCTTGACCCACCTCTTTAAGCCCAAATCCCACGGCCACTCCCGCCACTGCAACCCCTAAACCCAAGGCGACACCCGACACCGGCCACCACGCCATGTTGCTTACTTTGCGGTATTGCACTGTACCACACTTCACTGTAGATTAGGGGGTTTTGTTATTATTAAGTATGAAGGGGGTTAAATGTAAAGGTGGTTTGACGTTTTCCGTGAGTTTAACCTTAAATAGTTTTTAGCACCGTTGCGTGTGACTTATGATATTTAATTATGACCGTCATTTATATTTAATCTATATTAAAAATAGTTATATAGAATGATTTGAAATTGGAGGGATTAGTTGCACATAATTCTTAGTGTTAGAAATTAGGACACACAGAGGGGGGGTGAATCAGTGTCAATTCAACCTTTTAGTACAATTCAAACACCAATCAAATTGTTTAAGCTTAATAAGAAATAACAGTAACACAACACATAAGAGACTGAGTTTTTAGAGAAACCCAAGATGGAAGAAAACCCAATGGACCAATGCACTAAACTCACAAAGGTTACAAGTTTGTTGAGCACCCACTCAACATGAAGCACCAACTTCAAGAATCAAGCACCTACTTGACTGTTTGTAAGCTACAACTTGCAGGAAAACACCTACTTTCAAAATTTGTTGAACTTCAACTCAGACTTTGCACGAATTTTTTATTACTCACTTCAGTAGGCTCTTAAGACAACAAATAGTGATCCTAGATAAGCTCATATATCTCCATACATAACTTTTAATTACACTTTCTTCATGTCAGCTCTCTCTTCACCTTCCCAATCTCACACTTAGCTCGCATATGCTTCAACAACATTTACAAATACAAAAAATAGCTTTTATAGACAACATAGACACCTAAGCATGACTTTTTCTCATCGCATTCAAAAACTCTTCACGTGGCTCTCTTGATAGCTTGTACAAAGAAGTCTAACTGACATCATATGATTGTCATCTAGCAATTGATTACAAACTCCTTCATTTTCTGACATATTATGATTCTTTGTATGCTTGAGGGGAACATGGAATATGTTTCAACTCTCTGACAGTTTGATGAACTAACAAATATTCCAATACTGACCTCTTTTAGTCCAAAATGTAACTATCATTTAGTTTTGTCATATAACATGACGAGCTATTATCTACCATATATTGCTTTATGACCCTACACCAGGAGTTACAATTTGGTGAACACGTTACAAACTCCCTTGATATCCTTTTAAAAACTCATTTCAACCTTCATATTTCGCAATTTAGCTTCTACTTTCATTTGATTCTGTAGGAGCATACTGAGTGCAAGAGAAAAATCTTTATTGTCTTGTACCTTGAAGAGGGATAGAGTGATGTGCTCAATTCATGATCATGGAATGTTCAAGAGGTTCATTTCAAACATAAGGGCTTTGAAGAATAAGCAAGAACGAGATAGCTTATACACCCTTTTCTTCTCATTCGAGAAGTATCCAATCTTAGTGAACTCAAACCACTAACAAGTGCAATGTCACCAATTGATTTCAAGCATGAAGATGGGGTCTTACACACTGCATGACATCTTCAACTACTAAGGAAACATGGTACATCATGAACCACACACTGAGTAAAATCATGCAACAGTTTGTACAACCTTTTTCTTCATAAACATCAACACCTAGATAAAGAGGTCTACATCTCAGTCATGAGGAAGCTTTAAAAACTACAAAAAGAGGCATTTAACGGTTTATCATGGTCTTGGCATGGCATAAGAGTTTTATAGACATCCTTAACTTGTCAAGAAGAGGTAGAGCATCTTTGCGCACTTCATGAAGTATGTTATTGAGCAGGATGGTTACTCACTTTCATGTACAATACCATGTCTTCAAGAACTGAATCAAACTACACCCAAACTCGGTTAACCTTGAATTTAAGAGTACTTGAAAGAGAAGGAGGATGTTGCATAGCTTCCCTGGGTGAGAGAATAGATTGATATCATGCCTACCAAATTAGATTAACATGATCTCCAAACTTTGCACAGTCAGGGTTTCAACATCTAAACCCTAGGTTATTATTTGGAGACTTATAGCACCTGAGTTTTCAATTTTATGACAGTATACCTGTATGAATACTTCAATAGATGTTCTTGCTATAGGCTACAAGCCTTCTTTTTCACTTGATAATGAAAGAGCTTCATGATTTAGGTTAGAGATACAATTTACACAGCAAAAAGATAGACTTCTATTTATCTGCTGCTATAATTTTGCAATGCAAGGAAGGCTAATATGTAGCCATACAAATAGGAAATCCGCTTCCTACAAAATAAGAAGTCATCTAAACAACTTACCCATTTAAATGTTTTACGGGCGTAACAATATAACCACTAAACTATAAAAATATATTGTTTATAACAATATATTTAATCAACTAACCTACTTATAATTTACTACACTGTAATTTACTATTTGGTAAATACCCATGTGAATATTGAATTCCTAACAAAGGAGTGGTTGAAAATCAGAAATGGTAACCATTTCTTCTAAAAAAATTGACAATAAAACCCAAGTGATTGAAAACCAGCAATAGTGGTCACCTAGGAATTATGCCATGAATAAGTGTATTACCATCCTGACTGTCACGAGAAGACAAAAAACCAATATTCAAGGAGTGAATGAAATCACTTGTATGAACCTCTGTCACAAGCTCTAATCCACTATTTTGAGGAGTATACTTTCTTTTTGACACTTGCCATACTGAAGCAACCATCATTTCAAGGAAAATAGTCATAGGATCAAGCATTTTTAGGACTGTGTAAACTGGTACTTTCCCTATAGGATGGATTTGGTCTTGCTAATTAGATCTTCACACACATCACTACTCATTTCATCTACACTTCACTAGGAAGTTGTTCAACATGCTCAGGGTTCACTTGAATGGATTTGAAAGAGGGAGTTCTACTTTTCATGCTCAAAGCACAATTCATGATGATTGTTTTGAATTGACTATTTTGACCCTATAGAGGATGTTCATCACATAGCTCTATCTGATCACGTATTTGATTTGAATGTGTTGTTTAGGACATTTGTACCTTGTTTAGAGTCATATAGTTTTTGGACACAAGAACTTTACACCCACAAGTTCATCTAGACCAAGAACTAGTTCTTGTCAAGACTTGCTCTTCAAGGTGGTGATTGAGATAGGTATACTTTGTTCCATTTTTCACCATGGGTCCTCTAAATATCTCTATAGATAACAAAAGAATGACCTAGATTTCCATCCATGTCACAATTTTCATCGTAAAGACCTTCACACTAGACAACATACACAAGCTTTACAAGGACTGAGATAGCCCTGTACGATACATTCAACCATGAGGAACATAATACCCACCATTCTGACCTAGAAGAATCTTTTGACACTCCTGAGAGGTTGTACCAACTTGTAAGCTTGATTTGGAGACAAATGAGCCCATTTTATGCTTATCAATTCAAGAAGGAGGTTTGGAGGGAGAAGAACACTAATAGAAAAATGAATAGAACTTTTTTGTTCCTTAACCATTTGTCCTCATTTTTTTGCTAAAGTTTAGTCTTATAGTGCTCTTCAAAACATCTTCTTATTATTTATCTGAAGGAGGTTTGATAATTTTTTTGAGTGCTAAAAAAAAGGTCATTGTTTTAGCCCTTCTCACTTTACCCAGTTCTGGTAAAATTTTAATATCTTCAACAATCCTATTCAAAATTTATGAAACTTTACCTAGATCACTACAATGCCTCCCTTTACATGCTTCATGGCTTGATTGTTCATGAATAATCATATGCAGTCAAGACCAATCTCATTTTTCTGAGCTTTCATTGTTAGTTCTCAAGGGAAGTTTTAGTGGAAACTTCAAATTCACCTCCAAAAGATAAATTAATCCCTGTAGATGCTTATAAATTCTCTAGGAAGTGCTCATAGGCTTCTACCATGCTTACCTAGGCTTTTCATGGCCTGATTTGAGCTCTTACACCTCATTAGGCTCTAAAACTAGGCCTAGATGGGCTAATTCCAACTGTGACTTGCAACACCTGACCTGATGATCACCCTTGAAGCTCTTACACACCCTTGAAACACCATTTCAGACCTGTGGGACAATTAAGTAAAGCACACTGACCATCTCCATAAATTCAGTGGGCACCAACCTCACTTACCAAGCCTGTAGCACTCTGAAACTATCCTAAATGACCAAGAAACCACTATGAGACCACTTTGTGACCAAAAAACACCATTGAGAAGACACCAACCTACTTTGCATTTCACTCCTCCTTTTCCATCAATTACATATGACATGAATGAAAACACCAGCCAATGCACCAAGGTTCAACATTCCCCCCCTTTGTCTTTGATGGCAACAAACTCAGAAACCTTGATGGAAAACCAGTACACCAACATCTTCAAAGCATTTAATCCTTATTTTTGATAGTATTATCCCACCTTTGACATCTATGACAAAGGTACACACATCCAACAAGATGAGTAACATGAAAGAAAATAATGATAAGGCATGACCTTACCTCAAAAAGCTCCCCCTTGAATTAGACTTGTTTCTTTGTCAAATAAACCTTAATCACCCACATGAATTTGTTCATCAGTCAGATGTAAGGCTCCCCCTAAACCTATTATCTTGAAATTTTTCCTTTTCATCCTCTGCATATGCCTTTCTTTGGTCTTCTTGACTTATGCCTTGAACTAGTGAATTAGCTCCCCTTGTCTAAACACATCTTGAGCAACCTTGGAGTAACTATGGAACTTGAGTTGCTCCCCCTGAAACTATGAGATCTTTAGTGATTGTTAGGGGCTAGAGTTACCCCCAATTTGTGTCTTAACTACTCAAAAATTACTTTTGGTAGAGGTTTGGTCTGTAGACAACAATTTTAGAATCGCTACCCCTCTTCATCCCGCGTTTGTTATCTTTCATCATGGTCACCCATTCAAATTCCCTTTCCTTCCTAAATTTAATTTATCCTTTTAATTATCGTTTCCCATCTTAATCATCCCATTCTTTTATCCTCCCTAAATCATTCCTAATTACCCTAATCATTATTAATCAAGTTTAATCCATCTCTCATCCCTAAACCTCCCAATTTTTTATCCCTAGGCTCTCATTTAATGATTTTTCCAACCCTTGACATTTTTTTATTACTTTCCACCTCCCAACTACCCATTTATCTTCTCTATGCAACCCTAACTCACCCATATCATCTAAAACCCTAATCTGCCCCTTTAGGCCCATTTTGCTTTGAGTTGGGCTTCCTTCCACCGCCCAAATGGATGACTCTTTGTAGTCAAGGACGACCTACCCATGCTGTCATCAACCCTATAAATATGACCCTACCCCTCCATTTTATAAGATGAAATTTTGAATACTTCTAGAGCCTTGCAATCTTGTTTTCACCTTTTGTGTGTCTTTACATCTACCATCACTATTTTGGAGCCTTCTTGGAGACCTAGTGTTCATCTTTGGAGATTTTGAAATCCTCTTTCCATTGCATGCTTAGATCTATCATCTCCACATTTTTGCAACCATCATCATCAGTTTTTATAGGTTTGGTAGTCATCATAGAGCCTCGTTCATGTGTTCAGTCATCTCTATCTTCATCCGCAGACTATTATTTTATCCATTTCCGTCCATTTGGTCATAGAAATGTCTAAGTCATTGTCAACCCACCTCATTGTTGCTTGTCCTACTGTCATTTTATCATGTGATCTGTTTGATCCCAGTGTTCCCAACTTTCCAAATCTTTAGATCCCATCATCATATTCTTCTACAACTCCATATATGATTTTTAGCCTCTAGTCACCATTGATCATGTCTAGTCATTGTTGACCAGATCAGTAGTTATTGTATCTGTCATCATTCTCCTAATTTTCTTGTATCCTTTCAAGTAGATATAGATCTAGAATGTTTTACAGTGTTCTTCCTCCAGCCCAGATTAACTTCCAAATCCTTATCAGCTTCAGAGCAAGCTGCAGGAGCCTTTGCAGGCCTGTATTTGCATTTTTGTATTCTGCCCCTGGTCGTCGTTGACCTACTCTGCAGTCTCATGTCGTCATCGACCCACACAAGTTTAATTTACTTTATATACATTTAGATCATATCTACAGTTTTGTCTTATATCTTGCATTTCAGTTTCTATTTTCCTTTAGATTATGCATCGTATCAAATCCATTTGTCATTTATTTCTTATCTTTATCTAAAACGGGGGTTGACATCCATCCTACGAAGTTCTCACTTCTCGGGATCGACATTGTCGGGAACCCCTTCATATATCTACTAATCCATTTTTATGTTCAATTTTCTTTGTTGTGCAGGTCATCTAGCTCGCAACAAGGAGTATTTCATCTTTGTGCCTATTCATCCATATCACATTTGAAGGTACCATAAACCCTTCCATAATTTGGTGTTACTTGTTTCCTTTATTACTATTTCACTAACCTGAGACATGAATGATGAATTTTGTTCAACATTTTGACATGCCCAGTAGGACCCACTCCTCTTTGGTGAGTCTCTTGCATTCTTGTTTTTCATTTCCATATTTCTTCCTATCCATTTCCCACTAACCTTGTAGGTAGGAGTGTGACTTTTGTTGCTTGTGTTGCTTGGATTGTTTTGCTTGCTTACTTGCTTTAAAAATTTAGATAAAAGAGAAAAGCGTTATCCACACATTTCTTATTTTTATTCCCCATCTCTTTCTTGCATTGCATTGTATATTTTGTCTGCTACTTTCATCGAACATCACATATTTCATTTGAATCTAAAATCAACCCCTCACCTTGCTTGGAAATCTAGTCTAACTAGGTAACTAGGGGGTTTAATTCATTGCATACACATTATCGCACACATCCCAAAACACATGCATCAACATACACATCTCAAACATTCCTTCTAGGTGGAACTATTGGGATTTCATTACCCAGTAGGAAATTTGACATGGTGTTTTGGCTGCGTTATAAAATTTTTAACTATCGGTATATTGGCTAAGCACCTGACACCCTTATCGTTGTAGTGCATGAAGTGCGGGGGTAGGCCCCAATATTAGGCCTCGTACCGGTAGTCATCACAGATTTGTGCCTCACGTACCTTCAGGTATATAAAGTACTCCATCCAAAATGTCCTGAAACCATCCATAAATTGTCATTTCCTAGGTACCCTTCTAGCCCAATTTTTCTTTTCTTCACTTATTTTCTAATAATCAAGATAATAATAAAAAATTGCTTGACTTGCTTGTAATAATTAAAAATCAACATAGTCTTTTGTGTTATTACTTGTTTCATGCCCATCATTACACATTCCCTAGTAAAGAAATTGGAACAAAACCTTGCATCTGACAACATCCCCATTTCTACCATTCCATCCCAACAAACTTCTGCCATATCTATCATTCCATCCATTCCTTTGGTTACTTATTCCAATCTTACCCAACCCATGATTCCCATTCCCTCTCTTCAAGAGTCCCAAGTCATCCAAACTAGTACTCATGTTGAATCCAACCCCCTCTTTACCATCATCTTATCCCATCTAGACCGGCTACACCCCAATCTACCACTTCTGTTGAATATTTTAAACCTCCTACCATATCTCATGGATGTGTGGAATTTCAAGAGTTTGTTGATGCTAATCTAGTTACCCTTCATGACTATATCCTTCTTAATTCCACCAACCTTCCTATTGATGGACCTCTTCTCTAACAAATTTACGCATCTCATTCCCATCCCAAATCCACTCAAGTCCTCACCTCACAACTTGTCGTATTCTTTGCTAAAGCTATGAACAAACTTGTTATGGCACAATTAGAGCTTAATCCCCACCAATATTCTTCCACAATCCCTCATTCTCATCAGACCACACAATTGATGATGCCCATTCATCCTAGTTTGCCTTGTATTAACACCACTATAACTTCCTTTATCCCCATCACCTTTTCATCCACTACAGTCACTAGTGTACCCATCCAATCATCACAAGAATCTCGCTTGCTTCCTCCTACATCTAAATAACATAACCAAACTTAACCTCTCATATCCACTTCCCACATTCATGTTAATGTTATCACCTCACAACCTCACCCATACGAATAAACTCAAACTCATCAACCTCCCCCTAGAGGCGCCTTTAATTATATGCTTCCTAACCCACCCACTCAAGTATCTCAACCACCTATCACCTATGTTCCAACTCATCACACACCCTATCAATCCAATGTCCCCATTAACCAATAACCCACTCAATCTCACCAATCTTATCACATCCCCATATCTCAACAATAACATTTATCGCAACCCAGTCAATCACAACTATTTACGTACATCCCCCCTTATCAAACACTTCCTCAAACACCCACTCACCCTCAAAATTATCAACAACCTAATCCATCTACCTCACATGTCCCACAACCACATCCCTTAACTTCCCATCTCCACACATCTAATGATCTGTTCATTGGATATTTTGTCAAAGAAAAAATATGAGGTTCAAACACGGTATGTGAGACAATCCCCCTCCTCAAATAAAGGGGAGGCACCTTGTTTATTACTAACCTAATGCACACCAAATAATATTTAAAATATCTACACTAATCTAACCATTTGGGGTTGGGATCTCGTCCCAGTAGATTGGTTCTTATTAGAAAGGAATGTGCGTAAAGAGAGAGGAAGAAGATAAACATGAGTAATTTCAGAAGACTAAGAAAAGAATAGATAGGAACGTGGTTTCACTTAAGAAAATGCAAATCAAAACATAATCACACACGATTAGATAGTAATAATTGGTTGTAGATTCACCAAACTAGATACTAAATCAAAGAACCATTTAGTGCATTGAACATAAGAACAATGCCTCAAATGAAAAAGATATCTTCACAACACAAAGTTTGTAACATGTATCTTTATTATTATTCAACAGCGAAAAAGAAAACACAAAGTTTTTCTCTTTTCAACTTCAAGATTTATTTCATGTAAAGAATCTCCAACCCCTTAATTTATTACAACATATTACATTTATAGAGAGGGGGAAGAAAAAAATCCAGAAACTACTTGAACTGTATCCTAAGAATAAAAAACCAATTCTTGCAAATATGCCTTCAATCTTGTTAGATGCGCTGCCCCGTGTTTATTTTAGCTTGTAGAAGAAGAAAGGAGGCCAAATTGGATCAGATCTTGGTGGTTGAGATAATTTAATTTGCATATTAGTGGCCTAACTTATTTTTCTCTTTTTCCCCTTTTAATGCCATAAGTTCTAAATTAAATGATGCCAAATTAAAGCACCCAAGTTAACCTTTCCAACGAGACCGGTTTTGCATGATTTGGAGCTCTAGAGCGAAAGATATGACCATTTGAATATTTTCATGTTGGGATGAACAAGAGAATGACACGTGGAAAAATTTGATTGGCCTCGGATATTGCCTCTACTTACGCATTGTAGACACCCTAAAATCACTCACCTATTCCCAATGCTATCCCAATACATCCTGTTATTCACACATTAATGATTAATTAATTAAATTGATTAATTCATACACGTTGCACCCTTTGGATTAATTAAATTAATCCCTAATACCCCTTTAGCTAAAGTGAATTGTCATTTATTAATTAAATGATTATTTAATTAAGTGTGTAAATTCAACAGCCACATAGGCTCCACTTGGACTCCACATCCTCATCTCAGTCAACTCCACATGGATTCCACTTCACTAGTCTGGTCAATTGCACTTCTAGAATCCTATAAAGGTGGGGGAAATTGAATTGCACATGCAACTACCTTCCCGGATGTTATTTTTAGCATGTGCATTCAACCCATTTCAACCATGTTCATTCAACCCATTTCAACCAACTTCCAGCTACTCTTGCCTCTATAAAATGCAGGCCTACTCTCTATCAAATCGTTTTGGATACACAATACAATAACTCTACTAAATTTCCAAGCCAAATCTCCGTGTTCATAGCATTGGTCAAGCCACTTTTGAGGTCATTCAAAAGCACCCATAAATCAATCATTTTGCAAGGTTATATAGCTTCAAAAGCTACTGAGGTTTACATTGAAAGGTTACTGGAAGGTTTGCAAGTTGATTTATTTATCTTTTATTACTGTAGTTTTTCTTTGCTTACATTTGGCACACCCGGTGGGAGTCACACCCCCTCCTCTTCCATTTTTGTTTCATTTTTTCTTGTCTAATTTCGTTATTGGTTTGTTTTTGGTGTTTTTGTATTGATGTGTGTATTGTTGTGTTGTTCTATAGGTTTCTTGGAGCATTTGGAAGTGGCAGTAGATTTCAAGAAAAAAGAAAAATATAACATATTTATTGTTGTTGTCTAACAATTTTATGTTGATTTAAAGTCTTTTACTGCAATTTTTTTTAGTGCAAAAATCAGTTTTAAATGATGTATTTGCAGGTGTTTATTAGTTTTCAATGTTCTCTTCACTTTTGTAACCTGCACACACATACAAAGAGCAAAAATTAGATATTATTTAAGTAAAAAAATACAAAAAATGGATTTTTAACTACTAACCACATCATAACTCAGATTAAAAAAACAATTTTTTAAAAAAATAAAAATTAAAAAATTAAAAAAAATTAAACCCTTGATCCTAGCTATCCCTACCCTCCTCCCTGACAACTTGGCTGAGTCGACCCCCCCGAGCCCTGTGATGACCACCCCAGAGCCTCCCCCTCCCCCACATCCCCGACTGCCCCCATGCTCTACGAGCAGGGATCACCAAGCCCCTCACCTTATTCTCGACCTACCCCTACCGAAATCTGCACCTTTTTTCCTTCAACAACAGAAAAATACTGAAAATAAACTTGCTAATCAAGTTATGAGCAATGGATACTCTAGGGTGGATAATCCTCACAAATTAGAGGAATGGTTTTCGTCCTTCTCTAGTACTCTTGGAGGGTTTCGTCCTCAAGAGTGAAAATGTAAGAAAATTTTCTTCAACATATAAATCTAAAAATGAGAGAATAAACAAGATACCCTCCTAAGGCAAGTCGACTTGCCTTTATAGAGCTTGGACCCAAATAGCCTCCTTTGCTAACCAATCAGATTTTTCCCTCATTAAATACTTTTCCCACCTACTTGTGCTCCACAAGAAAGTCAAATTTTCCTTTAGATACTTCTTTTTTTCTAAATGCTTTTTGTCTTTTGTTTGCCTTTTTCTATTTTTAAGTTTAGAATAATTTATTATAAGTGCATATAATATTTTATTTTATTTTTACATTTTATAATAAAATATCATAACTTGGGGATGACCATGTGGTGAATTAGTGGGGTTTTTACCCTGTAGAGACAACAACCCATGTTTAAAACCCAACCCCCAGGATTTCATATCATGATTTACCCATGGCATGTGGAGTGGGGTATTTACATGTCACCTAGGGGGTACATCCCTAGCCTAAAGTTTTTCCCCTGATAAAGGGGTTGGTATTAAGAGAAACAAGCGTGAAACATCTTCTTGAGAGGCTCCTAATTGTGACTACAACAAGTTAAAGTTTGATGGGGTTGTCAAGAACAACCCAAGTTGGGCCGGGGATGGTGGAATTTTTTGAAATTCTTCCGATCAACCTATCTTGGGCTTTGCTAAAGCCCTCGGGAAGTGTTCTAACAACTATGCTGAAGCCAAAGCACTTTGGCATGGATTCTCAATTGTGAAGCAAATAAAGTGGGAAAAATTCATAGTTGAAGGTGATTCACAGGTCATAATCAATAAAGTTCAGAAAGATCAAATCAACAATCAGTAACTTTCCGGAATTATGATGGATTATCATGCTCTCTGTGAGCCCCTCTTAATTTCTCACATTTTTTCGTAGTGCTAATAAAGTGGATGATAAATTAGCTAACATTGGAGTGGATAGAAGCATTAAGAAAGATCCCCAAAGCATCATAATTTTTCAACCCAAACAATTATTAAATTTAATGGGTAGTTTACTTAATCATGATATTAGCAAGGGGAAATTGGCGGTGGCTTTGAAAGGATAACCCAGTTTTCCTTCTCATTAACTTTCGCTGCCCCATGATTATTTGGCATGCTGCCAAATGTTCCACACACTTTTTCTTAAATGGAATTTACATGTTATATGGGATATTAGGAAAATCAGAGCTATTGGAGGAGTTTTTCTAACTGTTTCTACAGATAAGTCTTGGGGTTGTTCAACCAAATAGAGAAAGGCAAGGGGATTGTTGCTTCGGCTAAGTGCATGAGGTGGAGTAAGGGAAAAAAGAATGTAGAGAACGATGTAAAATAAATAGATGATCATCCAATTCATCGTTTCTCTCTGGATGATGTGCATTTTTTATTTTTTGGGTTTGGTAAATGAATTAAAATTACGGGAGTTACTGAATGTTGGTCACCTGTTGGAAAAAGGCACTCGTGTTACGGAAAAAGAGGCTATAGAATTATGGAAAAACACTCTAATTAATGGTGTGGAATACCATAGGCTCCTGCGTTGGATGGATATCACTTAGATAGGCTTGGGGAGAATGCGATGGTGGATGAAGTAATTCGATTGATGTGTGATTCGAGTCAATCCACTTCCTAGATGGACACCCTGAAGGTTGTGCACATCATCAGTATGAAAACTATGTTACATGGAACAAGAAAGCATTTTTCTCTACATGGAGAGATTGAGAAATTGGGTTTCGATCTGAGCCTGGCCTTGGAGCAAATTTGGACCATGTCCAAAGCCCATGCCCTAGAAAGCATCAACCAAGGCCATAAGCTTGATGCCATATGTGCTATTCTAGGAATTTTGGCCAAAAAATTTGAAATCTCTTAGCTGGAGGAGTCACTTGTTTTGCTGGTCATGGAGGAGAATGCCCAAGATAAGGGTGATCTTGCAGTAGCACATGAGGTGGTGATTTCCAACTCCTTTGAGGAGGCTACTTAGTTATATAAATCTATATTTATCTCGATATCATGTAATTTTGGTACTATGATAACAACACAGAATGGGTTACTAAAAATTGTTACTGTAACCTGTTTTTAGGATTTTCACTAAATATTAATATATATGGGCTATAAGCCCTTTTTTAACTTATAAAAAAAATATCATAACTTAAGTCTCCCCTTTAATTTCTTCCTTAGGTGTCAGGAAGAAAAAATGGGCTAAGGGTCTTCGTCATTATTATCCTAGGAAGTGAGACATTTCACATTTCCAAATTATAGATGCTTAAAACAATTGTTTGTCCCCTTAGATGTATTGTCAATGCTAGAATACCATATTTTCTCCAAGAAGGGATTATCTACCATGCTTCCCTTATGTTTCCTTCACTTCTTTCAAATCTTCTTTTCCCTCTATTTTTATTATATAAAGAACAAAATATGCTCTACTCTAAGGGTTTTTTTGTCATTTCTTCTCTCCTCATTAGAATTTACTTGAATAATAATTTTATTTGTGAGATGGATTAGTCTCTATATTGGCAAATGTAATAAATCTAGGCCTATTTTACGGTTTAATAGAGTTGTGTATATTTGAGCAATAGCTGAGTCATGGATTTATCTGACCTACTCTTACCTCTTGTCTCTTTGATCTATTGTACATGTTAAGATGTGATAAATGAGTGTGTGGATTATATTTGCATTTCTTTAATATATTGTGTTATCCTCAAACATGGAGTAAAATGAAGATTCATATTTTTCTCTTGGTGCATCATCTTTCTCTTTTATGTTACTTTCTTCTCCTTTTTTCCTACAAGTGTTAGATTAGGTAGATTAGTGATAATGTTAGAAGTAGTTTTAGATTAATAGCTAGATCTCTTCTGAAAATTGCTTCAAGTCACAAGTCCAAACTTGAGAAGGAAATCCTTGTTGTGTTGTTAGTTAAACAAGTTACAAAAGTAGATGCTTTCGACCTCTAACAAGATCCAAAACTTTGGGTAAAAAAATATCAAAAAACCTTCTAAAACAAGAGGTTTGTTACCACCCATGTCATGAACCATTTCTTATATATCCTTTTTGATGAAGAAAGCCATTAAGATTTTTTTTCTTGAGGGGCCACCAAATGAGATTTATTCTCTAAAAATGAGGATATTTCCTTGTCATTTAGAACCAAGGCTTCTTGTAGAATATTTTCAAAGTTACCACCTCCTTTCTTATTTCCAAAGGATTTACCAAGTCGATGTTATCCTGATTTACACTATTGTTTATTATAAACATTTACCTTTTTTACATTTTTGAATGAGTGGAAACATTTAGTGTTTTTATCGCTAGCCTCCATCCATGTTTATCTTGACTTCAATATCTAATAGATTTCCTCTCTAACATAAAATTATTCAAATGTCATCCGTAGTGTTTTCTAAGTTGTCAACATTTGTTTCGTTAGTCTAGAGTTTTGTGTTGGGAGCACAATGGACTGATAGGGGGGTTAATCAACCCTAACAAATTCAACTTCAATTTCATATCACTCACATAAGCCATTGATCAATTATCTATTCGTTAATGTGTGCACAACAACATACAACATTCATTCAATAAACCAAGAGTAAGATGAGAAACACCATAACAAAAGATGTAAGTGGGAAAACCTCAAGGGGAAGAAAATCAACTGAGAACTTTGCTGATACCACACACAACAAATACTCAAGTGAATATTACACATCACAATATATTTGTAGAAATTTGTCAAAGTTACCACTTTATTATTTCCAAAGGATTTACCAAGTCTATGTTATCCTGATTTACAATATTGTTGATTATAAAAAAAATTATTGTTACATTTTTGGACGAGTGGAAACATTTAGTGTTTTTATCGCTAGCCTCCATCCATGTTTCTCTTTACTTCAATCTCTAATAGATTTCCTCTTTAGTATAAAATTCTTCAAATGTCATCCGTAGTGATTTCTAAGTTGTCAACATGTGTTCTGTTAGTCTACAATTTTGTGTTGGGAGCACAATGGACTGATAGGGGGGTGAATCATACCTTAAAAATTAAAATTATCACATTAACCATTGATCAATTATCTATTCATTAATGTGTGAAAAACAACATATAACATTCATTAAATAAACCAAGAGCAAGATGAGAAACACCATAAAAAAATATGTAAGTGGGAACCTCTCAAGGGGAAGAAAACCCACTGAAATTTTTTATGATATTATACACAACAAATACTCGAGTGAATATTGCACATCATAAGATATTTCTTTAGTGAGAAACCATCCCCACAAGGAGCACCAACCCATAAACCCTTGTTGATATTTCACACAACAAGAGACTCGCATGAATATGAATCATCACACAAGATTTTGATGAAGTATTACCACTAAAAATATGATGATACCACAGCTGATAGTGATCCAAATATTCAGCTCCAAACTCTTTCAAACCCTAGGTCTTCAACTTGCACAATCTAGCTCTTTCTTAACTTCTCAATACTTCAAACTCTTACAAACATTCTTGATTATCTTCCTCAACCTTTCACACACTTTATCTGATATAAATTAATTCTCATACAGCTGCAAAATTCACTCACCTAGGTCGCACACCTTGCACACACTCAACTAGCTTGCAAAATCACCCAAAACAATGCTTTTATAAGCTCCTCATGATTTTAAATTCAATTAAAATATTTTTTCCTACTTTGGATTGATCCATACATAAAGTAAACATCTTAAATTTTAATTACAACATTCACAAGTGAACCAAGTAGGTCGGCCTAACTAAAAACCTCATTACATGTGCCAAAAATGGCTCAAATCCCCATGGGCACAAAGATAAAATTGCCCTTACATCAAATAAATACATATCCATGACCCATAATTAATTACACATGATTAAAATATCATTTCAAATTAATACATGGTCGTAATTTTTCTCAACCAATCTAATTATTTCCTTTAATGGGCCCAGTGCACTTTGTAAATCTCAAAATTGTTGGTTCCCACAACCTTCAGCAACCTCGAAACTTCATAATTCCAACATATCACTTCAACATGACAAAAATAGGCCATTTAACCCCTTGATAAAAATTCTATAACCTTTATAACACTTCCAAGCAAGTTATAATCCTTGAATCATCTACCTGCTCAAGCCACAACCACTTTTGTCTTCACCAAATCAACCTGCCAAAAATGTTGTTTCCCAAGATTATCACATAAAATAATTTATAAAAACATTAAAGCACCAAAAATTTATTAATTTGATTCAAAATTCATCCCTCTTCACATTTCATGTGATACCAAGCATAATCCAATCCATCTCATGCTTAAAACGACTCCAAACTTACAGCAAAATATATGTTGTCCTACATTGACAAAAAAAATCTTGTCCAAAGAATGACCTTGAAACGATATAAAATGACCTCATAATTAATCAAACTTCATATCAATAGAAATATATCTTAATCTTATTTCCAAAACATTTTTAATCACTTCAAAATTCCACTTGTAGCTTTTGTTATGGCCATTTAACCGAACCCTACTTTTTAAGGCCTTAAAACTGCCCTTTGACTAGTCAACCTAAATGGACTTCAAATGACCATGTACCTGAATTAAAATTTCCTAAAACCTCCATGTAAATTAATAAAAACTCACATAAATTATATACCATCAATTTATAACATACCTCTTTTGGACAACCTTGTCCCAAAACCTTCTTCTTCAGAAATTGACTTGTTTGAGTAGGTTCATGTACGTACCCAAAATTGTAGGGTACTGCACCGCCGGAACGATGTTACACATGCCCCAATGATGATACAGGTCACCTCGCAAGGTGTTCAGGATCCAGAGAAGCTCACGAAGTATATGTTAGCATCCCAAATGCTTTATCCAAGTTCCTTGTGCTTTGTTTTATCCCTTGCCCCCTTTTTTTTTGGCTTTTTAACCTTCAGTAATAAAACCACCACCTTGCCAGGGTGGCGGTCTCGTGATCGTAACCTCCCTGCTCAGGGTGGTGGTCCTTCACGCATTTTCCAGCACGTTCCTTTGATCACGAATTGCATGAATTTTCAACATTTACCAGCTTTTCTCAACCGCCTTAGCTTGTATTTATGTTTTTGGTTCCCTGTAATAGTGTTTCTCCATTGTTTAATGGTAAAAGAGTTCCATTCCAAGTTACCCTTTGGTGAATGGGAATTCTATAAATAGCTGGTTTGTTTTCAAACAAATGGCCCCTCATCCTCTCAATTCTCTTGTTCAGTTTTTCAATTCCTTGCTTAGGATTTTGTTAGTTTCAGGTTTTGCTTCCATTGTTGGCACTTTGGAGGTCATATCATCTTCTTGTTTCAAGTCTTGTTTCATTGCTGCTGCATACAGTCAGTTTAAAACATAGAATAGCTTCATTTCTAGACTAGAATCCATTAAAGTTGCAGGTTTTGTTTTGTCACAAGGATAATTTCTGAAACTCTCGGTACACTTGTGTTGTATTCCCACAATAAATCCCACTAGGAATTACATAGTCAAGCTCTGTTCACTTGCGCTATCCCTCTCCTACTCACATTATATTCGGTCTATATCCAAAGCTGCCATTGTTTGATTGCTATCTTCTGTTGATACTATCATATACACACTTTCTGGATTCACGAGGACATGAAGGAACGAGGAGATCACACTGAGGGGATGAAATCACACACAACTGGATTTACCACTGTTCTGTAAATGCCAGGTTTGAGCTATCAAAGTTCTAGTTACAACATATCAAATAGAGTAGTGAATTATTTATTTCAGTCAAAAGCTTTCACTCTCGGTATCACCAGGGAAGCTGTGGGGATTGATAGTTTCTGAGAAACTGTGATTCATTCCTCACTTCTGAGGTAGGATCGAGAGTCTTTCAATTTAATATATTTAGTTAGATATTTAGTATAATATCACAATTGCACAGGAAAATAGCCATACCAGGCTACTTTGTTTGTTTTCATTTTGTTTCTAGATTAGTTGTCCATTTTATAGATATACTAGAGTAGCTGCTCTTCAATTTCATTGAAATACGTCATTGAAAAATACAAAAATAGCAGGATACTTGCATAGTGTAAATACCTCTTTTGTAATCAGTTTATTTAATGTTAATTAGAAGTTGAATCATTTTGTATGACAATCACAGGACCTAGAGAGCCTAGAGAGTATATATTTGAACCCATAGTGCCTCAGCCAAATCTACCCACGACTTTAGCTGATATAGATCAGGACCTTAGGATACAGGTCTTTCGAGCCACAACAAACTTACAAGCAATTAGTGAGCAACTAAGAGGATTGAATATCGAAGACGACAAAGCTTACACATTCTGGTCAAACCATCTGAATTATAGATTGCCTTGATAAAACACCTGAATGACCGTGCAAGGGTTCGAACGAGAACAAACATTTGGTTGCAATCCTTTGGTTCCACAGCCTAATGCAGGAGACCTCCTCATTGATATAGACACTAGCTTACGCATCCAAGTTGCCAGAACACCTGTTAGGTACTCCAAGAAAATCATACAACTTCTAGTTCTAAATGTAGAAGCTGAAAAGGCATACGATTACTAGATAGTCGGAAGAAGGGATTGATTCTTCACATGACCATAACAGGTCCTCAACAACCACAAACTCATGGTTGTGATCCCCAAGTCCCACAACCCAATGGGCCAACAAACTAGTCAAGTATTGACACCGGCTTGTGAACACTAGTATTTATATCTTCACCACTCCCACCAGATATTATCAGTAATTCTCCGTATTAAACATAGAAGCCAATCAATCCAATATTTTCTGGACTAAACTAGAAAACCACCCATAGCTAACCACAAAATCCACTAAAACGACCTATCACTACTTTCATGACCTTGTCTGGAGATATATACGAAGCTCCCACAGGTCACTTCCCACGTATCCAACAACCAAGAAACAGGATCTCGGCAGAGCTCGACATTGATTGGAGCCTCCGAGCAGCCATTATATCCAAATGAGCCATTACACCAATCTAGGTTAGGAGGGCCTTCTTCACCTTAGATTCGCAGATTCCATTATTGTGTATTGAGGATTTAAGATTACCTGATTAGCTTATATGTATCCATTCACATTCAACATTCACCGGCTGTCTCGACACGACCTCAGGAGGTCGGGTATGAGGAAAGGGTACTTGTAGATTCCCATGCTCGCATGTCACTTTTCCATCATACAAAATTGGTGAACCCGACGTGAAACAAACTAATACGTGAAAGTACAAACCTTCTGATTAAAAGTCATATTCCTCTTTCTGTTTTCATTTCTTCCATCCACCTTCGCTCTTTCCCATTATTCTGTGGGTATTCATATACCCCCCGAATATGTCAGGATATGATGCATATGGCAGACCTCTCTCAGGTCTCGAAGTAAACTATAGTCAAACAAATAGACAACCATCGCCCTCGCTTTCCACGTGGGCTGATAACTATTCAAGTAATTACTTGTCATCTCAAACTCCCCCTCACAGAACCAGTTCTAGTTCTTCATTCCGAATTAAGGAGTTTGATCAGTTTGCACAAACACAACAACCAGAGCCATCAGGCTCTAACAATATGACGTTTACTGGAGAATCCACTTCATCTCCTCAGGTCTTGTTCAGACCACAGATCAGTAGACAATCAGACCCACTCCCCTTTTTGGATGAGGAGTACTTAGCACGCTTCGCTAAAAGTGAACAACGCTTCCAAAATATGTATCCACCTTTAGGAAGTTTACAAATACAGTCTGATACCCTATTTCCGGAAAACACCCCCATTCCTCCACCTATGGGAAATACCCTACGTGAAGCTTGGCAGGGTAACGACCAATTCATAGTAGGGTATCATACCCCCTTACAACAAACACCCTTAAGGCAAAGCACTGCGTCTTCACCGATGGAGGTCATTTCAGCCTTAGCTGAGAAGGTTAGAGGGCTAGAACTTGCTCAAGCAAACCAAAATTCATATTTTGGACAAGCAGGAATCCCCAACCCTCTGTATCACCCTAGTCAAGTTGACCTCCTTACAGGAACAGGCACGTTAGGCATGCCTCCTCAAAATCCTTATAATTATCCACAACAAACACCAACTAGGACAACATTTTCAAATGCCGCTCTAGTTGAAAACATGACACCTCCCGGCTTGGCACCAAACAACCCGTACCAGAACAATGCTCCTCCTTATTTAAACATCTATTCAAAATCACCACAAGGAGACATGTTCTCTTCTCCCAGGATGTTCGTTCAACCACAGGGATTCCCTTATATCCCTACAAATGCATATGTTATGCCATATCAACAACCCATTCCACCTCAACCCCCTCAGCAAGCCCCGTTGATGGTTGAGGCCTACGCAGTAGGGACTTATTCAGAATATTTAAAAGAACCCCTAGACTTCACCATACGAAGCGTTATGCTTCTGAGACCTCTTCCCAATTTTCCCAAATACAAAGGGGAAGGGGACCCAAATGCACACATTAAGGCCTATGCCACAGCCATACGGGAGTTACTCCCTTGGGATGGGGTTGTCGCCAAAATATTCCCTAAGACCCTAGAAGGTATTTCCCTTGATTGGTATTACAGAATACCTGAAGCTTCGATACACTCATTTAAACAACTCGTGTCAGAATTCATCAAAGCTTTCGACATGAACAAATTGTTAAGAACAGGAATCAGGGAGTTCTTACATATCAAACAAGAACATAATGAATCCGCCACTCATTTTATCCAAAGATGGCGTATGGTTCTCTACTCATCAGCGAGTGCTCCAAATATGGATCAAATGGAACTATGTGATTTATTCCTTAATTCACTCAATAGAGAGATAAAGGAAGAAGTCCAGAAGTTCCCACTAAGAACTTACGATGAAGTACTCGAAAGTGCTCTCTGAATTGACCAAGCAATGATTGATAGTGGTCATAAGACATATGGGACAAATGGGAAATTAACCACTCCCAATCAAAACACCGTGGCCTATCCTAATACTGGGAACGCTAATCAAGGACCTAAGATCCTTAACAAGAACTGCAGGGTTACAACAGATGGAGTAACTGACCAAGCTAAAAGGGAAAATGTTGTAAACATTTCACCACCTGTTAATAATCAGTGAAATAATAATTTTACCCCAACAATCAACGCGGTGGATTTTAATCATCCACCATGGCAACAACAACAACAGCGACAAGTCCAGACACAAAGTCCAAATCAAAACCCAACCGGATATCAGAGTCAAAACCAAAGGCAACAGCCTCAAAATTTTAACTCTAAAAACCAACAACCTTATCAAAATTTCGGGCCACAACAGGTTTTAAATCAACAGCCTCGAAATTACAATCCCAATCTATATTGTGGCTTCCACAAGATTCAAGGCCACGATACTAGGACTTGTCGTGAATACAATAAATTCATGCAGCGTTTGCCAGAAGATCAAAACAACTCTTCATAGATATGTTTTTAGCAAATTCTGTAGTACCCACGCCAAACACTTATGCAGGGGCAGTTTCCCCTCAAAATGCATCCCTCAAGATCTTCAATGACCCACTCCCAAACCATTCTAACAACAACAGGTTAGATCCTAACGGAACAAATAAGGGTGTCATGACAGGAAACAATGATCATGAAGCTTCAACTTCATTAAATCCACCAGTCGCACCCCAATTAGGAACTCGACCTCAAACTAAGATAGTTGGTTTAGTGGAGTTAGACGCCGAGCTACCCATAGAAACCATAACAAGAACATGGGATTATTCTTCTCAACCAACTCCAAGTTATTCGTTAGAGCCAGACAACACTAAACAAACATTGCTAAAACCTATAGGCGCCTATGATCTAATTAATGATTTAACTAAAACTTTCTCGCACATCTCCTTCTTGGATTTGTTAAAAAACTCTCCCACCCATAGGGCTGCCCTCTTAGAAGCATTAGGCCTTGGCCATTTAATCAACATCACTCCTCCTCCGGAAACCCAAGTAAACCATGTGGATTTTGACATTTATCCTCCGGGGCAGCCAGATAGGGATACTGAATTTATATTTGATATAAGCAAAATGCCAACAGACACTGAAATTACATGAAGAGGTGACCCGACTTTACATTTACAAGTTTGGGTCTACAATAATTATGTTAAACGTGCAATGGTTGACGATGGGGCAGCAGTCAACATAGTCCCCTTTGCTTTCCTTCAAAAGTTAGGATATGGAGAGACAAACTATTCCACGACGCGAAATACGCTAAGAGGTTATGATAGCCTCAAAGCCACTTCAATTGGAACAATAGTTTTACCAGTCACTTTAGGACCCAAGACGGTCCTCATTGAGTTTTATATTATAGATCGGGAAACCAATTATAATATGATCCTTGGTCGGCCATGGATAAACCTCATGAAGGCAATCCCTTCCACATTATTCCAAGAAATAAGATTTCTACACTTAGGGAAAATATTCGTGGCACAAGGTGACCCAAAACCCTTCGATATACACCTAGCTGATTTGAAGAAAAGACTAGGTGTTCACTCCGAGTTTGAACTCCCAACAAATCAGCTTGTCAAACCAACTAATTCACAACCAAAAGAAAAGCTGATACCCACCACTGAGTTGGAAATTACAAATCCAGCCGAGGATGTTCCAGTACTCAAAAGTGAGACCAATGCTATAAAAGTAGTATCACTAGGGACTACCACAAAAATTGTTGAGTTGCTGGAGAAAGACTTACCTATTCTCCTACCGTTTGATTCCATGGGTATAGGACACACCCTCAGAATCGCTTCTCTTCCATTAGACGCAGTTTTTATGGTAGAGGTAACCGAAGCAAAAGAAATAGATGCGACAAATATCCCAATGTCAATTTTTCCAAACAAATATTGGACTCTCCACTTTGATGGAGCTAGATGTCACTTTGGAGCTGGGACAAGGGTGATCTTTACTTCACCTGGGGGAAAGATCCTACCTTTCACCTTCAAATTAAACTTTGAATGTACAAAAAATGGAGCTGAGTATGAAGCTCTCCTCCTTGGCCTCATCCTAGCTAAAAGAATGGGTGTTGACAACATTAGAGTGCTAGGAGACTCACAACTAGTTGCAAACCAAGTCTCTGAGGTATATGAAACTAGGGCTGAACATTTACAACTACAAAAAATATCCGTGTTAGATCTAAGCAACAGATTCAACTTCATATCAATTGAAGCAATCCCACGAGAGCAGAACCTTCTCGCAGACTCAATAACAACCTCAGCTTCCCGTTTCACCCCAAACAGCGAGTTGGAGGACACAAATTTCATGGTATCACTTCGTACCGAACCATTAGTGCGTAAAATACCAACAAACTCACTCCTAGCTCATGGAGAAGCTGAGGATGATTTTTCTATCATAGGTCACTTTGATGATGATAGAGTCACTCTCAAATATCTGAACGCCTATGCGGAGCTACACCTTGCTCACCGTATAGTTGATCTTTCCCTAATACCTCATTCCTCGTCCTACTTTGGAAATCCCACGGTAGAGTCTCCTCCACATAAAGGTCTCGATATCTACTAGATAGAAAATGGAGAAAGCTTGGAATTACCTCCAGCCCCACCTGAATTTGAAGAAGGTAATGCTTCTTTGATAGAAGAAACCATTGACATAAACATTGGAACGGAGGAGGAACCAAGAATTTTGAAGTTAGGATCCTCGTTAACTCCAGAGGAGATAGAAATACACACCCAAATCCTTAAAGAACATCAAAAGGATTTTGCATTTAACTATAAAGAAATGATGGGCATTGCACCACAAGTCGCGGTGCATAATCTTGTCACTAAACCAGATGCGAAGCCAATTAAACAAAAGTCAAGACCAATGAAGCCAAAAGTGGCTCTCATGGTAAAAGAGGAAGTAGTAAAACTTCTCCAAGTAGGATTCATCAAGCCTATTGACTATTCACAATGGGTATCTAATATCATTCCCATCCTAAAAAAGAACGGGAAAATACGCATTTGCATAGATTTTCGGGATATTAACAAAGCTTGTCCCAAGGATGATTTCCCATTACCATCCATTGACGTTATCGTTGATGCAACAACTGGATTTGAACTGATGTCCCTCATGGATGGGTTCTTAGGGTACAATCAGATTAAAATATCAAAGTAGGATCAAGCCAAAACCACATTCATAACTCCCTGGGGAACTTATTGTTACGCTGTCATGCCATTTGGTCTTAAGAACGCCGATGCTACGTATCAGTGGGAAATGACTTATATATTCCATGATCTTATCCATAAAATTGTGGAATCCTACGTGGATGACTTGTTGGCCAAAGCCAAGAAACATTGTGATCATCTGGAAGTACTCTGTATCATCCTCTCATGGCTAATCGAATATGGTGTCACATTAAATCCAGAGAAATGTGTGTTTGGTGTGACATGAGGTAAACTTTTGGGATACATTATATCTTCACGAGGGATTGATGTTGATCCAGCCAAAATACGAGCTGTTCTCGAAATGATCCCACCATCGGATGAGTCTGGAATCAGGTCATTTCTTGGGAAACTTGGTGTAATCCGAAGGTTCATCCCAGATTTAAGCTTTGCCATTCACCCAATCAACAATCTACTCAAGAAATATTATAGCGTCGATTGGACTGAAGAATGCAACAAAGCCTTCGAAGTAGTTAAATGCTTCTTGTTGTCACCACCCATGCTAATGCCTCCCAAGCCAGACTGCCCTTTAATCCTAAACTCACGAGCCACTCATGTCTCGCTAGCCTACATGCTGGCTTAAGAAGACGATGACAAAAGAGAACACGCGATCTATTTCATTAGCCGAACGTTGCTCGATTATGAAACACGTTACACACAAGCAAAGAGAGAATGCCTTGCCATAATTTTTGCAACAAATCGTTTGAGACATTACATGTTAAACCAGGAAACAAGGGTTATTGTAAAAACAAACAATTTACGAACATTTCTCACACAAGGATCTTTATCTAAAAAATTTGGCCATTTTGTAACCTTAATGGGAGAATTTGAATTAACATTCGTAAACCAAAAATCCATTAAAGGACAAATCATTGCAAACTGGTTAGCTGAAAATCCACTAGATGGAGGCGAGCTGGTAGATCTAGACTTTCTCGATGAGTGTGTATACTTCATCGAAACCAGGCCCCCCATTTCTACATGTCCCTGGTATACTGATATCATCAATTTTATCATGGACCATACATACTCGAAAGGTGCCACATCACAAAAAAGAAGGTGGTTACACATTATTACCACTAAATATGTTGTTTTAGACCAAGTACTCTATCGTAGAGCCTTCGACGACATGCTTCTAAGATGCGTCAACATAGAAGAATCCAAGAGGATTCTTCATGAATCCCATAGTGGGATATGTGGGGGCCACTTTGGTGGTCACACCACCACTCGTAAAATACATCGGATGGGCTATTTTTGGCCCACTCTTGAGCATGACACAGTGGAATTTGTATGTAAGTGCCACAAATGCCAAGAATTCTCTCACGAGATTCACATGCCAGCACAATCCCTGCAACCAATAGTGACTCTGTGGCCCTTCTCCATGTGGGGTCTAGACTTGATAGGGAATTTCTCTCCCTCATCAACCGATGGCCATAATTTTATAATCACAGCCATGGAATATTTTACCAAATGGGTGGAGGCCATGCCTCTCACCACCGTACCAGGTTCAGTAATTGCCAAATTCATTCTGAACCAAATTATCTGCAGGTATGGTGTCCCACAAGTCATTATCTCAGATAATGGCACGTCCTTTAAAAATGATGAAGTCTGTGAGTTATGTAGCAAGTTCAAGATAAACCATCACACGGCCTCTCTTTACTACCCTCAAGCCAATGGGCAGGCCGAAGCGACAAACAAAATGTTAAAATCTATTCTCCTCAAAACAGTCAAGGAGAACAAGCGAGATTGGCATTTAAAACTATATCCAGCCTTGTGGGCCCATCGAACCTTAATAAGAACACCAACAGGAACAACTCCTTTCTAATTGGTATTTGGGGAAGAAGCAGTTCTCCCGCTTGATGTTGAAATACCCAGTCTCTGTATCTCATTACAAGGGATTCTAGATGAAGAAGCTTACAGGGAGGCATGCCTCTCTCAACTAGAAAGCCTTGACGAGGCCAGGTTAAATGCCGAACAATAGCATAGAGCCTATGCTGATCGGATGTGCTGGCAGTACAACAAAAAATTCTATGAGCGAGAAATATATGAAGGAGATCTAGTTCTAAGACTAGACAGCCAGATCAATAAGAAAACCGGCGAAGGAAGGAAGTTCTGACCCAAATGGTTGGGCCCATACCAAGTCATGAAGGACTACGGAAATGGTGCATATCTCTTGTGCACACTGGAAGGTGAGGAATTCAGTGAAACTGTCAATTCCTTGCATCTTAAGTGGTTTATGCATAAAACACCAAAGTCATTACTAGTACATTATAGCTACTTACATTGCATTAGTCTCTTAGCTACTTCATTCTGTCCATTTCATAAAAATGGTAGTCCAGGAGCTTACTCTTAAAAAAATCTGTTGCAAATTTTTGAAGATATTGGCAAAAAGCATTCATGTCACATCTCTCCAAACATCATCAACTATTTTCAAATCTTCTCATCAAATTCGATAGACAAACATTGACGGAAACCATACCAAGACCTGCATACTTGGCTTTGCTCTTTCTTTCTACTAGGTGAAGTTGTCCTTGCCCATGGTCTGTTCTGGAAGCTTCTTGGTGTCACATCTATCCCTCTAAAATCTCTTGGAATGAAAGGATATCCCAAAGTCATAAATCAGAAATGTCAAAATCAAATGAAATCAAAAGCACCAAGCAAACAAAATATTTTATTTTACACACTTCTTTGCCCCATCAACCTTTGGTGATAAGCCCACATCTCTTACTGGTGATGTGAGGTTGGGAAAGGAAAGAAGTGCCCTTACTCGCCTGTATCTTGCCTTTGGTGACAAACCCATGCTTCTTACTAGTGGCGTGAGGCAGGGTGTGGGGGGTCCAGTCACACAAACTAACAAATCTTGGTATGCTAAAAACACAAATCAAATTCTGTTAAGAGAAAGAAAATATCCAAATATCCAAATTCTAAAGAGATCAAATCCTCAAAACCAGTGTCAGCCAGGTTGCCATTTATGAATCTAAGTCTAGATAAACTGAAAAGTAAGTGGCCTTCTAAGATTGGTAGTAGTTCTGAGTAGGGTGGGTGTGTAGGTCCAAATTTGGCTTCAGTTACTAGTTTGTCTATCTCTCATCATTCCATTTAGTCAAACTCATACAACTTGTGCCCTTCCTAACTCTTGGTGTTGAGCCCTCGCATCTTACTAGTTGTGTGGATTTGGGATTGGGGCAAGTTCATCTCTTTATCATTATACATTCATCACGTTTTGCTAACATAAGAAGAAATTATAAACATTACCCGAAGAGTTCAAAAGTTCAGCACTACCATATGTTAGTATCATCTCATATCGGCATTACAAAAAGCATACAGAGTAAAATATTCTATCTACTATCATTGGTTATCCATTGCATACATTCTAAAACATGAAAAATAGTATTCTAAAAGCATCTAAATACACATATAGAAATGAGTCACAAAATTCAAGATGCCAAGAGTCTAGATCCAAAGATATATATATATATATATATATATACACAAATCAGGTTTCGTATACAATGCCATCATGCACTAGGCATGGTCAAAATGCTCAATGAGCCCAGAAAGTACAAAAACACTCGTATAAACATCTGACAAAATACTACAAAAATAGTCTCTCAATCCCTATGGGATCCCTCAGAGGGTGCACGGCCATGCCTAGGACTCTGGCTACGCCAGCGCTCCGAATGCACTGAGGGCTCGCAGTCATTCCTGGTAGCTGTCTTCTCGCTATGAGAATGGCTCCTCCTCATCAGGCGCTCGGCTGTCCTATATCCAGCTACCTCCATGCAGAGAGAAGTCATAATATTCACTGCATACCAAACAGAGGCAAAAACATCAGTGTGCCTACCAACATTTGAGGGCTCCCCAACGTCCACGGAAAACTCAGCATGAGTCTTCTCTAAGGGGAGAAGTAGGGTATCCGGTACACACTCAGTGAATCAAGTCTCACCACTCATCAGTAGTCTTTGCAAACAAAGGAGAAAACAAGTTAGAAAATGATCAAAGATAAAACCAAGAGTAAGAAAAACAAAAAGAAACAACAAACTAGAACAACTCTAACTAAAACAAATGTCAGGAGAAGAGTGACAACTCACTAGGATCGCCAGGCCTCTAGGAAGGATCTCTAGGATCTGCGCCTACCACTGATGCCACCACCGACTAGTGCCCCTCTCCCACGTCTGGGGCAATGTGACGGCCTGCAACAGACTCACCATCTCCACCTGGGTCTCGAGAGAGTAACTCCTCTGAAACCAGAGTCACCCTCTCTACACTCCGCTCCACCCTCTTGGCTTGCAAGATCTCCTGAGTATCATGCCACTCAGGATCACTATCATCCCCCCCCACCGTCTCACTAATCTCCACTGATCTCCATGTCCTCTGTCTCCTCCTCGGTATCTCCCCCAGTGAACTCCTCAGACTCCTAGGACCCCGAGTCTGAGGAGTTCACTGGATAGATCTATACACTGGCACCACCGGAGGAAGCATATCACTATAGGGGAGGCCAAACTGTTGTGGAACTCTGTCAAAGGGGTGTACCTCCAACTTCCCTACCCTGTCTATCAACTGGCTGGTGGTCTGATAGGCAATCAAAGTAATGATCTCCTCTCCCCATACCCCTGTCATGGCCTGATAAGGAGTGGCCTCCATGTCTACAGTAGTCAGGGAAGCCACTGGCTGGTGGGGTGCTCTGAGAACTATCATCCCTATCCACCTCGCTGCCCTGACGGCCCCGGGATCCTCCACCTCTACACCTCTCCCATATGGGATAATGTGCTCATACACCCAACTCATGACAAGAGTCAGGTGGCTCAGTGACTTCCCCTGTAAACGGACTACCCTATATAAGTCATGGTAGGTAGTCCCGAGGATATCTGCTCCCCAGGTGTAGAAACGTCCATGGCCCTCAATCTGTGAAATAATAGGGGCCCAACAATATAAGAGGGTGTCCCCTCCCTTATCCCTAATCAGTCTGGATGCAAGGATGCCCATGATGGCCTTGTGGAGAAAGGGAATGTCTGACTCAATAATAGAGCGGATCCTCATGCCCTTCTTTGACCCCATCGATACAACCACATCTCCCATGTAGGTGGCCCACTGAACCACCTGTGATCTAGATATATCTGTCTTAAGAGACAGTCGTTGCCTAAGGATCAGAACCCCCAGTATATGGTAAACATCCTCTAGGGTGATAGACCACTCACCCCTAACTCCTGGCAGTCGGAAGGTGTTCTGATCCACATCCCAATAAGAGAACAAGTCACACAATATATGACTGGTAGGTGCAACATGAGGAACCTGTGTAATCCTCCATATACCAGCCCTCTGGAGAGTATCTCGCTCTACCTAGGAGAGTGCCTCCAACACTGCCAAGAGCCAATCACACTCCCTCTCCCGACTCCATCTAATATACTCCTCTTTCTTCTGCATACACCCAAAAACACACAAAAAAGAGTAAGTTAGTACCAAAATTGCATTGGAAAAACTATTAAGAACATGCAAGAATGCTAAAAATGCAAAAACAAGTCAAGTAAAGTGTTGTTTTGACACTCTGTAATGGACCGCTGCCCTATGCAGGGTACGGTTCCGTAACTACTACCTTCTAAGGCGGTGGTCCCGTAACCGCCGCCCTATTCAGGGCGACGGTCTTGTCTCGTGAGTTCAAACTGGTCACGTGCCCTAAAAATGCTCAAAAATGCAAAAATTGACCATTTTAACTAAAACAAAAGCCTACCCATTAGGCGCCCCCCCTAAGTGACCCTATTAACACTAGCATTTCTAAAAATGACCCCCCCAAGACAAAGATTTTGACATTTTAACATTTTGGGTGCAAAAATGGTAAATCGAGAAGAACTAACCTGAGATCTCGTGGGTTGACGTTCTGCTCTCGGAGGCATGATCACTATCTCACCACGAATGTTTTGACTATACTCTCCTCAAAAACTGTCACCGTGGGTCCGAGAGGTCAAAAAAATCAAATCAACATGCGTAAATGAATAGGAAAATGAGCCCATTTTATATATGTAGTGTTTTGACTCATTTTTGAATGCCCCTTTCGCAAGTTTGGAGCGCTGACGGAGGTAGTTCTTATTCAAATGGTAAGTCCTCATTCCATATTAATTTAGTATTTGTTTTCTCGACTTATTTTATCTATCTACACTTGAGTCCTCTTTTCATTTTGTAGGTAGGAATTTGGATGGCGTCATTTCGACACACGGGTGTGTCAGGTATAATTTCTAGCTTCCCATTTTGGGACTGCCATACTTGGACCCACCATTTTACGCCTCTTCATGGCTAAAATGCTTCTCCAAGGGGGCAATATGTACGTACCCAAAATTGTAGGGTACTGCACCGCCAGAACGATGTTACACATGCCCCAATGATGATATAGGTCACCTCGCAAGGTGTTCAGGATCCAGAGAAGCTCGCGAAGTATATGTTAGCATCCCAAATGCTTTATCCAAGTTCCTTGTGCTTTATTTTATCCCTTTCCCCCCTTTTCCTTGGCTTTTTGACCTTCAATAACAAAACCACCGCCCTGCCAGGGTGGCGGTCCTTGATGCGTTTTCCAACATGTTCCTTTGATCGTGACTTGCGTCAATTTTCAACATTTACCAGCTTTTCTCAACCGCCTTAGCTTGTATTTATGTTTTTGGTTCCCTGTAATAGTGTTTCTCCATTGTTTAATGGTAAAAGAGTTTCATTCCAAGTTACCCTTTGGTGAATGGGAATTCTATAAATAGCTAGTTTGTTTTCAAACAAATGGCCCCTCATCCTCTCAATTCTTTTGTTCAATTTTTCAATTCCTTGCTTAGGATTTTGTTAGTTTTAGGTTTTTCTTCCATTGTTGGCACTTTGGAGGTCATATCATCTTCTTGTTTCAGGTCTTGTTTCATTGCTGCTACATACAGTCAGTTTAAAACATAGAATAGCTTCATTTCTAGACTAGAATCCATTAAAGTTATAGGTTTTGTTTTGTCCCAAGGATAATTTATGAAACTCTCGGTACACTTGTGTTGTATTCCCACAATAAATCCCGCTAGGAATTACATAGTCAAGCTCTGTTCACTTGCGCTATCCCTCTCCTACTCACATTATATTCGGTCTATATCCAAAGCTGCCATTGTTCGATTGCTATCTTTTGTTGATACTATCATATACACACTTTCTGGATTCACGAGGACATGAAGGAACGAGGAGATCACACTGAGGGGATGAAATCACACACAACTGGATTTACCACTGTTATGTAAATGCCAAGTTTGAGCTATCAAAGTTATAGTTTCAACATATCAAATAGAGTAGTGAATTATTTTATTTCAATCAAAATCTTGTTCTCAATATCACTAGGGAAGCTGTGGGGATTGATAGTTTCTGAGAAACTGTGATTCATTCCTCACTTCTGAGGTAGAATCAAGAGTCTTTCAATTTAATATATTTAGTTAGATATTTAGTATAATATCACAATTGCACAGGAAAATAGCCATACCAGGCTACTTTGTTTGTTTTCATTTTGTTTCTAGATTAGTTGTCCATTTTATAGATATACTAGAGTAGTTGCTCTTTAATTTCATTGAAATACGTCATTGAAAAATACAAAAATAGTAGGATACTTGCATAGTGTAAATACCTCTTTTGTAATCAGTTTATTTAATGTTAATTAGAAGTTGAAGCATTGTGTATGACAATCACAGGACCTAGAGATCCTAGAGAGTATATATTTGAACCCATAGTGCCTCAGCCAAATCTACCCATGACTTTAGCTGATATAGATCAGGACCTTAGGATACAGGTATTTCGAGCCACAACAAACTTACAAGAAATTAGTGAGCAACTAAGAGGATTTAATATTGAAGACGACAAAGCTTACACATTTTGGTCAAACCATCCAAATTATAGGTTACCTTGATAAAACACATGAATGACCGTTCAAGGGTCTGAACAAGAAAAAACATTTGGTTGTGATCCTTTGGTTCCATAGCCTAATGCAGGAGACCTCCTCATTGATATAGACACTAGCTTACGCATCCATGTTACCAGAACACTTGTTAGGTACTCCGAGAAAATCATACAACTTCTAGTTCTAAACGTGGAAGCTAAAAAGGCATACGATTACTAGATAGTTCGGAAGAAGGGATTGATTCTTCACATAACCATAACAGGTCCTCAATAACCATGAACTCACGGTTGTGATCCCCAAGTCCCACAACCCAACGGGCCAAAAAACCAGTCAAGTATTGACACCAACTTGTGAATGCCGGGTATTTAGATCCTCACCACTCCCGCCAAATATCATCACGCAATTCTCTGTATTAAACATAAAAGCCAATCAATCCAATATTTTCTAGCCTAGACTAGAGAACCACCCATAGCTAACCACAAAATCTGCTAAAATGACCTACCACCACTTTTATGACCTTGTCTGGAGATATATACGAAGCTCCCACATGTCATTTCCCACGTATCCAACAACCAAGAAATAGGATCTCGACAGAGCTTGACATTGATTGGAGCCTACGAGAAGCCATTATATCCAAAAAATGATTAAACCATTACACCAATTCAGGTTAGGAGAGCTCTTCTTCGCCTTAGATTCGTAGATTCCATTATTACATATTGAGGATATAAGATTACCTGATTAGCTTTTCTGTATCTATTCACATCCAACATTCTTGACCTTGTGTCACAGAAACAGTCATAAGTTGCGTAATTGTCATCCTATCAACCTAATTTTTTTCTCAAAGCATCATGAAACATAATAATAACATCTACAATCATAAAAAAAATCATTACCATACCTCAATATCTCCATCCATTAAGACTTACCTTTGCTTAAATATATGTTTCTCACTGTAGAAGCTAGGGTCAACTGAAATAATTTCATAACTCATAATAAAACTTCTAAAAATGACCCAAACATACATGATATAACATGATATACTTGAATTCATGCTTCCATGAGCTCATATATCTCCAAACCACAATCTCACACCTCTTAACTACCATGTTTGCTCAAAATGAGAACCTCTAACATAACAAGTCACTTGTATTTGCATCATGCTATTGATGTGAGTTCCCAAACACTTTCCAAACCTTTTATGAATCATGTCAACATTATTCTCAAGCATCCAAGAAGCTCATACTGTCATGTAGCATCACCTAAGCACCTGAATAGGCTTGCAAGAGCAAACAATCCTTATTGTATCTCATTGTATCATCAAGTACACATTTGAATCATCATGTTAGCATCATATACATCATCAAATGACCCTAAAACATCATCTAATTTATCATTAATGTGGTTTTGCATCAATGAAAACACCTAATAGGACCACATGCCAACAATCTCCCCCTTTGTCATTAATGGAAAACACCCTGAAATTCTCCCCCTTTTACATTAATGACAAAGCCATATTGTACCTACATATTCTTCATCTTTCTCAGCCTCATAACATCATCTTTTGGTTGGAAACATCAACCAAAGATCTCAAACAAGCTTATGACCTTGAATTTTGCACAAAAAATTGATTTTGGCCTTTATTTTAAGCAAGCAAGCACCATGCTCCCCCTGGGATAAACATCTACAACATCTGAAAATTATCAAAAATCATGAAAGAAGCATAATCATACCTTTTGAGGAGCAAAAACATCATTCTCAACCTTCTAGTCATGCAAAACAAGTAATTTCTTCCTCAACCTTGTTTTACCCTTCACGGAAACACTCTAACAACCTGTAACATGAGCCATTAATATTGAGAACATGCCAACAATGTCATGAAATAACATATCAAGGAATCACCCCATTATTCTTGACCATAATCCATCTTTCCTAGGCTTATACTTATCTCTACAATGTATATTTATACTCACCATACCATACTTGAGAAATAGATCCCTAAAGAGACCTTTTAGTACTTTTAGAATCAACTTTGGCAAGCTCTAAGACCTCATACAAACTTTGTCTCAATAAACCATTACTCCACTTGGACTTATAACAACTATCTCATGTAAACAAACTCGGTTTCAATAATCTTACATTGGATTCATGGCATGAAAACACCTTGAGCAAATTTTACAAGGTCCTAAACAAATTTTTCAGTCTTTGACAATCCTAACTGACTGAGATCGTGAAAATTTTAGCCTTGACATGTACAAACTTGCAAGAAACATACCTCATGTGTCTTGATGCCACTAAAACACCATCTAGAGGTCAAATCAATAACTCCCCTTGTCATAAGTAACCTATACACACTTGAGTTATCCTATAAAAGCAACCATTTGAGCCACTATAACATTGTGACAGTCAAACTTGGGGTTTGGATTCAACATTTTTCTCAACAAGAACAACTTAAGCCCAAGGACACAATTCTCCATATCTTCACCAACTTGTTTTACTTGAGATCATCCCTTAATAATACATCAAGGATCAAGGGCACCTTTACCACTGCACAACTATAGTTGAAAGGCTATATCATTACAAAATGGTGCATAATAACCCCATACTTGAAGATCCAACATTATCTACCTCTAAGAATAGTCTGAAACTGTAGGTGCATGTTATATCTTCAACATAGTATTGGAGTGTCTCATACCATATTACATTGTGATTTCCACATTTGAATAGAAATGATTATGTGGATCAATTATCCCTTACATAGAAAACTTCATTTGGCTCATTACAACCAATGAAAGGTCTTAGAACATACAAGAAGACACCTGTAGTCATGTGGTAGTGTATCCATGTAAATGAATCTAATCAACACACATTTGGTCCTTAAATCATCAACTTCCACTCATTCATGGTTCATACATCCTAAAATTTGATTTACAAATTCTTGAGAATCATTGAAATCTCTCTATCTCAACTTCTCACCATCAGATGCATATACACTTCCTACTATTTTCACAGCTCGTCATCTTTCTGAATACACATCAGTCCAGTAGCTACACATATTTCTTTTCACGGGATTTTTATATAGTCATGCATACCTTATTTCCATTTTAGTAGGTTTCATCTCATGTTGTAAGTTTTATATAATCATTTTGTAGAAGCAACAAGTACACCTTTTCCTTTACTTTGATGATCACCTCCTGACCTGTTTCATACTGAGTTCAAATTTCTCAGTCAAGGAGCATTGTATCTTGCATAAAAACTGTCAAGAGACTTTCAAGAATGTGCAACAAGATCACTAAGAACTTTACCTAGACTGCACACACTTTCCCACTTAGATTATGGTCACAACAAGATTTAGTGTAGAAATTCTTTCAGGAGCATTTATATCTTCTCAGTCACATACAGAGCTTTGAAAACTTCACTTGTACCATTTTCAACTTGTATATTTGTACCACATCATATTTATTTAACAATTTAAGGTTACGTGTAACTCTTCCACACTTTAGACAACCACTGTGGATCACTATCTGACCCATTTGAAGTACATTTAAGAAATCTCACACCTTGTTTAATCTAGGGTTACATCATCAAACCCTTGAACCATAAAGGATCCTCACCAATATGTAGCTTTCAACTTCTGACATCACAAAGTACATGTAAGCTTTCTTTATGTTCACTCACACCTTTACGATGTTTTAGACACCTTTACCTCTGACTCAGACCTTACCTTAGCCTTTTGAACCTACCGTAAACTTGAAGTAATGCAACAGGATTCTAAAATAATTTTTTTGCACTCACACAACACAACACAACACAAAATTTGCATTTAACTTGACACCTAAGGTAGTTTCTTGAATTTTTATTAGAATTCCCATTTTTCTGCACCTATAGTTTTCTTTCATGCTTTTGTATACTTGATTACTTGACACTTGTAGTACTCAGAACCCTATAACATTCCATTGTTTTCACATACAAATCCTTCTAGCTTACCAAATTTAGGCACAAGCTTTGTCACATTTCCTTTGAGATCATCATACAATTGATGATAAACTCAGTACACAAAGTACTTGACATCTTGACTATAGACCTGTAGAAACCCAATAGTAATGACTTGACTGAGATGGACCTTGTTTCTTTACCACTGTCACTTATCAGAGCTCTGTCACAGGTTTTAGAGCCTTGATATGCATTTGAACCAACCCCTTTAAAACTTTAGATGCTTATTTTGTAGTATTTACACTGATAAACCACCTTCAAGATCAATCTTAGATTGTACCAAGGTTACACCACTCATTGAATCACATAGAAACATAAATATTTCCTTCTAGACAACTTGATACAAAAGATAATACTTGCAACACTAGTTTTGAATGTTCATAACTCTTTGATTTTCATGTCAAAGCCATTACATACTTAGCTCAACCTTTGACTCAGAAAGAACTCTCGCCCTGATCTTGTTTTCTCATGAAGCTACCTTTATGATGTATCCACATAATCTCTTTCACAGTTATTCTGATATTTGATAAATTTGGCTAAAATATCCATTATATTGATGAGGACATGGATCGAGAAATGATTTGACGTTGATATTAATGACTACAAAAAAAACACTTGCAAGATCAAAATTTTTGATTAGACTAATGGACATGCCTAGACAACCTATTTTGACCATGTCATACACTTTGAGAAGAATTTATACTTCTGAGTTACAAGATATCATTTTAAAACTTTTGTGACTCCTTCATAACTCCATACTCTTTTTATACTCAAAGAATCATCAGATACATGCCTATTCAACACAAGATTGATTTTATGACACCATCAAACATAGAATTGACACCAAGTCCTTTACAAACCACAAATTCTTACAACACTGTTAAGCGTGGATTCAAAGACTATAGGAACATACTTCATGAGATAAAAATCACTTGCACACTCCTTATGACATGACAATAAGACTCATGAACATACACAATTATCTCATACCAACCACTCACCATTATGATGCAAAACATAGACCATAAGAACTTTATACATGTACATCTAATGACCAAAATATTGAGGGTTTGACATTTCATACTAATATAATAACTTACTTACACCATGAGGACATTGAAAGACATACCTTATGCACATGGAAGAGTCACACAAACTGACCAAACCTGCTACCCCTCAATTTAATGCTTCATTTACACTAATACACCTTTAATAAACATAGTGAAGGTATATATGCACCATGATGACCTAAAAGAGGGTCTTAAATAGGTCCCAAGATTTCTTGGGCATCTATTGAACTCAATCATCATCTTGTAACTGAAATAAACCATGTGTTTTACCTTTCACTCCATCATTACTAGATCTTGATGAGACACAAAATTCTCTTCTAGGTTCCCACATTATTCTTTGGCCATTGTCATACATTCTAGGTATTTTAACTCTACTTCCTTGCTCTCTAGGACCTTGAAAGACTTTGTTTTGAGTTGAGTACCCTTGATACTAGTTCCTTGCAACATGACCAATTCTGTAATAGTTGTAGCACACTATTTTATTCTTCCTCTTGAAGCCATCAACAAGTCTAGGTGAATTGTACAAAAAAATCTAACAACATGTCCTAGCTCATTGCACTTGTAACATACAAAATTATTTTCATAAATACTTCTATTATATTTCCAAGACTGTGAATTTCTTGAAGATATCCTACAATATTTATCCCTATGACCAAATGCATTACAATTATAATAGTATCCATTAAAAAATTTCTCATACCTTGAGGTGTTAGGCTTCCTAATAGGCCTTCGTTTCACATTTGCCTTGATGAATGTCTTCTTATTTTCTTTCTTGGTGATTGGTTCACCAATTTTCTTACATGAAACCAGGTCCTCTTGCTTAATTTATTTTTTCTTGACTTCTGATTTAAATCCCAAACTAGATCTATCACCTGCAAATTTTTGATTACTCAAGAGATCATCAAGAGCCTTGGTACTTTCTTCAAACCTTTGAAAAGACAATTTTCTTACCATCCTCTAGCAACTCATCCCTTTGGAACTCTATATATTCTTGATATTTTGAGCACAAACCTTCTTTATCCTATAAACTTGAAACAAGATAATTTACCTTCTCTCCCAATAATCTGCTTGACTCACTTTACTTGCTTGTTTAAGACTTGTACACTTCTTCTAGATTTTTCATATGACTTTCATACTCTTTGACATGAAATCTCAACTTCTTGTTCTCTTTATCAACATGTTTTAGCCTTCTTTGAATTCTCTCAAGATCACTTTTTACATCCTCATCATCTTCACTAGAATAACTACAATAACTAGATATAAAATCTCCTAACAAAGAAGACTCATCACAAGAAGATGCTTTTTCATTTTTAGTCAAAAACAAAACCTCATTTCATATATCCTCATAACCTGGAACACCACTACTAGCATAAGATAATTCATCATCTTCATTTGTATAAAAAACTCTTTTTGTCCCTTTTGTAATCATACTTCTTAAATATTTTCTCTCTTATCATATTTTTTGTGCTTTTTTCCATGATCTTCCTATCTTACCACATTTGAAACATTTATAAGGAAGATTACTTTTGTACCTACAAGATCCAAAATTCGATCTTCTAGCCATCACATCAAAGAGCTCTTCATATTCAATCTCAAGAGGAGCTTCATCATCCTTTATCTTCTTGATTTTAGTCTCCATTTCTAATGTAGGTGCATCTTCATGGTATCATTAAAGGTGAAATAAATTTTGAATAAGCATTTGAAAGGAATTGAACATGTAGTAGTTGTCATAATTGTTCCCTCCAACCTCTAGCTATGAATATTCAAATTTGTGATGTAAATTCATTTGCAAAAGTGTAAACGTAAGTGTATTAGCCCAAAATAAGGTTATTGTTGGGTGTCTAGGTGTGCACGAGTTGTCATATCTTTAAAATATATGAAGGAGGATTGAAAAAGTCTAAAAGATATTGTGTATGACCCTTAAAGGTCATGTTTGACCAACAAACTCCTTAATATGTGTTTGTATAGTTAAGATTAACACTTAAAGATATGGTTTAGGCCTAGATGAGGTCTACTATAGCTATTTTTAGCTATATACAAGAGATAAGATCGAATTTAAACAAGGGAGATAGAAAATTACAAAGTAATTGATGGAGAAAAAAGTTAGTTTGGGAGAAAAAAGTGTAAAAAAAATCAATGTGGGACACTATGTTTTTAGTTTGGAACACTATGTTACAGAGCATGTTTGAATACAAAGATGAATGGAATTGATTTTCTTGGTTTGATAGACATCTGAATCCTCCCTTATAGCATGTATGTGGCATGATTGTAGTGGAAAATGCTTGATTACATGATGAATTAGGCACATTATTGCAGGTTGTAAGGGATTATACATGGAAAATGTGCAAGAACATTGGTATTAAAACCCCCAGTCTTATTATTATGATAAATATCTCTTGACTTCTAAAATGGAAAGATTATGAAGGTGATAAGGATTGTAAAAATAATGTTTATAACTATTGAAATTGTAGGAGAAGAATTGTATGGTAATATTTCCTCTCTCTGGCTCGATCTAGGGCCTCCTTTAGTTTTTTAATGCACTGATGAATCGAGATCTCAAAATTTCTCTACCTCCATATGAATTAGAGGTTCCCCAAGTTTCATGTTGATTGGAAAAGCACAGTCGGAGATATCATTGACATAAATCTCGAGCTAGGAGGAGAAAACACAGTGAACTATATGAGGGTATTTTGATGCTATTTTGAAAAAAATTAGATGTTTCAAGAGAAGGAATGATTTGAAAAATACCTTAGATACCTAAGAGGGAATTGTAATGAGTTTTTGGATGAGTCTATGAAGAAATTATCACTATTTTGGAGTAAATGTTGATTGTACATGGTTACCAAATTGTGTTAATTCAATAGAAAAGGCTACAATAGAAGGTGAGTTGGCATAAATGCATTAAGATAAAATACATATAAGTTTGGGAATCTTCAAACATGGTGAATGATGCCTATATAGCATGTATCTTGAGCATGAGATCCTTTGAATTACATTTCACGGTTTGAGTTGAGCATACAAGAACTATGAAAATCTTGGGGGCAGATTACTAATAATCCAAATTGGAAACCAGTGCTAGTTCATTCACAAGTGATCCCAATATGAAGCATTAAACATGCATAATAGGTATGAATGATCCTATGAACCTATTTTCAATATGACTCCATTATAGGACAAAACATGGTTAAGAGTATATAGAGTCGTATATGCTAATAACATCGAGGATAGAACATGAGGCAAGAACCAATCTTGCATGTAAAAATAGGAGGTCCTGAACATGTATATGACCTTGAATTCAATGAATCTATAAGGGGTGTAGCATTCTCTAAAACCCTACTATAGTAACTAGTCCTAATTTTCCTAAGTGGGCTAATCCTGAGGTATAGTGACTGAGTGGTGGAGAAACAGGGGATTTGGACATCTTATTATAAGTGGAGTAGGAGGTATAAGACCCATTTGACATGATAACAAGTATGTGGAAGAGGATTTGGGCATAATGGAACTATAGGTTATGGAGATAAAGAATTTCATGTGCATGGTGAAGATGAGAGATATTACAACAAGATGATGAAGTGGTTGAGAATGGGATGAAGTAAGAAGGGTACATTAGATACAATAGAAGGTGAGGATATGTGAGGAATAAGGAAGGTAAAAGGTGGGATAACCTCATGATTGGACTCATAAGTACATGAGAGTTTCTTAATGGAAGGTAAACCGAGAAGCATATTTTCTTATTGAAGCATCAAGAAGAAGACAATATCTCTGGACAAATTCAAACCTCTATAAATATCAAACTGAGCTTGTGTAAGATAATACTGTAAGGAGTCAAGGGAAGGAATGGTCAAATCATGTAAAGGTATGGAGTTGAGCTATGACAGTTCTTCTCAATAAGGTTGTGTGAACAAGTATACATAGGGTAATTGTGCATACTATAGGTCCTTGTGGATGCTGTAGAACTAATGAAATCCTTCAGAAGACCAAGATAGGGTAATGAGATAGTGAGATCCTCGAAGAACAGGGTATACTCAAGGAATAACCATTTCATTGGTTAGATGTATATGACATATTAGTCTTAAACTATGCATGAGTTGTGATAGAAGATAGTATGAATGCATACAATGTGAAGGTATGAGGCAAGCATTGGAGTCTGAGAGACAGCTATGAGGAATGATAATGTCAAGAATGAAGCTGGAATCTGAGCTAAGAAGGCTACACCATTTTTGGTATCAGAGCTCGTTCTCTTATTTGATTAACTAATGAAAATATAGATGTTGTATAAATGTTGAATTTATTTTTATTGTGCTAATGATTGGATGAAAAATTGATGAAAGGTTGCAGGTAGGTGAAGGAGAATAGAGATTGAAAATAGTCAAGAAGGAAGAAGAGAAGTGTGGCTAAGAAAATACCAAGAAATAAACTACAGCTAGCAGAGAGGAATATTGAGCCAAGAAGATTGGCTGGATGCCACTAAGCTTGCAAAAATAGAGAAGATAGAGAAAGAAAAGTGGTAGTCAAAAGTATCCAAGAAAAATCTTGGATAAGAGAGAGAAAGAAGGCTACAATCCAAGGTGATAGAGACTTGGATGAGAGAGAGAAATAATGGATTTGAAATAGGTAATAGTTTTTATGAAAGCAACGAAGAGGATGAGAGTGGAAGAAGAAAAGAAGAGAAAATAGATGAAGAAAGAAAGGGAGATTGCTGATATTAGGAGGCAGATTGAACTCCTTGAGAAAGAGATAACAAATGTAGGAGAAGTTTTAGTTGGAATAGGGTATGAAGAAGTTAAAATCATACAGGACAATATGATGGATGCACAAGAAGAATTAAGCTTCATGAGTGAAGCATGTGAAGACTCTTGTCAAGAAGGAACAAAGTATGAGTGTGAAGACTTCATGGATGAAGAGAATGAGTGGTCTAGTGAATATGAGGAAGAACCACAAAGATAAATGAAGAAGAATGATGGAAAATCAATTCAGAGGAATTTTTTTAATGCTATTGTTATGTTTAAGTATTTACAGGTTTAAAGGGAAACCTTGGCAAGGAATCCTGGAAGGATGATAGATCAAGAAAATAGTTCATAACAAAAGGGAAAAAGGATTGCATTTGAAAGCATTCAGGCATGAAGGCATATAACAAGGAAAAGGGAAGAAAGAAAAAAGAATGATCATAGAAGAACTTACAAAGGAGTATGGATACATAGTTCCCAAGTGGCTCAAGAAGACAACACCTAAACATGCTTATGAAGACCAAGGAGGTGCAAGGACATTCAAAGGAGATGCATATAGAGGTAAAGACACTAAAGAACCAGTTATTGTTCCAAGGAGATGCTGGAAGAAGAAGGTGGATGCCATTTCAAATGAGGTAAAGGAAATGAAAAATGGAGGTAAACAAACTTAATTTAATCCATCAGCTGATGAGATTATTAAGCATGAGTTAGTGACAATAGTGATGGATGCATGAATGAATCTTTGTAAAGAAAAGATGGGATGGACTAATATAGAAGTGGGTGAATTTTCTCATGGAGATAAAAATGAAAATAAATGAAGGAAAATGTGGAACTTATTGGAAGAAGTTTAGCAATAATGTCTTGATGTTGCAAGCCCAAAATTTTATGATTATCATGAAGATATAGATGATATTTTTGTTACAGGACGAGTTGAGAAGGTGATAGAATCCTTGTATGCAAGTCAACTCATATGAGTGAAGAAGTGGTGGAGGCATTGAAGAATGATAGAAGAGAAGCCTCACAAATGCATGAGAATTAAGATCTTGTTTATATGTGAAAGTTTGAAATCAAATTGTGTTGGATTTTGATGATAGTGTGAATGATGCAAACCTTGCTCAAGAGATGTTGCATTTTGAACAAGAAGAAAATGAGTTTTTTTTATGAGAATATGAAGCAACTACAAGATGAGGTGAGTGCATTAGAGTATGCTCTTCATAATGAAAGACTCAATGACTGTCCTAAACTAGCAGAGATGGAGGAATTGAGTGAATGGAATAAGGAAAATGAGTCTAAAGGAGGAAAAATTGTGAAAGGATAAGAAAATGTAGCACTTGTGGTAGAAAATTGGAATGAAAGGCTCATTGAAAAGCCTAGGAATGAAGAAATGAAAGGAAAAAACAGAGATGACTTTAAGAACAAATTGGAATTGGTCAATGAAAAAACAAAAAAATAAGGAGAAGAGCAGCAGCATGAGGAAGTTTCATGGCTTCAAAATTTTGTGTCTAATCCTATTTTTAGTGTTGTGCATGCAGTTATTGTAGATGATAAGGTGGATGAAGCTCATGATTACATGAGAGAGATATTGAAAAAAAGAGGACATGTAGACCTTGAATACCTATATGAATATGAAGCAATAGTATGGAGCCTAATGAATGAGAAGTAGGCACGAAAAGAATATGCAAGTACAATGAAGAGACAAAGGAATAAGAAGATGAGATATAGAGAATACACCAGGAATATGCAAATACTAGTATGGACAAGGAGAATATGTGACCCAAGTACAGGTCAAGGAATAAGAAAAAAAAAATGAAGACTCATGAGTAGGAGCTCATGAAAAATTTCAAGTATGGATAGCCTAATACAGGAGCATCATCATGGTAGAATTAAAGGAGCAATAATGAAGGTTGAATAAGCCTTTGAAAGGCATTGAGCAAGTACATAGGAGATTTCAAAATTGTCTATCTCCATTTTATTATTGTGTGAATTTCCAAATTTTTGAATGTATATTGTCATTGTAAAAGTGTAAAATTTTAATAGGGGGTAATTTTTCAAAAGTAAGGCTATTGTAAGAGGTTGAATAGGTGTGCATGAGTTTTCATACCTTCAAATTCTATGTAGGAGGAGTGGAAATTTTCTAAAATATATTGTGTATGACCATTAAAGTTCATGTTTGACCAACAAAATGCCTTAATATGTGTTTGTATGGTTAAGATTAGCACCCAAAGATAGGTATTAGACCGAGATAAGGTTTACTATAGCTATGCCTTGGATAGATATAAGTGATAAGCTTCAAATTTCATCAAGAAGGTAGGGGAGAAAAATGTGTCAAAGTTAGTGTTGGAGAAAGGAGTTAGTTTTGGTGAATTTGTTATGCCAAAATCAATGTGGTAGACACTATGTTTGTAAAGTGGAATACTATGTTGCAGAGCATGTCCCAATACAAATATGAATGGAAGTGATCTTTTAGTTTGATATACATCTGGATTCCTTCCATGGTATAGTCCCTGTATGTTACATGATAGTGTTATTTTTAAATTCATGAGCTAAATCTATCTATTAGGCACATTGATTAGGTATGTTTCTAATGGATTGTACATGAATAAATATGACTGGGACAGTGAGTATCCAAACCCTTAGTTATGTGAAATGTGCACTAAAATGTTTAACTCGACTGCTAATATAGGAAGATATTCTGCAGGTGACAAGGAATGCATCCATAATTTTTATGAGACTCTTGATAAGTGCTTGGATAAGAATCTATTTGCAAATTGTTTAGCCTCTCTCAGGCTCGATCTAGGGCCTAGCTTGTAACTCTCGACCCCACCTATGAATTTGACCAAAAACTTCAAAATTTACCTCTACCTCCACAAGGATATAGAGGTTACTCTAAAATTCATGTTGATTAGAGAAGCACAATCAGAGATATAGTTGACATAAATATCGAGCTACGAGGAGAAGACACAGTGGATTGTATGAAGCAGTATTTTGATGATAATTTGAAATCAAATCAGGGTATGTGACAAGAGCAAGTATGACTTGAATGAGATACCTCAGATCCCTATGAAGGAATTGGAGTGAATTTTTGAATGAGTATTATGAATAAAATGTGTTCACTCTTCTAGAGTAAAGGCTAAATGTACATGGTTATGTGATTGTGTCAAGTCACTTGAAAGGCTGCAATAGAAGACTGAGATGGAAGAAATGTATTTAAAGCTAGTGCATGCAAGCTTGGAACACTTCAAACATAGTAAAGGGATTCCTATAGAGCATGAATTTTTTTATGAGAGCATATTACTTGCATTCTAAGCATTGCATTGGGAAAATCAGGACCTTAAGAATCTTAAGGGCAGAGTATAGAACCCAGATAAAGGAACACCAATGCTAGATCCATTCAAGGAAAATTCTAAGTCCCAATTTGATGCCTCCAACATGCCTCATAGGTATGAGTGATCCTATGAATCTATTTACAATATGACTCCATTATAGGACAAGCATGGCTAAGAGTATATAGAGGCATATGTGTTAATAACCTCGAGGATAGAACATGAGGTAAGAACCAATCTTTGCACGTAAAATAGGAGGTTTTGAACATATGTATGACCTTGAATTCAGTGACTCTATCAGGGGTATAGCATTCTCTAAAGCCTAGTGTTATGCATTTTGTGGTAACTAGTACTAGTTTTCCTAAGTGGGCTAATCCTGAGGTATAGTGACTGAGTGGTGGAGAAACAAAGGATTTTGACATCTTAGTATAAGTAGAGTAAGAGGTGTAAGACCTATTTGACATGATAATAAGTATGTGGAAGATGCCTTTGGGCATAATGGAAATATAGTCTATGGAGATAAATAATTTCATGTGCATGGTGAAGTTGAGAGGTATATAAGCAATAGGATGAAGTGGTTGAGAATGGAATGAAGAAAGAAGGGTACATTACATACAATAAAAGGTGAGGAAAAGTGAGAAGGAATAAGGCAGGTAAAAGGTGGGATAACCTCATGGTTGGGATCATAAGTACATGAGGGTTGATTAGTGGAAGCTAACCCAAGAATTATAGGTGTTTATTGGAATATCTCAAGAAGACAAGGCTTGGAAAAAAGGGAAGTGTCTATAAAGATGAGAGGATATTTTGTAAGCTGATTGTAAGGAGTAAGGTAGAATGGTCAAATCATGTAAAGGCATGGATTAATGAATCTTCTACTCAAGAAGCTTGAAAAAGTATAAATATGGAATTGTGCATATTATAGGTTCTTGTGAATGTGTTGCATATGAAATCCTTCAAAAAACCAAATAGAGTATACAGTTGGATCCTCAAAGCAGGGGTATAATACAGGAAGAACCATACATGATAGAAGTATATGACCTAGAAGGGAGAAACTGGGAGAGTTGTGATAGAACATAGTATGAAGGTGTGTGAAGTTGGTAAGCTTGGAGTTTGAGAGACATCCTAAGGAACAAAATGTCAAGAATGTGCTACAAGCTGAGCTAAGAAGATTGCACCAATTTCAGATTTGAATGCAACCTATTTCTTGGCTAGGTTGTGATCCCCTATTCTCATCTCATAGGCAGTCAAGGTACCATGTAAATCATCCATCTTTAAAGTAGTCAAATCCGTTGTTTCTTCTATAGAAAATACTTTGGAACAAAATTTTGGAGTTAGTGACCTTATAAATTTTTGAGCAACCACTTCTTTTATTTCTTCTACTAACCCTTTCATGTTATTGGCAATTTTGTCAACTTTAAGTAGATATGCAACACTGGAATCTTCATCATTCATCTTAAGATATTCAAACTAATTTATAAAGGTTTGAAGTTTAGCAATTATTACCTTTGAGTCACCTTCATATAGTACTTGCAATTTCTACCATACTTCCATTTCTGATTTGCAGTAAATTACTTTTCCCAACTCAAATTCTCCAATAACCTAAATGATATCATTAAATTCCTTATAATTGTGTTCATATGCATCCTTATCTACTTGATCTGACAATAGGAGTGGTAAGAAGGAGATATAGCCATCTTCCACGGTCTCTTCCAAACATAAAACCCTTGTGACATAATGTAGGTCTTCCATCCTTAGCCTCCAAAATTCATGGTTTGTTCCATTAAACATTGGTGGCTTTGCCTCTGACTCTAACGCTTGCCATTTTGTGTTTTAGGATCTCCATTCAAGTTGTCAAAATTCTCCAAAAGGTACCTGCTCTGATACCAATTTTTAGAGAGCATAATAAAATTGAGAGGGGGGTGGTGAATTAGTTCTTAAAAATTAAAATTTAATTTCATATCACTCACATAAACCATTGAACCATTAATCCATCCATTAATGTGTGCACAAAAACATACAACATGCATTCAATAAACCAAGGAGAAAGATGATGTAACACCATAACACAAGATGTAAGTGGGAAACCCTCAAGGGGAAGAAAACCCACTAAATTTTTTCTGATATTACTACACAACAAAGGCTCAAGTGAATATTACACATCACAAGATATTTCTTTAGTGAGGCACTAACCCCACAAGGAGCAGCAACCCCTAAACCCTTGTTGATATTACACACAACAAGAGATTTGCATGAATATGAATCAACACACAATATTTTGATGAAATATGACCACTAAAAATATTTTTATACCACATCTGATATTGATCCAAATATTCAGCTCCAAACTCTTGCAAGCCCTTGCTCAAACCCTAACGTCTTCAACTTGCATAATCTAACTATTTCTTCACTTCTCAATGCTTCAAAATATTGCACACATGTTTGTTGATATTCCTCAACCTGTCACACACTCAATATAATATAAATTCATTCTCATAAATATGTAAATAAAATTCACTCACCTAGGTTGCTCACCTTGCACACAACTCAACTAGCTTCCAAAAAGCACAAAAAACAATGCTTTTATATGCTTCTCCTCATTTCAAACTTCAGATCACAACATTTTTCCCTCCTTTTGGATTCAAACCATACATCAAGGAAACAATATAAAATTTTAAATATAATAGTCACAAGTGACCCAAGTCAGGCCAGCCTAGCTAAAAACCATCATTTCATGTGCCAAAAATGGCTCAAAACCCCATATGCACAATCTTAAAATTGCCCTAACATTAGTATCCATACTTTTTCATGACCCATAATCTCATCACGTATGATTCAAATATAATTTAAAATTAATATATGGTTGTAATTAATATCAGCCAATAAAATTATTTCATTTACTTGGCCCAGTTCCCTTTACAAATCTCAAAACATTGTTGTTTCCTACACCCTTCAACACCCTGGCAGCTTAATAATGATCACAAAAATCAGTTCAAAAAGATAAAACCATGCCATGTAACAACTTTATGGAAATTTAAAAACCTTTGTAACACTTCTAAGCAATTTATAATCCTTGAACCATCCATCTCTGCTCAAACCACAACTAATTTTGCTCTTCATCAAAATCAACCTGTCAAAAACATTGTTTCAAAATGTTAGATCATAAAATCATTTTTACATACATTTTAAAGACCTAAAAATGGATTAATTGGATTCCAAATTAATCCTTATTTATATTCCAAGTTGATAGAAAGTCATCTCCCAATAAATCTCATGCCTCAAACAACATCCAAACTTTCACCATAACACGTGTTGTCTTGAACTGGCAAAAAACCTCATGTCCAAAGAATGCCCTGGAAACCATTTCAAATGACTTGATAATGATTCAAACCTCATATACAATGTAAATTATATCTGAATCCTATTTCTAACACACTGTTAATCACCTTCAAAAATCCACCTCTAGCTCCAAGTTATGGTCATTTTACTGGACTATCCTATTTGAGATCCTCAAAACTACCCTTTGACCAGTCGGCCTGTATAAACCTCAAAATGACCATGTACCTACATGAACATGTCTTTAAAAATTAATTTAAATCAATATCAACTCCCATACATTCCATGCACCATCAATATTTCATGCTACCTACTTTTGGAAAACCTTATCCTAAAACCTTCTTCTTCAGAAACCGCCATTTTTAGGTGGGGCCCACTCATCACGATAACCTCAAGCCATACATTTTTGGAAAGATAATAAGAGTTCTCTACAACATCACAATCATAAATTTTTATGAATACAATCATAACTTGGGTCGTTATACTTCACTCTTTTGTAAACTGCTCTTAGCTAGGGTTTAACTAGGGTTTTAAACCTCTTTATCTTCTTAACATTCGTTCATAAAACACTGATGATCAAATGACATGATTATTTTTTTAAACCTTCTAGACTCACCATAGAAACATCCCTCAAATAGAAAAGGTCCCATTCAAAGCATATAATTTAGTGTGAACAGTAGAAGATCAAATTGAAGTTGGATTTTCACTTAATCTTGACCATGTCTCACATAAACAATCATAAATTACAAAATTATCATCCTAGAAACTTGAAATTTTTATAAAAGCATCATGAAACATCATAATAACATCTCCAATCATCATAATTTCATCACCATACCTCAATCTCTCTAGCCATTAAGACTTACCTTTGCTTACATATATGTTTCTCAATGTAGAAGCTAGGGTCAACTAAAAGAATGAAATAACTCATCATGAAACCTCTTCAAATGACCCAAACATACTTTATATACCATTATATACCTAAATTAATGATTCCATGATCTCATATAGCTCCAAACCACAATCTCGCACCTCCTAGCTACCATATCTGCTCAAAATGAGCACTTGTAACAGAGCAAGTCACTTGTATATGCATCATGCCATTGTTGTGAGTGCCTAAACACTCTCCAAATATGTTATCCATCATGTAAAAATTCTTCTCAAGCATCCAAAAATCTCATAATGTCATGTAGCGTCACATATGCACCTGAACAGGCTTGCAAGAGAAAGCAATCCTCACTGTATCTCATTGTATCATCAAGCACACATCTGAATAATCATGTTAGCATAATATACATCATCAAATGACCCAAACATATCATCCAATTTGTCAAACTAATTTGGTTTTTCATCAATGACAACACCTAATAGGACCACATGCCAACATTTGGAATATATAAATTGATTTTCTTCAAATCTTCTTCTAGTTATAGCTTCTGAGAAAACATATTTTTGAATTATTGGTGATTCCAATATTTAATTTAGTATTTCAAGTATTTAAGCTCAGAAATCAAATAATATGCCTTGGTTTCTTTCATTTTAGGACAATGTTTCCACCATTGCTCTACCATCCTTGTGAATTCTACTTTTTTGAGCCATGCCTACTCAAAATTAAACGGGAAAATCTTCGGACTCCATCCTTAGATAAGAACAACAAGATAAGGAATTGATCTGAACCTTAAAATGGAAGAATTCTAGCTTGAATCATTCATGATTCCATCATCAAATCCTCTTATAGAAAAAATATATCCAGTCTCTTTGATTACAATAACCTTTTTCTTTTGTTAGACCAAGAATATTTTCCCTCCTTAAGGGGTATATCTAATAGATTACATTATTGAACGAAAGAGATGAGATCTCTTTGTGAGTTAAAAATCCCATTAACACCTCTATTTTTGTCCATATGTGAGATAATAGAGTTAAATTTAAATTCTCCACTTATGATAATTTCGTCATTGGGATTCATTTAAAGAAAATTCTTGATCTCGTCCATGGTTGTTTTCTTAAGCTTGACTAAATTAGGACCATGGACAATAGCGTTACATGTTTTGAGGTCTTCTCCATATGCTTGAACAACATAGACAATTAGTTATTTTTTCAAGAAATCATTTCAAACCTAATGCTTCTTGGATTCCATAACACTACTAAGCCCCCTGAAGCCTCTTCAACACTAGCTCTAGATACTTCCCACAATGGATACTTCTTTATTAGTTCATACAAGTTGGGAATTGGCGTATGTGTTCCTTGCATATGAACCAACTCAGGTTTTTGCATCTAAATATAGTGATAAACTAGCCTTTGTTTGTTGGAGGAGTCATGTCCCCTAATATTCTATAGGAATTTCAATTTAACAATGAATTTGATTAATTTTTGTTCCATAAACCTTCATTTTATAATTGACTTCTCTAATTTGATTAACATTTGGATGCTTTATATACATGGGGTATCTTTTTTTCTTGGGGTTTGAGATATGCCTAAAGAAATTAGAGAAGGGGATCATGTGGCTATGATCAATCCATGCCCTGATTATTGTTTCTTAAGGAGCATTTACTCAAGATGTACTTAGAGAATGTTCCTCGCCAAAAGTATGAATCAAAGAGGGATGAGATAAAATATAGTTCAATAATGGGCTAGGAAGAAGACGTTTTCCTCTTCAACCTACTTCAAATCTAAACTTGGATGTTCCATATTATATTGATATTTGGGAAAATATTCTTCTCAGCATGGACCTTAGGTCCAAAGATTTAGTATATCAAAGGTTCCTCCTGCCTTTTGATAGCTTTAGTTAGTATTTTTTCGGAGCAAGAGAAAATATCTTTATAAAACTATGAGGGTCATGAAACTTTGGGAAAGAATAATGGATTATTGAAGTGAACGGAGAATAGGATGGTAAAATAATTTTTTGTAGAGATTAATACTTTAGATGTTGGAAACATTGTCGTAAAGATGATTGTAAAAAAAGTGTTAAAGGGAGGGAAGAATTATGAATAACTTTAATACAAATTTTTGGCATTATCTCTTAGGGATGACCCAAAGATTATGCAAAATTTTCCTTTAAATAGGAAGAAAAAATATGAAGGATTGATGTTTTACTATAAATTGAGGGTAAATAAGAAAGATTAATCTAGATGGGAGCATGAGAGAAACCAGTTATAATACAAAAAAGTCCCAAGGCCTCCAAAGTAATGGGTAGTTTTGAAAATACCAAGGACCCACCTAGATTGCTCTCTCACACCCTTAAGATGAGAAATAGACCTAAAAATAAATTTTCTAAACAAATTTAAGTCAATGATTTCAAAAGGACAAAAAAATTTGATACAACTATTCAGAGAAAATTTGACGAGGTGGAAAATCATATAAAACATATAATAAAGATATTTCTCTATGAGAATCGGAATTTGTTTCTAAATCCTTATCCATTAAGTTCAATCCATTGAAAGGAATCCTAATTCAACATTTATTCGATGAGAGAGAGAGAGAGAGAGTTTCCTTAATTTTAAAAGGATATCCAGGTACTTACTAGGACCTCGGTCCTCAATCTTGCTCGAATATGCATTAAATGGTCAAACCTAAACCTAGTGATATATTATTTCTCTCTAATAATATGAACCAAAGTGTTCGGGCCCAGGGTCAATAATATAACTAAAAGTCCTTTTCTTAATGAAAAGGATATTATATTATATTAAATGCAATACGATATAAGGTAGTTTTCAACAAAAAACAGGTGGTATGAGAGCACGTCCCAAAACCACAAACAAACTAGGCCAAGCCTGGGAGAACAATGAAAATACTAGGCAACACCTAGGTAAGCATCAAAATAGAGGGAAAAATATTCAATCCATTGTAACAAAGATCCCAGAAGAAGGGGGATCATGATCATTAGGCCAACATGAGCCAGGGAGGTCCTTATCAACATCTAGGATTTTCCAACCCGAACCAGGGTTCTCTTCTTCATTTTCAGTTTTCATCCATGTGGGAGAGATGGCAAGAGGAATTCAGGGGAACTTGTTCGAAGGCAGCGGGGACAGAGGTAACATGTTCCAGCCATCGTGGGTGCATGGCTCAGGATAAAATGACGAGCCCCATCTGGGATGACAAACAGGGGGGAGCCCCAACCTTGTTGGAGAACTAGTGGGGAAGCATTCCTCCGCTGATGATTGTGTAGAAAGCGGTGAGAATGAATGAATGAATGTCTTGAGAATAGCTCCGATGACCTCCATGGGAACAACTACCACGTGACAAAGAACATCAAGAAGGTGAAGGTGGTTCTCGGTCGACATTACACGGGGCATCACCCCAATGTACAGAAGATTATGTAAATGTTCCACCTCCAAGGCAACTTTATTACCTTGGACTTGAATCTGTAGAATCACATTGGTGATAACCGTAGATTTTTTATACACTGAAAATTACTGATCAACTTCAGAATTAGCAAATAAAAAATCATTTCGTTCTTTCCATATCCAAAACAAAATTTCCCCTCTGAAAACATGCCAAATCTAGGCGAACATATGTGGAATTTTGGGGCTATCTCCTAAAAGAATGTGCTACCAAGTAAAACACTTAGGTCTGAGAGGGAAGAAAAAAGAATGAATCCAATTCCAAGCACGCTGTGCTTTGGGGCATAACCAGAAGAGGTGTGTCAAGGTTTCCAAGTGGCTATAGAATGGACACTTGGGAGCCAGAACCCCAATTTGAACTAGGCAAGAATCAATTGGAAGACCTTGGTTTAGAATACACCATAAAAAATGTGTAATTTTTGGTTCCACACAGACAAACCAAACAATGCCAAATATCCTTCTCCAACATGACGGGAATAATGCACCCCCACTGAGTGTTGAGTTTTTCAACCATGGGAAAATGTGGGGAGAGCCAATGGTAACCTTTACTGGCTGAATAATTACGAAATAGGGTGTCAATATACCACTTCCAGTCCGTCCACCAAGGGCGGGAGGGATGCACAAAATTTTTATGCAACAAATGGTCAAGGACCGAGTTGAGGATATCAGTAATGCTAGCATAATCCTGGGTGGCGAGTTGAAAAAAAGCTTTAATCTTAGGCCAAAAATATCAGGATTGAGAGTGCTTATAGAACAGATCTTGGATGGTACAAATTGCGCGCTTGAAAATATTGAGCGCATGAGTTCCAGGGACTTCTGTAAGACACCGATCATGAGCTTGAATGACAAGAGACCACCACAGAGATTGATGATTGATGGAAAGACCATTATGGAAGCCATTGCCTTTCCATTGCAGCCATGGTTTGATGCATTCCCATGCTTTCCAGATACTCTAAAGCATGAAAGTGCCAATAACTTTAATGGGAACATGAGTAATGAGAATATTGACAAACCCCAAATATTTTTAGGCGGGGTGGCCGTAGGGTGAGCCCTCCTCGATGCCATGACGCAGACGAACTTTCCAAACTTCAAGACCTTCAATGCATCGAATTATCCATTTCACACAAAGTTCCTACCCTTGTCGCTGAATGTCAATAAGGCCCAACCCCCCAGAATCACAGGGAAGGCAACAAATATCCCATAAAACTCTTTGAAAGCCTTTTCTAGTGGAGGCATTAGCTTAGAGAAAGGATTTGAGGAACTTCTCCATTTTCTGAATAGAAGCTATGGAAGGCACCCAACACAAGGAGTAGTAAACACGTGTGGCTTTGAGGACTTTGGAACAAATTTGGAATTTCCCTGCCAATGACAATAATCTGGTGATCCAGTACTCTAATTTTTTGGCCACCTGTTGAATCACATACTGCCAAATATCTTTCGGCGACACCTGAAAGGTAAAGGGAATACCAAGGAATTTAAACATCTCACCATAGGAAATAATCTTCCACTCAAATGAGTCTATCCAAACAGGCGCATGGAGGAAATATTCTCTGTAATACTGCATTTTTCACCATTAAATGGAAGAACCAGAAGCTAAACAAAAAATGTGAAGGCAATGCATGACATAGCGTATATTAGTCTCTTCCTTAGTGAGAGTAAGGACAGAGTCATTTGCAAAGTCATCATTAAGCAATTGAGAATTGTTCGTAGAAGGTAGCATAATTCTCCTGAAGAGCCCTTGGAATTTGGCATGAGCTAGAAGATACCCAAAGCCTTTAGTAACGAGCACATAAAGCGCAGGTGTTAACGGGAACCCTTGGCGAATAGAACAGAACAAACTGAAATACTCAAATTTGTCGCCATTTATGGTGATCTGGGCATAAGCATTGGCAAAAAGAATTCAGATGGATTGAATAAAAATGGGGCCAGAGCCAACGGCTTGAAGCATGGCAAGAATAAATGACCATTCAATCTGATCATATACTTTTTCAAAGTCAATTTTAATGAACTGTCATCACCAATCCGGCACTATGATAATTCTTCACCTAGGAACTCCTCGTGCTATGATTATTTACTAATGTTGACAGACTTTAGTTTGGTGGATGTAATCTGGAAGCAAAACAACAACCGAACACAAGAATACCATTGACTATGATAAGACAGAATGACGACAAATCTAAAATATCAAAATAAATTATAATATTAACATGAAACTGTTACAATCTCACCCATGAGATACTTCAACAAGACTATGGGAGAAACTTTACAATTACACCTCTTGATGGCTTCTTCAACACACCTTTAACTGATGGCTTCCTTCGCACACTTCCTACAATATTTCTCACTACTTCTTTCTATGTTAAATGAGGGGGGTGGCCTCTCTATTTATAGAACTTCCAGGCTTATCCATCCTATCTCTAAGATAGGATAAGAAATCCACTCTGACGAATCATATTCCATACCTTAACTCTTATCTGTACATGTAAGCTTATCTGTTAAGATAAGATAAACCTTATCATTTTACATGGGTTCCACATTTTTAGATTTTTTACAAATAAAATACACAAAATATTTATGACCTCACTCCTTGTCCTTATTACCAATATAATATTTCTAATTCCTAATCATGTAGACCCTACTTCTCTAATTACCCAAACTTTGACATTTTAACATTACCGGACCACTTACGACAAATATTTACTTTTTACAACATTCCTATTGTACTTTGACTGTTACCGTACTCCACATTATTGGCAGCACCGTACTGACGGTGCCGTTATCTTCCATCAAACGCTACTACTAATTATACTTAACAACATCCTATTCCTAATACATACATTAATGAAATAGAAATTATGGAGGAAAATTTTAGTGTCGACAGAACATAGTAGATTGATTAGATCTATGTGCCCATTCCATTTCTTCCTAAACAAAATATGATGTTTTCAAGAATAGAGTGCCCTTGAATGAACCTAGTTTATTCCGGTTGGATGATAATAGGAAGGATATAACCCAACTGAATAGGCAGAGCCTTAACAATAATCTTGTAAGAGACATTCAACAAGGTAATAGGTCGTCATCTAGTAATTTTCTTTGAATCTCTATGTTTAGGGATAAATTTGATGTTTCCTTTATTGATATGCGGACCAAGTGACTTGTTCTAAAATCCCTCGAGACAAACCTAAAGAAGGTTCAGGTAGACAGTGTCCCATAACGACTTATAAAACTTGCATGGGAAACCATCACAACTAGGGGCCTTATCATTAGCCATTTGCATGACTGCTTCCTGCAGGTCATCAATGGTAATCATGTGGTCACAGGCCACCTTCTGAGAAGGAGAGAGCTTACACGACACAACAACCAAACATTGGTCGAGAGCTTCTTGTCGCTCATCAGAGGGCGGTTGTGCTTGAAACACTAGCTTATAATGTTGAACAAACATCTGAAGCATGAGTTGGGGATCAATAACCTGAATTCCACCATCATTAATGGCATGATTTTGTTGAGAAGGTTTTTTGGCTCCGAGGGAAAGAAATAATTCTTTTGACACCTGATCGCCAATTATAAGCTAATGCATGCGGACACGTATTTGAGCTCCCTAAGCATTGTAAATTTCAGTAATTTATTTTTTCTAGTGAAGCTCTACCACTTGAAGCTGCAGAGCTTTAGAGAAGGGGTTGCCTTGGAGTGCCACCACCGCTCGGCTAAGAGTGGAGGTGGTAGCGGAGAATGAGCATCACATAATTTTAGCCAACTGTCAGCCATAGATTCTAAGGAATCTAGTTGTTTAAGTCATAACATCCTCCCACTATTGAGTCCAGTTGGAGTGCATAGGTGAATGAAAGTGCTGACAATGACTTGGCTGAGGGGGGAGGTTCCACACCCGTTTAATGTGGTGAGAGTGGGCCCATGTTGCATTAAGGCAATATTAATAAATAATTGGCCTTTATGACAAAAAGTGTGCCTATCATGCCAAGTGATGCGAAACCAAAAGGGGAATGGTCCGAAAGAACAAAGTCAAACATGACCTCCATAGGTAAGGAATAAATGTTGTTAAACTCAAAAAAATATTGAGTTGACAACATATCTTTGCCGAGCCGTTTGAGAACTCGATTTGATCCACCTCAAAGATTAGACCAAGTGAACCAAGCTTTAGAAGTGGGAGTGCGAGAGGCATTAGGGTCATAAAACCTGAACTTATTTCACATGAAAAACCACGCCTCTCTTTCGCAAGCTATCCATCACATAGGTAGGTGCCTGCACTTATCAGTGGGAAACTCAACCATATTAAAATCACCACCTCATACTATAGAGGCACCCAGAGGGCGAGAAAACCTAAAAACATATAGGGAATTGTATCATTATATAAACCCAATAAGCATCAGGAATTGTGCATGTTATCTGCCTCCAAATATCATCCCTTTTGGCTGCATCGTCAGAGGAATAAATATTACTGAGGCCAAAAGGGCAGTCGTTAATATTAAAGAGGACCCATATGGCACGATTAGTGGGGTCAACACCATGGTCCATAAAAAAGGCCGCTATTTGGGAGAAAAACATGAAAATTAAACGCCCACGCCTCCCATCATGAGTACTACAGAATGCTAGGCTGTCAGGCGAGATGGATTTACAAACCATCTGTAACTAAAAACATATAATTTTCACTTCCTGCAAAAAAAAAACATTTAAATTGGAATTTTTTTGCCGAGCATCACGAAAAATATACTTGCGATAAGAGTCTGTAAGACCCCGCACATTCCAAGATAGAAAATTCATGGGAAATGACATTTGAGGGCCATACTATCTGTATCCAAGCCATCTAAAGCATCAAAGTGGTTTTGTAGGAATTGAGCATTGTTATGCTTCAAGAAATATTGTAGTTCATTTTTTTTCCACCTGACATATTCAATGTTGTATGCCTCCTTCGTAGAATCCACACTGCGCACCGAGCTATGATCCTAGGAGTGGAGAGAAGGAATTCAAGCCCTTTTGGACAAGCCTTGTGAACTATTGGTTAAAAGCAGTGGCGGTTGTGGATGAATGGAGACATTGGAAACAAAATTTATTTGGTCCATGAGAACCGAGGCCGCCTTGTGCGTGATGGAGAATTTAGGTAATTGGACTAGCGAGTTGGCAACGAAAGTTGGCTCCTTAGCTCATGGGATATGGGGTTGTTATTTAATAACTGGCTCATGCGGGCTGTTTGAACAAGAGGCCTTAGATTGTGAATTTTTATTCCTATTTTTCTGTCCACCAATTGTTTTCCACCCCTCCTCTAGAGGGGGTTTGGCCTCTTCTGGAGCTACCTTGGTTGTTGGGTGATTGCGAGGGACATAAAGAGGACAATCCTTGATCTTGTGATCAGAGGCTTAACACCGGAAGCAAGTATTAGGCAAATTGATATATAAGATATGCTGGGAATAATACATGTCTCCCATATGAATTTCCATAAACTCTTTCAGTTCCTGGGAGAGATCCACTTCGACACAGACACACTTCTGCGGAAGAGCATTGTAAAAATGATGTGGTTCAGGACAGACCACCTACTCGATAGAAGAGGCAATTTGATGCAAAAAATGAACACAGGGTAAGGGGAGGCCAGTGAATTCCACCCAAACTGGAACTTTGAGTGCAACATAATCAGAGACCACAAAATATTTGGTCCATGGAGATAGGATCAACAAAGAGTTATGAACATACCATGTGGCCAAGCAGGTAAAAATGGTGGGGGCATTAGATAGGTCAGAGAAGCAAAAAAGGAAGAATCCTTTGGTCATATTAAGTATGCTCTAGAGTCGGATGCCATGACGAGCCTAGACCGAGTTAACCTAAGATTTGAGTATGATTTCAGAGGGGATGTGACCCACAAAATACCTAATGAGATAGAATTTTTCCAACCATTAACAAACAACATTGAATTCGGGAAGAGGTAAAACAACATCTGGGGGAGAAGCGTTACCTCGTGAAATACCTTCGAGACAAACTTCCAAGGGTGTTTCGGTGGCGGTTCCATTGTTCAAAGCTCCACTATCTCCAGTCATGGTTTCAAAAACCGGGCTTGAAGTGGAAGGGCTCATTATATAGATGCGCCCAAAGGGTGAGAAACCCTAAAAACTATAGATAAATTATCCTGCAGTGCCCAAATAGGCCGCGAAATGACAAGCACTCAAAGGAAACCCTAGCAAAGTAGACTCTAGTTTTTTCTACTCCTTTATATGAAGTCTCAATTTTCTTGACTAAAAGGCCTTTTGAGTTTTACCCGACCCCCATTTCCTACCTAAACTAAAATTTGAAATCATCACCTCCTCTAAACAGGGACACTTGTATTCTTCTGGGCATTGACTCTTACACACTACCCAAATCACTTTCATGGAGGCTTGGATATTTTATGATTATTATTAACTTGTTTGGGATTTATGAATGATAGCCTTGAATAATATAGAGTTTCACCCCGACTAATTTTCCTACCCATCCTAAAATTTGAATTTCCAACCTCTCTTTACTTTTTAAAACTCTCATTCTATTTTTCATCTCGGCTGTGGATTTAACCAAATCCCTCTAATGGGGGGCTGAGATATTTTGCATTTGAGATTGACCTATTTTTTATTATGGTACAAAAACCTCGCCATTAATTTTTTTAGGTGGGATTATTTGAAACACATGAGCTCTTCTTTTTCCTAGGGTCCATACACTCCATCCAAGACCAACAAACAAAGGGTTACATATGCCCATGATTTCTTTCCCACTATGATTGGATGGTGGATTTCTACTACACAACCTTAAAAAGAAAGGACCCCCCATAATCAAAGACCACAGTCCCATGGAGGGGGGCTCCTTAAATATCTCAGTAGGTGTAGTTGAGAAAATGTGGGGGTATTTTAGCAGATTTAAGGTGTGGTATTTTTAAATTATTTTCTCAACAATACATGGTGAGATATTTGAGGATCCTATTACGCAATATTAAAAAGTTGTAAATTTCCATCCAAATCACAAAAAATCATGCCACGAATATATATATCATATGTCAGATGGACAAAAATCACCCTGAACTGTAGGGGGAAACTTATAGCCCCCCTGCCCAACAACCTCTTAAGTTCGACTAGCAAAAAAAAGTGGAACTCTTATTTTCTATGGAAAGATTCTTTTATTTCCTATAGGTTGCTTCAAAAAAAAATCATGGGACCTTATGCTACAGAAAATAAGGACAGGAGCCCCTCCATGGGACCATGCTTTAAGCCCCAAACGGTCAACATAATTGTCACTAAATTCCACCTTTTTGGGGGAATGTTCATAAATATGAGAAGAATTTTTATTTACATTGTAATGGCCGCCAATATCTGATCCATAGAACACAAAGTAACTGGCATATCTCATATGACTATTTGTTAGCATAGCAACTTAAATATTTGTATTTTTTTTCTTACGTAGATAACATCGAGCGCCTCTTTAATAGGGTAAACAAATGAGAAATTGTCTAACAAAAAGTATGGATGGATGACTCTGTGAATTTTGTTTCAGTATAATGTCCAACAAGATTACATAAAACACATCAATTGAACCATCATTTTAAATAAATCGATTACAACTCATCCTAGGAAATTTTCTACTGCACTGGGTCTTTTTGTGTGGTTGACTGGAACTCACTGTCTGGACTTGTCTTAAAATGCAATTTTTTTTAGTATATTTAGAATTGCGAATAAATATGTATCATTACAAAACCTTTTTTTTTTTTTTTGATGAAATAACAACTATATTATTACAAATAATATAGTACAACTATTCAAAAACATATGGCAATATGGGAGCACGCCATGAATGGCAAACCAACCCAAAGACATGGGAACCATAGGCAAAATCACTCATGCCCGGAGGCTATAGACAGATTACAAAATCATAGAGCAAAAACACATGAAACTTGGGCACCAACAATATAAATTTAAATTATTCCAAGTATCCAATATTCTTATATATTCAATTTATGCAATTAAATAGACGTCTTAATGATTTATGTTATTTTGCACCTAGTTGCATTTTTTTTGTGGTTTGTTGTAGTGCATTATTAGGCGGGTGGGGGAGGCGGAGCAGCATGTAGTACATCTACAATTGTAATCGATGGCGTAGGAGAGAATGAATTGGAATAAATTTGACAACCATAAGGCAGATTTTTTTCTTGTTTGAAGAAGACAATAGAAAAATTGTGATATCTAGGGCATATGGTGGAGTTTAGAGTTCATTTGTTTCCTAGCCATTTATCACCACTAAAAGGAAAATTTATATATTAGGTGATGAATTAATTTAACAATGTGAAACACTTGATTATAATAATCTATGTAACAAATCTAGAATAAGTGCCTAAAAATCACAATGTAATACTCTGCACCGAATACATGAAGTCGTATTCTTAAAGGACAACTTATAGAATAGTGATACACTATTGCAAAGTTGTGTCGTGTAAGTTGTATCACAAGTCATTTTGTAAATTTTCCATAATACCATATTTAAATGAGGTTATGAAAAGTAGTAAACCTATCCATAGATATCAGAGATGAAACCTGTAAACTCTGAGTAATGGTTGCTTTAGGATGGATCCCAACTTCCCTTTACATTTTTAAATGGAAAAAGGTTTAACATTGGCATTCTGAGAGGACACTTTAAGAATTGTGTTAAATTATCCTGCAAACCAAGAGTTGGCATCCAATTAGTTCACCAATATAAGAGAGAACCATAGAGTGGTAACTTGTAGGTAGTATTGTTAGGGAAATATCTTCTAGAGTCGATTCTCTCCCTTCTTCGACTCCCAAAGGACCATATGATTACCATCTTTGATCCCTCTTGACTTCTTATCCCCATGAAAATCATCCACATTTAAACAAATATTGTTAACTTGTTCTTATTCAGAATGGACTCATTAAAGATGTATGATCGATATTCTGAATAGAACCTAGCAACATTCGTCTATATCATTACTCTCTTCCGAGAATTCAAAAATCTTTGTTCTTCTTGATACAAATTTGACAATTTTCTGTTCTTTATTCCCCAACATGAACTGCAATGCTAACAATTCGTTTTTATAAATATCAGTATCTAAACCCCAAGGAAAATCTGCAATGAGTGCTTGATACCAAATGTATTACATATTGATGCACATCAACATGTATGTTATGCTCTATAAGGAGAGGGAATGCTAGCATGCACCTGTGCAATTCTGTATATGTCTATCCAACTATCACATGCTAAGTAAAACACCCTGTTTATAATTAGAACGCATGCTCCTCTAGTTAGAAATCAGGGTACAGGTTCGTATAATATGAAAATTCAAGTGGGATGACTCTGTTACTGTGCCAATATTCTTTTAGAAATTATGGAGAAGACTTGAATATAATAACATTTCAGAACCCTTATTCTGACAATTTGTGTGCAGGGGTCATGCGGAGACTTGAGGCCGAACAGTCCTAGGTACAAGACTTATCACACAGTAGGCTAAGATGCTTAAAACTTTTCCTCGTGCCCAGTACTTTAAAAAATTTGATTTCAACCTAGTTTTTACTCTAGACCCATAAGTAATAATGATTGACAAATAACCCTATGTTCTCAGCAGTAATCTCTTTAACTACATATTTGAACTTCAATAAATATTATATGGAATAGTTCTTATATGCCACTGACTTGATGCTTTGGATCCTATGTTGCGTCAAAGCATCTAAATTTCTAAAACGGAAAGGAGGTAAACTATGGAAACAAAAGTCAATGAAGGGGGGGTGGCTAGGATTTAGAATTAGACAATAAGGAAAATTAAGAATAGACTTCTTGAGAAGACGCTAGGAAAATGTGAAAATTGAAAATAGTTTAAGACCACAATCAGATTAAAAATTCAAAGATAGAGATTGGGTAGGGCAAGAAAAAGACATGCCACACCCACTTTCTGTGTACTGGAGAACACTGGAATCCTTTCAATCTCCTAAAAAATGTGTAGAAATGGAAGTTTGATATTAGAAATTGAGAAATGACAAAAACAATATCCCCTATTATTTGGAATATTCTCGTCTATTTCTGATAATTTGATTAGAGATCTAACAAATTAAACACAATAATAATACTTTGTTAATGCACATTATGCAAATAAGGTGTTGGCTAGTTGTCATCGCTCCCTGTGGGATTCGTGACATGGACTAACCACCTCCCATGTATTCATTAACCCTGGCGATTGTATCGGAGACTAACACTCATGGGTTTTGGTCTAACGGCAATCTTGATCCCAACAAATGGTATCAGAGCGAGGTTGTCAGATCTTCGGATCTTATCGGGTCCTTACGATTATTGTATTCAGATTTCATTAACAAAATAAAATGTATATGAGAAGGATCCCCGTTGGAGAAAATTGGTTTACATGTGACTAAATGATTAGCCAAGTGTATTCAATAACTATGAACTGATTGTATCGGAGACTAATCAGCTCGTGGAAGTTACTTGATTGTCTGACGACTATCTTGATCCCAGACACAATTTGGAACATATAAATCCAATATTAAATTATCGCCTTGAATAGGGTAGAGTCGAAGCCCTAGAAACATGGATTTTCATTACTTTGTTTACATGAGTTGTTAAAACTCACATAACCATATACAAACTAGATACTATAACACACCAACAAACTAATATACGATTTTATTAATGATAGCACCTTCTTCACTAAGAAACTTTAGGGAAAGGTGGTGAGAAGGTTATGGTAGAAAATTTGGATTGCACACTGGTGAAAATCAATAAGAACTTTCTACGAGTCTGGTCCACCAAGCCCATGAAATAGTGGTTGCATTAGTCTTAATACAGTTGAACGAATAAGGAACAATTTGTCTTAATCAGGATATCCATGGTAAATTCTAGCCATATAGAACAATCATAGTGGATTGATTCGTTTGTAAATAAATGATGATCGACATAGTTGAATTAATTGATTTTTGTGATTAGTTGAAAGGACAAGGTATCCTCAAATTTGATTGTTGGCAGCTTACATATATTTACATGAAATTTGGTTAATAATGGATTGAAAATCATGTTGCTCAGATACATTATATTGACTTAAGCAATGTGCTTGGACCATTGATAAGTTTTAAGTCAGATAGTGCAAATATTTAAAATATATTATCTGATGATAATGAGCAATGAACCTCATTTAGTAAAATTCTCAAGTTCAAAGGATGGCTGCAAGAGAAATTATCCAATAGAGGTTTTAGACTTGCAGTGGAAGGCATGGTGATCCTAGGAATTGGGGGCAGACCTAATCGTGGGACTGAATATGCATGTATACCTTCCCTTGCAAATTATCAAGAAAAACCCCATTTTACAGCCTGCAGTTTAGAGCCATCAGGTGTAGAGTCTTTCTGGACTATCTAGATAGGTCCCTCAAATATCCAATAAAAGAAAGTATAAAGTCTATTACATAATCATACTGCATGGTATACATGAATTAGGGTTGAGCCCATTATCAATTAGTTTTGGGTAAATAAGACCTCTGTAATTGTATATTTATGTTTACTAGGATTTCAAATTAGGACTTTTTTTTCTTTGATCTATTCCTCCCATTGAGAACCTTAAGATGACACAGATCTTTTATGAGTTATGCCTCTAAGTTTAGATTTAACTTGTAGTCAGTTTCTTGTATGAACTAAGGTTGTTGACTCCCTAAGAGTGACTGGTTGTAATTTAAAATAGTCCATGGACTATGTAGTCTAATAAGTTCAATGTGTGCAATACAATAATTTATTTATTTCTATTTACAATGATTATTATTTATTTTTCTATTCACTAACCCCAAGAGGTCTTTCTTTTCTGCTCAACTTAATATTTGGAATACTGCACTTTAAATGTGTTTACCAAGTCCATTATCATTCTACATTTGACACTGTAGGGCGAATTTCATCTCTGATCCAGTAGTAAGATCATCAATATAAAGCCAATATATATTAATTATCTAAATTGAAAAGTTATTAGGGGGGGAACCCTTAAAACAGCAAATAAATGGCTTGTATACTTTCATTGCAAAGCCCTAGAAATAGTCATATAACATTGAATTGATCCCCAAAATTTTTGAAATGGATATCAAGTTATTAAAGTTAAAATATTGCATATCCAACTCTGGGTGCATAAGCTTACCTAGCGGACTAGAATAATTGAAAGTTGGGTCATGTTTTATGTGTTGACATACTCAGTTAAAATGATTGGGACCATGAGGTATGTTGATAGGATCCTTTACATCTAAAATATCTTCACAAGCCCTTCAAGATAGTGGACACAGTTGGAGTTTCATAACACTATGTATCACCTGTACAATTTCTTTAGGTATGGGGACAAGTGGGGCAAGTACAAACATGAGCTGAGATAAGTCCCAGGTGAACATTTACACTGTGTCTTACAAGCAAGGTAGATTTTCAGTGCATCTTTCATCTAGTCTTCCTTTGTAGTAGCAGACGATTCCCTTTTCTACAGTGATTCACAATGTGTATTCTTAGGGATTAAAATGCATGTTTTTCTAATTGTTATGGGGGGAACATTGTAATCATACTGAGATTGATACATTCAGGAAATGCTCTTGCTTGGACCTCAAAAAAGGTAGAACTAGTTAAGGAAGATTCAGTATGAAGTGTAATGCAGAAGCGTGTGAACTCAAATTATTTTAACATGTTTTCTATAGATAATTACAGCATCTTCTGAGTATTGATTGTAGGGCACCTAAACTCATTTCCTAACAAAGATGAATCAAGTAATCGTACTTAGGTACGTAAATCATTATCCATGCAATTACTATGGCACTGGTCAGGAGTCACATGGATATAGAAAAAACATAGTTCCATAACTGATCGAGGACAGTTCTGATTGTCTAAGTTAGTAATATTCTTTTAATAAAATGGTTAGATGATGTCCCCGGTTTAGCCATTCCCAAGTACTCCGCGATCAGTACCTATTGAGGACCATCAACTCGCGCCCCATGACACTGTTATTCATATATCAGATGCATTTTTAAATCAAGTATCGAATCAATGAAATCAAAGGCAATCAGGATCACCTAATAAGTTGGAAGATAACTTAGTTGAATATAAAATCCCGTTAAGATCGCTTATCACTATTATCAATTAACGGCGATCAAAGGTGCGGAAGGAGATTGTGAAATTGTGGAGTTTATAGTACAGCGCCATCAACGATCAACGGGGCAACAAGATCAACGGTCATCTAAATTTGTATACGGAATCGAATGCATTCTACAGCAGTCGATGCTCAGCTGTTCGGCATTGATACCCTGGTAGAATTAAGTTTTTCTTAGTTGCCACCTCCATGCTAAAAATGTGGCATCTTACAGTTGATCCAAGGGCAGGATACCGATATCCTCGTGTTCGGTATGTGTATATTCCCTTTAAAATTCAACTTTATAAAATATTCAACTACTGCGAAGTAAATATGAATAAAATGACTTATATCGAGCATACATCCTCAAGTATATGTTTTTCCAGTTTGAAATAGTGGTATTGACTGGTGGATTTTGAAAATTGGTGAGTTAGACGTTTTTAGTCATTTCATCATGTTTTTAATACGGTCACTTTTAAAATATGACCGTCATGTACTGAAGGTTCGAGATCCCAATTTAGGAACTCCGTCAAAGGTGACATAGTATGTTCACTAGGAATGTGATTAGGTGGAAGACCTCTGAAAAATCATAGGAATACTATTAGTCAAAGAATAAATTTAAAGAGCATGAATATGGACTATTTACTCTCCACCATTCATGGAACTATGCTGACACAATATATGACTTGTAATGCTTGAGGTAATGATGACTAGGAAAAATTTCAAGGATAGAATCTGGAAACTAACTGAATGGAACTCAAAAGTTAGAACTTTCACACTAACCTAATCTTATTAATGCAAGTTTGAGTATAAATGGATGGTAAATTGTCCTGACACTAAATTGGCACATGCTTCCATTGTTTTTAAAGCGTGTAATGAAAAAAAATCAGCTTAGGAAGTACTTGTGGGAAGATGAAAACATTAGAATAGAGTCCTTATTTGTTTCTGTGATATATGTCATTAGTTTTAACGTGTCTATATTATATATTAGAGCCATAGTATTACATGTTATGATTTTTCTACTCATCAGAATTACCGAGGATCTTCGGCAATTTCCAAGCACCAGGGTAACCCTTGCAATAATATTGAATTGAGATTGACTGAAAATTATGAAGATTTTCATGTTTTAGTGGACACCATCATAATGACTTTTTTCCATGGCTAATAGTTATAGATTTTGATGTTCTGATTCTTTGATTGTGTTAATGATTAAAGTTATTAATCATTCAGAACGATGATTCATTAAGGGGGAAGTATGTTCACACCCCGCATATTTCAGTATGGATAAAACCATTTTAAGATAAGTGCATAAAATGTTAAATGAACCATGAGGGTTGACAGAATAATCCTTCATGGTAACTTTGGGGTATGTAACTATATGACACAGGATGTCAAATCCTACCAAGGATGTACACATGAACACATAGTTGCTATTGCAAAATCACGTAGATGACAATTGTTAACCCAACATTCTTTGAGGCTCTTGGCATTTTTTTTGAATCCTTGTTTATGCTTGATTTACATTAAAATGTACTATCTTTGCAATGAGAAATGAGGCAGTACACTATTGTGATGTATTGGTTTTCAAGACATTTTTTTAATTGATTTTGCTGGGTTTTGAAACTATGTCTCATGAATTACTTATTTTCCTAACATGGGTGTATTGTTGATTACTGTTGCACTGATAATATCCATTTCACTTATCCTTCTGAAATGAAGGTGATTTATAAAATATGCAGAATGTCTAATGTAGTTGTTTTACATTATTTTCATATGAAGATATAGAAATAATGGGAGGCGAGGTTTTTGTAAACAATGATTGTTTATGGATCTAATTGTTGAGTAAATCATTAAGTATGTAACTTGATTGAGTTTGCATGTGGTATAGGATGGGATCATAATGCCAAAGTAGTACATGATCTAAAATTGATTATGCATGACTATGACCACTGGTCTATGAAGCTTCGTTTGTCTATGTTTGTGGATCATATGGATTAGCATTTTATTTTCTATGGGGTATTGGAACCCTGACCTTGGTACTAACATGCATTAGGTTGGAAATGTAACCCAAGAGAAATGGTAAATGTTCACAAATTATCACAGGAAAAATGGGTATGTGATAAGCAAAAAATGGTGAAATACTATTTGGTTTAGATAATACATATTAGGGTAAGTGCTACCAAGCATGGGGGGCGAGTTTTTCAAAATAGTTACACTCAAAATTGGAAGATGTTGTAGAAATATGAATCGTAGCATTTTGAGTCTAGTTTCTAAGCTACTAAATTTTATTGAAAACAGATAAGTTTAAGTGGGTCAAATAACTAAAATACCAACAGGTGCTCCTATTTTTGTTAAAAAACATAATAGAGTGACTTTCGTGCCCCCCACCATTTTTTGAGCACCATTTAGTATTTTTGAAAACCCTTTGGTAGAAAGATAGCTAGGAGCATCTAGTTTGTGTTAGAATTTTTTTTAGATTTTTTTAGCAAGTATTTTTTTAATGATTTTTCTAGTACAGAAATTTTATGTTTTGAAAAATAACAGAGCTCTGACCGTGCCCCCCCTAACTACCTCAAAAAATATCAAAAATTAGTTTTTTTTAATATGTATAGAATTACACCTAGTTTGTGCCTAAAAAACTTTTATTCAATTTTGATGAGTCAAAAAAAAGATACACGACAAAAGATAGACATGTTTAAACTTCAAAAAATAGCTATAAAAAGGCATAGTTAGAAAATAAATAATATGGAAACCTTGTATTTGTTAGAAAAATTGAAAAATAATATTTATACAAAGAAGAAACTCTGCTTTACGTCGTGGTATAATTTTTTTAAAACGAATCGATCATTTGATGTTGATTTATCATGGCAGGAAGTTGGATTTTTGTGTTTTTCTGCAAAAACATGTGGTTTGTTGTGTTTGTGCAGGTCCATGCCTCAGGCTTGGGGATCCAAACTGGATCCCAAGCCTTGAGGCATGTGTTGGAAAAGGTAAAAATCATAACATGTACGCGTTATGCTTTGTTTATATATTGTGGTCCCCCAACGTCCCTTTCATCTCTTTCACGGGAATTCTGCATACATTCTATTTGGTCTGCAATTTTCTGTACATTCTTGCACGATTTTTTAGTAGTTCATTTTGTCCCCTACCCCACTAGTTGATTTTTTCTAATCATGGGTGATAAAATTGAGCTAAGGACAAGAGGAAAGTCAAGAACAAGACACTGGAGCAATTGGAAGAGATGAGAATAAAGAAATTGAAGAGAATGCAAAAACTTCGTGCAGGGCAAGGTACATCTGCTATATCAAATGTAGCTAATGTATTAGAAAATGGGGATGAAATACATAATGAAAATGTAGATAATAATGATTTTGCAATGAATAATGATATTGAATTGAATGATAATGTTGGTATGGATGAAGAAATTGATATGAATCCAATTGTTGAACCCTTACCTGAGAATCCAAATGTTAACCCTGAAATTTGTATGAAAACACTGAATGAAGAAAGTAACCTTGTAAATGAATCTTCACCTCTAAGAACACCTCCTTCCATTTTGTGAAGAAAACCAATTCACTTAATTGAAATTGATGAAAACATTATAAAACCAATGCCTAACAAAATGTCTGAAAGAAATGCGAGAAGAAAAGCTAGTGGAATTTGGGATAATTACTTTGAGAATTTAAATGACACACAAAGATGTCAATTATTTGTTACATTGATGAAATTAATTAAGATGAGACCTATAATGAAGACCCTGGGGTTAAGAACATCTAATGTTGTTGATCAAAATGCGTCAATTGTTGAAAACATACATAAAGCATACCAAACTGTAGGTGGCAAAAGATGCACCAAAGATAGTAATGCTACACGACGTGCACTTACTAATTGTATAGTAAGTGATAAAATAATTAATAAATGCTTGATTAGAAAAACAAGCAGTGCTTTGAAGCTAAATAGAAAAACACTAATGAAAGCAATAGAGAGACGTAAACGTCTTGAGTCAGTCAATAACACTGACTATTGGGATTTCTCTAGCAGACTTCCATGAAAAGACAAGAATACATCTGATATTCTAAAAGAATTAATTGTAAAATTTTGGAATGAGAACACAAGGGTGTCACCGAATAGAAGAGATACAGTAAAAAGAAGAATAGGTTCTCGTAATCGTGAATCGTGTGCAAAACATTTCTTAGATATGACTCAAACACAATTGTTCTCTAAGTTTAAGAATGAAAATCCACAAATTAACATTAGCCAAAGATTCTTTGAAATGAGCAAACCCTTTTATGTGAAAATCAATCACTCACGTACCACTTGTTGTTGCAGGCATCATGTTGAATTTTCAATGCATTATGATGTTTTTTTGTCAAATACGTCGTGTTTTGCATACTGACATCATGTTGCAGGAGTGTGGATTAAATGTCCCACCAAAATCTTCAAGGGAATTTATTCCGACAATATTTTGTGAAAAATCAACTAGACAATTTTTTATAACAAAGCATGTTTGGATGGAACGTGCAATGTATGTGGTGGCTTGCCAAATCTGAAAAGTTGTATCCATGAGGAGAGTACATATTCAATAGGAAAATAATTGGTTGGTTTCAACAAATATAAATTGGTGGCATATCAATTAAAAGATGGAAAATAATCTAAGAGGTGTGAGCTTGTTACAAAACAATTACCTGTATCAGAATATATGGTCAAATTCAGAGAGAAATTTTTTATGAGTATGCAAGGCACACACATAGAGCTCGATGGTTGGATGAACAATTCAAGTTAAGAAAGGACACATTCCCACTTGGTACTATTGTTTCAGTAGTTGACTTCACAGAGAATTACACATTGCAGCCACAAATGGAGGTTCAGTCTCAATATTATAACTCAGTGCAAGTTGTTATTTTCGTGCATATAGCATTCATGCACTCTCCAGAAAGCACTGAGAAAGATCAAAAAATATTAAGAGAGTATCATTTCTACATCAGTGATGATCAGACACATTCTACAAAATATGTACAAGGGTGTTTCTAGGTGTTTTATGTGAACTTGAATGAGAGGAACATTAGTTTCGATCAACATTACATTTGGTCGGACAACTGCACATCACAATTCAAGAATGCACGGATGTTTTATTGGCTAAGTAGGATGCACAAAGAAACAAATGTACAACATATCTAGAGTTTTACTGAGGTAGGGCATGGAAAAGGAGAGCATGATGGTGCAGGAGCATGTGTGAAAAGAGCACTTGCAAGAGAAGAGTTAAAGTTCAAGGATGGTGCTAAATTTACAGATGCAAAAAACATTGTTGATTGGTGTGTCAAGAATATGGGCCATGAATCTCAAGAGAGATCAATGGTTCATAGATATTTTTGGTTGATAGAGGAACAACATCTGGAAAACTTTGAAGATTGTATGACAGTTGTAGGATCAAGTGATATGCACTCATTCTGTAGTTCAGATGCAAATGCTTGGACTATTTATACTAGGTGCATGGCATGTTTTTGTATATCATGCATTGATTTTGTGTGGAATGAATGTGAGTCACAACAGTGGGTGGATGAATGGACTTGTAGACCTCTAATTCCACTCGACACACATCAAGTTCCATGAGCATTACAACTTGCAGGGTCTTCAGATCAAATGACAACATCACCTGACTTTGACCAAGTCTCTGATTTAGTGCAACAAGGTACATACATATATGTACATGCCATGTTTTAGATTTATAAATTATTAAATGGTCAACTCTTAATGTATTTTAAATTTGACTTCAGTTTTACTTTGTGATGTAGGGCACATTTTTGCAGTTATTGTGACGAGAATTTAACGAAGAGGGAACATACTACTTCTTGTCTTGTTGTGTAGAGGGGAAAAAAATTGACTTCCACAGTCATTGATGGTGAAGACCTTGAGTATCCCACTGGGTCAGTGGTAGTCACTGGAACTTGGCTTCGACGATATCCTATCAAAAAATCAAACATTTGGTTGTTTGAAGACTATGAAGTACATCGAAAGATACTTCACTATTCACATTTGGTCCTTGCAACAAATATTAAATTGATCAAATATCGAGGTTGGCCATTAAACAAGAATCTGTGGAAGGTTCGTGAATCAGATCATGAAGCAATTCTTGCTACTGTCAAGAGTAGAGTTGATCCTTGCGGTTCATTGGATTGAATTTGCAAAGGTATGTTCTTCATGAATTTAATTTGAATATTTACTTTAATGATTTTGTTTAAATTTGTAGGATTTAAAATTATTTTTAATTGCTTACTAACATGTTTATGTAGGTTAGTGGTGCCAAAAAAGCTTCCACCTTCACGTGGTTGGCACTGTCAGTAGAGAATTTATTATTCTCGAAGCCAAGTGAAGCTAAGAGAAATTAAATATTAGAAAGGAACAACAAACAGAAATTCTCATTTCACCACCTATATTGTAAAAATATCTTATTAAAATTCTCATTTCACCACCTATATTGTATGAACCACCTATATTATTCAGGTGATTGGCAATGAACAACCTTACACTGACTCATACTACACTATTTCATGTGCATTTGCAAACAATAGGACAACGAGAGAACTGAATGGAGATGGATAAAATGTGAGAGGATTTCGTAGATTTGTAAACAATAGGACATAGAACTCATATTCTTTCGTAGAGGGCCCTGACATGGAGGTTTTGGATCTGACGAGATGTCTCTAGGTGCCACGGAGTCTGAGAAATCACCTGTCGAAGATATAGCGTGTTTTGGTCTCAGGGCTCTTAAGGGACTATGCCCAGACGAGGTAGCCTGAAAGCACGGGGAGTGTAGGGAACCAAAAAAATCCTCCACTAGCATTCACCAGGCCATCCAGACATGTTGGCCCAGATGGTTTGGTCCCATGAGCTATTGTTTGCAAAATATAGCATCTGACAGCCTTACACTGACTCAGACTACACTATTTTGCGTTTGCAAACAATAGGGCAATGAGAGAACCAAAAGGAGATGGATAAAAACATGAGAGAGGATTTCGTAGAGGGCCCCGACATGGAGGTTTTGGATCTGACGAGACATCTCTAGGTGCCACGGAGTCTGAGAAATCACCCGTCGAAGATATAACGTGTTTTGGTCTCAGGGCTCTTAAGGGACTACGCCCGGACGAGGTAGCCTGAAAGCACGGGGAGTGTAGGGAACCAAAAAAAAGCCTCCACTAGTGTTCACTAGGCCATCCAGACATGTTGGCGTAGATGGTTTGGTCCCACGAGCTACCGTTTGCAAAATATAGCATCTGACAACCTTACACTGACTCAGACTACACTATTTCACGTGTTTGCAAACAATAGGACAATGAGAGAACCAAAATGGAGATGGATAAAACTATAGGATTTTGTAGAGGGCCCTGGATGGAGGTTTGGATCTGATAAGATTTCTCTAGGACATGGAGGTCCAGGAGAAACATCCTCGAAGATATCTCATGCTTTTTTCAAGCCTTCTCAGGTCTATTTGTTTACAAGGGACTAGTGTAACTGAAAAGGAGGCCTAAATTTGACCTATTTTGTAGGAAGACATCATGACACCTAGAGACATCTCTCTATCTAAAATCTCCACATAAGGCCCTCTAGAAAATAATCCTCTACATTTTTCCATATCCTTTCAGTTATCTCGTTGTCCTATTATTTGCAAACATGCTGAAATAGTGGAGTCTGAATAGTGTAAGGCTGTTAGATGCAATATTTTGTAAATGGTAGCTCTTGTGACCAAACGACTATGCCAACACGTCAGGATGGCCTAGTGAATGCTAGTGGAGGATTTTTTTAAGGTTCCCTAAAAGCTTGTGCTTTTGGGCTACTTCGTCTGGGCATAGTCCCTTAAGAGCCCTGAGACCAAAACACGCTATATCTTTGATGGGTGATTTCTCGAACTCCGTGGCACCTAGAGATGTCTTGTTAAATCTGAAACCTCCATGTCGCGACCCTCTATGAAATCCTCTCATGGTTTTATTCATCTCCTTTCGGTGATCTCGTTGTCCTATTGTTTGCAAACGCGTGAAATAGTGTAGTCTGAGTCAGTGTAAGGCTGTCAGACGCTATATTTTGCAAACGGTAGCTCGTGGGACCAAACCATTTGCACCAACACATCTAGATGGCCTGGTGAATGCTAGTGGAGGATTTTTTTGGTTCCCTACGCTCCCCGTGCTTTCGGGCTACCTCGTCCGGGCGTAGTCCCTTAAGAGCCCTGAGACCAAAACACGCTATATCTTCAACATGTGATTTCTCAGACTCCATGGCACCTAGAGATGTCTCATCAGATCCAAAAGCTCCACGTCAAGGCCCACTACAAAATCCTCTCATGGTTTTATCCATCTCCATTCGGTTCTCTCGTTGTCCTATTGTTTGCAAACGCGTGAAATACTGCAGTTTGAGTCAGTGTAAGGCTATCAGATGCTATATTTTACAAACGGTAGCTTGTGGGACCAAATCATCTGTGCCAACACATCTAGATGGCCTGGTGAATGCTAATGGAGGCTTTTTTTGGTTCCCTATGCTCCCCGTGCTTTTGGGCTACCTTGTTCGGGCGTAGTCCCTTAAGAGCCCTGAGACCAAAATACGCTATATCTTCGACAGGTGATTTCTTGGACTCGTGGCACCTAGAGACATCTCATCAGATCCAAAACCTCCACATTAAGGCCCTGTATGAAATCCTCTCATGGTTTTATCCATATCCATTCGGTGATCTCGTTGTCCTATTGTTTGCAAACGCACGAAATAGTGTAGTTTGAGTCAGTGTAAGGCTGTCAGATGCTATGTTTTGCAAACGGTAGCTCGTGGGACTCAACCATCTACACCAACATGTCTAGATGGCTTGGTGAATGCTATTGGAGGATTTTTTTTGGTTCCCTATGCTCCACGTGCTTTCGGGCTACCTCGTCTGGGCGTAGTCCCTTAAGAGCCCTGAGACCAAAACATGCTATATCTTCGACGGGTGATTTCTCAGACTCCGTGGCACCTAGAGACATCTTGTCAGATCCAAAACCTCCATATGGGGACCCTCTATGAAAAATCCTCTCATTGGTTTTATCCATCTCCATTCGGTTCTCTTGTTGTCCTATTGTTTACAAATGCATGAAATACTACAGTTTGAGTCAGTGCAAGGCTGTCAAAGGCTATATTTTGCAAATTGTAGCTCGTGGCATTGAACCAACTATACCAACACGTCTGGATGGCCTGGTGAACACTAGTGGAGGATTTTTTTAGTTCCCTATGCTCCCCGTGCTTTCGGGCTACCTCGTTTGGGCGTAGTCCCTTAAGAGCCCTGAGACCAAAACATGTTATATCTTCGACAGGTGATTTCTCAGACTCCGTGGCACCTAGAGATGTCTCGTAAGATCCAAAACCTCCATGTCAGGACCCTCTATGAAATCCTCTCATGGTTTTATCCATCTCCATTTGGTTCTCTTGTTGTCCTATTGTTTGCAAAATGCACGAAATAGTGTAGTCTGAGTTAGTGTAAGGTTGTCAGACACAATACTTTGCAAACGGAAGCTCTTGGCACCAAACCAAATATGCCATAATGTTGGGGTGGCCTGGTAAATGCTAGGGGAGGATTTTTTTTGGTTCCCTACACTCCCCGTGCTTTCGGGCTACCTCGTCCGGGCATAGTCCCTTAAGAGCCCTGAGACCAAAACACGTTATATCTTCGACAGGTGATTTCTCAGACTCCGTGGCACCTAGAGATGTCTCGTCAGATCCAAAACCTCCATGTAAGGGCCCTCTATGAAATCCTCTCACAGTTTTATCCATATCCATTCGGTGTTCTCGTTGTCCTATTGTTTGCAAACGCATGAAATAGTGTAGTTTGAGTCAGTGTAAGGCTGTCAGACGCTATATTTTGCAAACGGTAGCTCATGGGACCAAACCGTCTATGCCAACACATCTGGATGGCCTGGTGAATGCTAGTGGAGGATTTTTTTTGGTTCCCTATGCTCCCCGTGCTTTTGGGCTACCTCGTCCGGGTGTAGTCCCTTAAGAGCCCTGAGACCAAAACACACTATATCTTCGACGGGTGATTTCTCGGACTCCGTGGCACCTAGAGATGTCTCGTCAGATCTAAAACCTCCATGTTAGGGCCCTCTACAAAATTATCTTACATTTTTATCCATCTCCATTTGGTTCTCTCGATGTCTATTGTTTGAAAATGTGCGAAATAATGCAGTTTGAGTCAGTGTAAGGCTTCCAGACGCAATACTTTGCAAACGGTAGCTCTTGGGACCGAACTGACTACGCCAACACGTTGGGGTGGCTAGGTAAATGCTAGTGGAGGATTTTTTTTGGTTCCCTATGCTCCTCGTGCTTTTGGGCTACCTCGTCCGGGCGTAGTCCCTTAAGAGCCCTGAGACCAAAACATGTTATATCTTTGACAGGTGATTTCTCAGACTCCGTGGCACCTAGAGACGTCTCGTCAGATCTGACACCTCATTCTGGGAGTTCTTGTTTAATGACTAGATTGGCTTAAGAATGAATTTGATAGGGGAATGTCTAAGAACACACAGGAGTTATCAATCACCTAGTAAATCTTTCTTGTTTAGTTTTGAATGGGAGTCAGCTGGCCTACGACTTAGTGACCTTCCATTCATTGATAATTTATGCTATGATAAACCCATGGATGCTTTCAAAAGCACCTTCAAAATGATAGGGGTAGTCATCAAGCCTAGTGAAGGGTGTGATGTGATTTCCAAATAACTTGAAATGCCTACAGATTTAAAGGTAATAACATGAATTGGACAGGATTAGACAATCAAGAATCATTGAGTGTCTGAATCAGAATGTCATTGCATCTGGAGACATTCTCAAGCATTGGAGTAATGCATATGGAGAGACATTCTCAAAATATCAACAGATGAAAGGCATCAAATTGTGATGACTCTCAGGTGTTTTAACAGGGGAGAAGACTAAGAAGCATTGAAGAATGTAGTAGGTGCATGATAAGATAGGAACCAGTACAAAGAGACCATGAGCAAGAAGAAGTGCAAGTAAGGTAAATACACATATACACATTGATAAATTGAATGAATAATTACTCAGATTAGGTAACTCTTTATATACATACATTATATAAATATTGATTTCCAAAGTTTGATGCATATTATACATTGAAAATGCTAGTACATGTACATCACCAATAAATGAAAAAATAATCCATAATGTCTTAAATATTGTCAAGTGCACATCATATTAGTTTCATGCAAAAATAATCTCAGAAATGTAAGGTCTCATACAAAAATATCAAGTTCCAAATAGTATTTTAATGTGCATAATAAATATAAAAATGCCCAAATAGGTCATATACCATCAAGTTCAAATGCCATATAGGCGTACATACAATGCCATGCACATAGGCATACAAAAAAATGTCATGTAAGACATATATATTTCCTAATCATCAAAATATATCCCTCTCTTGGCCTTGCTCGAAGAAGGCCCTCCCTTAGACGAAGATGGAGATCTATGAGATGACTTTGGATCGTCTGAGCCCATGCTACGAGTCCTCTTCCACTGAATACTCGCCTGTAGATGAGCATGTAAATGCAAACAATGTTTTTTTGTCAAAAGTTAATTTATATATGTTTTCAACATGTATTTAAGACCATGCTAGAATGAAAGTATTTACATAAATACACAAACTTACCGCAAGTTTTCGATCACGCCGAATCTGCATCTCACGCTCAGATGAGTCATCGGGAGCTCCTGGAGTACGAATGGGGGTACGAAGATGATGAGATGGAGGAGTCTGTGCCCTCGAAGTCAAAATGGAGGGGGTTGAAGTTCCCTACATACACATAAGATCAGAAAATCTAACATCAGAATTAGTGAAAATAGAACTAAGTACATGTATGTGTAATGACAATATTTTAACTAATTTTATCAATATAAAACTATTGTTTTTACCCCGCCACGCCTGTGAATCAAATGAACAGGGTTGCTACCTGTCGCAGGTAACTCCTGCATATACACAATGAAGGACATTATTAACATAATTTAATAATTCTACAATGAAATACATTACTAACATGTAATTTAACATAATATGAATTACACGAGAAATTTAACAAAATTTACATGTTGTTTGAATACCTCAGTGAGTTGTTGCGCAGATGAAATCACAGTGGCAACACCTTTCTCTACTTGTCGCAGAGATGGTGGGGTGTCTAGTGAAGTCAACATCTTTATCAAACATGTATCACGTGAGTTAGATGAACATACAAGAACATACATATATTTGACTTCAAAACTATATATATATATATATATATATATATATATATATATATATATATATATAATAATATATATATATATATATATATATATATTTGCATGTATGTGAAAATTTTACACAATTAACATTCTAAATTACCTCTGTGAATGTATGTGTATGCATGGTGCTCGCCGCCTATGGTCAGGATGAAGATGTGCCTCCCGCACGCTGTAATATCAATGCATGTACATGTACAAATACAATTATTTCAAAAATTTAACATATATAAGTAAATCAAGTACTCCAAACTTTTTGTAACACACATAATAAAACATAACAAATACCTGTGAAGGTGACGCCGATGACTGTAATCCAAATGTCTCACTCAAAAAGGCATCTGACATAGTGACATTATCGTGTGCACCCCTAGCACCAACTCCACCAAAATCAGTATGCATGAAATTATCGTCCTCCTCGGGCCCCAAACATATGCTACCACATGACGAGAAAAGATGTGGCCTCATGCTAGTACTCCCTGAGGGAATACTCTGTGTACCTCTGCGAGCATCTGGCTCAGAAATCTCCCTCGTATGTCGAACAAGGGTCGCAGATAGCCCCTGAAGTGTGTGGAGTGTATCAATCTCTACTGTCTCCTTCACTGCTAGAGGGAAAGTCTCAGGGTGAGGGGGCTTTGTGTGGGGACTCTACCCTGCTGAATAGGTGCACGTTGTGCACCTGGTCGATCCTGTGCAGATCCTTTTCCTCGGCCCTGGAAATCTCAGAAATCAAAATAATTTGGGATCTCGTTGAGGATAAACTCGCAATAGAGTTTCCTCAGAAAGTATAGTGGCACCTCGTTGTTATTGCAAGGTGGAAAATCAAACACCATCCACCATCGGTCCCAAAAATTATTTTTAATCAAATTATTATTGCACCAATGGATGGGAAACCATTTGCATGACAACGGAACAGGAAAATTAGTGCGGGGGTCCGTGAATAAGGTGCATATGAGGTCTTTTGTAATTTCTTTTTTCTTTACATCCACATATGACAATTTGTTGGAATAATAAACCCTACAACCCTCTTTGTAAGTTGTCCAATGATCAATTTTCCCTGTTGTCACGTCAACTTGAACAAGTAATGCCTCCAATGTGTTTGCAAGAGAGGCGCGGTGGGGGTTTGTAGATTGTGAATCCCTCATTCTTTTGATTAAATCCTCAATTTCAATTTTGTTTTCAACTATGTGGGCTGCTAAATCTTCTTGACTACCTGGGGGATGTTGAGCAATTGTGGGAGGGTTGGGAGGGATGACAGGAATAACAGGGTTTGGTTGTGGTTGATTCCCTCGACCTCGAACTGTAACAATAAAAAAATGTATTCAATTCAAATTCTACTCTATAATTATCATATTTCAATGCAATTTTGAGAAAATAATTGTGCCTACCTCTTCTCTGTGGTGCCATCGTCGATTCAGATCTTCCCGGTGATCCAGAAATGATCCTTTGAGCTTGAGATCCAGCTGAATGACAAAACGCGAGGGCACGGTTAAGCTCTGAAACTCGCGTTTGAGGGAGATAAAATGATAGAGGCTCGGGCCTCTTTTTTATTTATAGCAGACATAACACGTACGCGTTATGGTTTGGTAAATCCCAAACCTAAGAAATTAAAATGTGATCACGTTATAATAGAACGCGTACGCATTTTGCTTTTTTCAGGTTTTTGTCCACTTTTTGGCCCCCCAACTTCGTGCCTATTATATCGACTTTGTGGAAAATTGAGAAGAAAGAATCATGGTATGACAAGGCAATAATATTTTGTGTTCAGTATTGTTTGCACATGCTTGCTGATGTTATGTGTGAACTTAAAAATTTAAACAAATAATTTAAAGTGGATCAAATTGATGCCACTTCTCTTAGAGATACTATTGATGCCACTATTAATACTCTAAGGCGAATGTTTCTAAATAAGAATTCATTTCCAAATGGTTCTTGCTACTTATCAAAAAATTTGGAGGCATCTCAGTTTGGTTATCTATAAATCATTGATAAAGATGGAGTAGTTCACAAGCATGAATTGTTTTACACATCTATTCCCAATGCATATGGTGATACTCTTAATACAAAAAAGCATTGATTCAGTCCTTGTATTGATGGCACATTACAATGTTGCATACAACTTACAAAAGATTATGTTCAAAGACTAATAAATTGTCTAAATGCAAGGTTTCCTGATCTTTCTATTTTCAATGCAGTGAAGTTGTTTAGTCCCTCACACCATTCACATGAAGTTTTGACTAGAGAAAATAATTCAATGTGTTGGTTTGAAATTTTTTTCCAACATTTACAGTGGATTATTTGTAGTGAAGGGATGGAAATTACATCATTTGACATTGAGGCTTGTAAAAAAATGTTGCATCAATTTATTGATACACTCCACTTAGGGTGTGAGGTATTTTCTGTTAAAGAAGCATGGAGGGTTTTTTGTATTTCTACAAGTTAGCAAACCAAATTTCCAAACATGTTAAAACTATTGTAGAGTACACTTGTGATTCCTGCAAGTACAACAACATGTGAATGAGAGTTTTCAAAGAAAAACCTGATTAAAGATATAAGAAGATTAAAGCTAGAAATTGGAACATTGGATGCACTCATGCGGGTATCACTAAATGGACCTGATCTTTCTATGATAGACTAGGAGAAAGTGTATGACATTTGGAGAGGGGAAAAAAAAATAAGGTCACAAACTATTGTTGGGTTTCAGAATGGAACATGGCTAGAAACCACAGTCAGGGGACAAACGTGTCCCTCCTCTTTAATGGGAGAGGTTCCCTTATTGAAAGCAGGAAAAACAAATGTACAAATATACAACTCTCAATGTTTAGACCCTGATATTCTGGAATGTTTTCATACTTAAAATATTATCAATATGAAGGATTGGAAGAGTAGAGAGATGAAGAAGGAAGAAAACAACAATGTTTTCAGGAGATATAGGTAGCAGAATATATCCTTACTCACATTGAACCAAGAAAATATAGGAAAAATATCAATCACTTCATCACCAATGCGAATCTGCAGACACAAAGTTCTAAAGATTACACAAACAAGAACACAAAGTTTCTTTTGAATGCAAACACAAATGATCCATTGAATCGAGCAAGGAGAGAGAGATATATAACAGAGGAAATGAGAAAGAAAGCTTCTGTATTGAATTACTTCCAAATTTACAATGTTCCCAGAAAACCAGAATCCTTTTTTCCATGGCCAAAACATGTTCTTATAAAAATTTGTGTACATCCATACTTTGTCCCCAAGAAAAGAATATCCAAAAGGAATAATGTTTTTTGTAGATTTGTTTTTTTGGAAAGCGACACGAAACAAACACACTCATGAAAACCAGAGGTCCAAAAAGGTGAATATTTCATTAGTTCGAGCATGATTACTTTAGCAGGGGGCATCTCATGATTTTCTTCTTCATGTGGTCCTGCCATTTCCACCTTTTAACCACTTTCATAGCACTCAAGTGCTTACTGGTAAGTTTTCCCCCTTTTTTATTGCGTATGCCTGATAAACTCTGTTTTCTAATAATCAAACTTTACATCTCTTTAAACTTATTGATTTGGCTCCACAACAAACCAAAAATGCATCTCATGAATAAATGACAAGGAAACAAAGAGAGAAGAACTAAGAATGGTTCACATTTGTATTCTTTGGAGCTCTGGTTCATTAATGGTGTCAAAAACTAGATGAGTGCATTTTGGCCACTCTTTCCCTTTGTCAGCCTTGAAATTGGACCCTATGCATGGCAAGCTCCAAGCAATGACGGGTCCATGTTTTAAGACATTTGGGAGAAAAGGCACAATTTCTCATTTTTCTCCGCCCCTCCGCATCCCCACCAAAGGTCAGACAGACACTGATTGGAAATGGCATTTTCCTCCTGCTGGCCCCTGATTTTTTAACATATGGAAATGGAAATGGGGTCATGGCTCAACTTCTCATTTTCCTCACCGGCACTGTCCTGATTTCATTCTTCAACACATGGCATCACTTGATTGGTTGCAGGGATGTGCTTCACTTTTATACTTTATTTATTTTGAAAATGGAAAAATTCCAACTTTTCCCCCATGAAATTCCATGCCTCCGTCATTGATTTTCAATGTTAACATGTCCCTTTCTGATTCGCTGCGGGCTTCAACTCAGAATTTATCCCTTCGAATGAGCGGGGCCGCGGGTCATTTTAGAACTTTTCACCCTTTCGCCATAATGACTTAGAGAATAAACATGATCCATCACCCTGAAACTTCCTCAAAACTACTCCAGCCAATCAGGGACCCGCAGGGATCCAAATCTGACATTTTTTCCAAAATCACCAAAAGTGATAAGTTCAAAAAGGAACCCATCTGGCCACATCCAATGAGAAGAAAACATGTAGCTTCACCTTCTGAGAAAGAATTTGATGGGGAAAAGAACGTAGAAAATTACAGAGAATGGGAAAACACCATTTTTGCACCCAATGAAGATTTTCTTTCTACACAAAGTTAATATGCAAAGAATGCAAGTTTCCACATCCTTCAAATGCATAAAAGAAGATCATAAACCCCCTCCCATCCATGAGAAATAGATAGAATGTTATAATGGCCGCAGACTGAGGAAATGCATAAAACGTCATGGGGGATCAAAACAAGCACTTGAGGGGCTCGAAACATGAATTCCTCCATGGAAAGACTTCAATTTTCACAAAATTGGATTTCAAAAAAAGGGGGGAAAATTGAGGGGACAACAACTGGCTCCTTCTGGGGATGATTTGGTAGAGGAAAGATGTAAAATCAAGAACCATAGAAAATTCTGGGGATGAACAGATCAATGCCTTATCCATTGGGAAATGGAGTCAAAAAGAAATATCAACACAGAAGACAACACACACAAGGAAACAAGCAAAAACAAGAAAAACCAGAAACAAAATGCTATACAAAATATACAGAGGCACTGCCAAAACTCCTAGGTTTTGAACAACTTCAAAAATTTCCCACTATAAGGAAGTGGGAGAGGAGAACCATCCATGTAATCTAGGTAAAAAGAGTTCTCACCAGCAAAATGTCTAATTTTAAAAGGACCAAGCCAAAGGGAATCAAATTTACCATGGCTGCCTCGAGGTTCATGCCTTTTGTCCCAAAGAAGAACACTATCTCCCACTTGAAAAGTTTTGGGTTTAGCCTTTTTATCAAATAGATTTTTTACCTTGAGTTGATGAGCTGATATTCTGTCACAATTTGTCTTCATTCAACTTATGGAGGTACATAATTCTTTTGTCCAATGAATTGGTAAAGTTGGCATCCTTAATGGCCTTCATCAAATGTAAGGCTGGAAGTTCCAATGTCACTGGTAGCTGAGCTTCAACTCCATATACCACTTGAAAAGGAGACATTCCAATGGCTCTCTTAGGTGTAATCATATCTTCCCATAAAGCATCATATAGTTTCTTATGCCAATTCCTCTGAGAGTCATTAACAAGCTTCTAAACAATGGTGACCAAGTTCTTGTTAGTTGATTCTGCTTGCCCATTCCCTTGGGGATAGTAATATGAAGAGTGGGCAAGGGAAATGCCATAGCCATAGCAGAAATCCATCATCTCAGCAGAAGAAAAATTGGAAGCATTGTCAGTGACAATCTTGTTTGGTATCCCAAACCTTATTAAGATGTGCTCCTTGATGAAGTTGCATACTACTTCAGAAGTAGTACTTTTAACTGGGAATGGCTTCCACCCACTTGGTGAAATAATCAGTGGCAGTCAAAACATGAGTATGCCCTACACTTGAAGGTGGATTGAGTGTCCCAATGAATTCCAAACCCCATTGTTGAAAAGGTTCCTCAATCACCACTGGTTTGAGAGGTAAAGCAGCCAATTTGGGTCTTCCAACAAAGGTTTGACATGCTTCACACTTGCCTACCCACTTTGATGCATCTTTGAACAAGGTAGGCCAATAATATCTAGCACAGAGGATTTTGTGGGCTGTGACAATAGAAGAGAAATGACCTCCACAGGCCTGGTCATGAAAGGCTGAGAACAATTTCTTTTACTACTCTTTGTCAACACATTTCAAAAACCTTCCATCTATGCCTCGTTTGAACAATGCATTTTCCCACAACACATATTGTGTAGACCTTAATTTGATGGCTCTCTTATCCTTGGCACTCAAATGGGATGGACATTCTCCATAAGTAAGAAAGTGTGCAATGCCAACATACCATTTGTCAGTTGAGCTGAGGAAAAGAACAACATGGATATCAACTTCCTCCTTGGACAATTTGGCATCAACTCCTTCAGCAATGAGTTCACATAAGCCCTTTCCTCAAACTAGCTTGGTGGGTTTGATGTCAAGATCATACTCCTAAACTTTGGCTACCCAATTACCTCTCTTGGTTCCAAATTCTTGTTGTGTAAGAATGGATTTAATAGTTGTATCAGGCACAAGCACAATAGAATGAGAGTTGAGGATGTAAAAATGAAACTGCTTCACAACTTTGACCACTGCAAAAGCATGTTTCTCCATCATGGTGTACTTTAGCTCATGGGATTTCAAAATATAACTCATGAATGCTATGGGGAGTTCATGACCTTCAGCATTCTCCTGGGTTAACACATCAACTAGAGTACTTTTAGTAGCATAGCAATAGATAATGAAGTCTTTGCTATAATCAAGGCATGCCAAGATTGGAGTCTTTGCTATAGCTCTCTTGATGTCTTCAAATGCAACATTTCCTTTAGAGGACCAACCAAAATTATACTTCCCTTTCATCATGTGGGCTATGTTCAAAGTAAGTTCAGAAAAATCAGGTATGAATCTTCTTAAGAAGTTGATCTTGCCAAAGAAAGAGTGCACACCCTTCTTGCTTGTGGGGAGAGGGATCTGCTGAATTACCTGGAATCTTTCTGGATCAATCTTGATTCCCTCCTTGGAGAAAATGTGTCCCAATAATTTTCCCTCAATGACACAAAAGACAGATTTCTTGGGATTCAAGGAGATGTCATGCTCTCTACACTTTTGGAGGATAGTTTCAAGGTGTTGGAAATGATCAGCTCTGGTTTTTGAAAACACAGTCAGATCATCAAGGTATACAACTATGCATTTTCCCTTGAGACTGCCAAAGGCTAGGTCCATTTCCCTTTGAAAGGTGGCACCAACATTGATGAGGCCAAAAGGCATTCTCCTGTAAGCAAAGGTGCCCCAAGGAGTGGTAAAGGCAGTCTTATGTTGATCTGCAACACTTACTTCTACTTGATTATATCCTGAGAATCCATCAAGCATGGACAACATTTCTGAACCTGTAACAGCCTACAACACTTGATCCATTATGGGGAGAGGATAATTATCCTTCAAAGAGGCTTGATTCAAATTCCTAAAATCAACACAAATCCAGATCTCACCATTCTTCTTCCTGACAGGCACAATATTAGCAATCCACGTTGAATGGTGAATGGGGAAAATGATCTTAGCCTTCAATAACTTTTGGATCTCTTGAAAGATTGTATCAGCAATTTTAGGGTTATACTGCCTCTGCTTTTTCTGGAAGGGCTTGATCCCAGGTTTTAGAGGAATGAAATGTTGCATCTCTTTTGGCTGAAAAGCCTTGAGATCATCATAAGAATATGCAAGAACATCAGCATACCTTTTCAACAGATTCACTTCTTTCTCCCTCTCCTCTTGTGTGCAACACTTTCCAATGTTTACCAACATGGGTTCATTAAGACTCCCAATGTTTATCTTTTCATAGTCAGTAGACTGCTAAGCTCCTTTGGAAGTTTTGGACTTGATGTACCTATCATGTTTATCAAATAACTCTTCCAAACTTACCATCCCTTTAGGTATCTTATTACCTTTCAGTTTTATGCAGCCATCATGATCCATTTCTTCTTTGTTATCTTCTTCATTTGGGGGCACACACTCTCTAGGAAGATTTCCACTTCCTTCAAAGTACAGCTGGTCAAAATTATCTCTGAGTTCAAGGAAGGAAAGCAAGTTCTGATCATCATTAAAGACCTACCAATTGTTTGCATTGTCAGGCACACTAGGCCTATGAATCATCTCAATGGTGAATTTATCTTGGGATAAATCTGGATGAGGGATCAGTAGAGACCCCGAGATAGCCAAGGAATCAGCCCTGGTGTTTCTTTCCCTTGGCATGGCTTCAATGGAAAAGGCATCAAGGAACTCAATGGAATCCCAAACCAGATTCCTGTAATGTTTCAACCTTCTATTCTTCACTTGAAAGAGATCTCTGACCTGTTTTACAATCAGCTCTACATCTCCACGAGCAAGGAGATTCTTGATCCCCATATCTTTTTCCATGCTTAAACCGAGGATGAGAGCCTCATACTCAGCTATATTATTTGTGTTTTTGAATTGGAGCTTGAAGGAGAAAGGATGAATTTTCCCTTCAGGAGAAATAAGCACCACACCAGCTCCAGAACCAACTGAGGAGTAGCTCCCATCAAATTCCAAAATCCAAATTCCATTAGGATAAAGAAGCACTTCCTTAGGATGGTTAGCCTCATCTTGTGACATGATCATGTAGTTACCATGACCAATGTCCTCATAAAGTATTTGTGCCTTTGGGTCATCTATTTTTTGCACGATATATTCAATTTGTTTCTTAGGAAGTAGCTTCTTCATTTTCCCATTCACTAGAATAAGAGCATGTGACCAATCCATCATGATTTCTCCTCCAACATCTTTGCAAAAATTTCTACTCAACAGCATGCCATAGGAAGGGGGAATATCAGCTACCAAAATGGTGGCTAAAACTCTCTTCTTTGGCAAAGCAGCAAAGGCTACTTGTGCATCCTTGATCCTTCCAACCAATGGCACTTCTCTACTTTCCATTGAGTAACATGAACCAAAAGTGTGGGTTAGGGTTAAGCCTAGGGCATGAGCTACCTTAGCAGGCATCACATTATCTGAAGCACTAGAATCAATAACACAATTGTTGAGTTTGTGGCCAGCTATGAGGAGAGTGACATAAAATGGTTTGATCTTCTCATCAGATGAAGTGACTACTGCCACAAGGCTTGGTTGAGATGAAGGAGAAGGAGTGGGCAAGAGACCTTTAGAACTAGGGGATGAAGGCTTGGATTTGGAATTTACAAAGTCTACCATCTTAGCAAAGGCCTTGGGATGGGTTTGGTAGAATTTAGCTTCTGAGATCTGGATCTTAGTTTTCTTGAGATGGTCAATAATGTCAAAAGAACCAGAGGTAGATGGAGCATCATTGATAGGAGTAGATGAAACTTTTGACTTATCAACTCTATCATTTGAAGGGAAAGAAGTTTTAGGAGCAGAAAGAGAGGAGGAAGGAACAACAAAACCTACCTTGGGTGTGGAAGAAGTTGGAATAGGAGCTCCTCTCCTTGCAATCACTGGAATGGCTGTAGGAGGCTCCTTAGATATTTTAGCAGGCTGCACCACTTTCTCCTTCTTGTTGGCTTGCTCACAAGTCATGAAAGCATATGATTCATTTTTCATCTCTACAACTCTTTCTTCATAATCATCCTCTTCATCTATACCTTCAGTGGTGAGAAAATGGACATGAGATCCACTCAACTCTTCTAATTCTTCATCAGCTTCCTCTTCATGTTCTTCACAGATTTCATTCTCCTCCTAGTCATCAGGCTCCAACACTTCACATGTTGCATTGACTGGAACTTTAACAGGTGGGCCTTCAATTTCCAATCTGGTCTAAGGAGAGGGCAACTGATTCCTGGGCTGAAAGTTCTTCCTAGGAACATCCTGATAAGGAGCATGTTGGGCTAACTGCTTCTTGAGAGCAATGAGATCATTAGCAAGTTTCTGTACCAACTGATCTGCATTAGCTCTAGGAGAAGATGTGGAAGAAGGAGATGCTTTGGATTTGGATGATTCTCTCCTTATCTTTCTAGACATGATCAGATCATCTTCAACACTAACAACAAATCTCTGATCAACATCTAAAGTGGCAAGATTAGCTCTTCTAAGTGCATAGCTCACTTCAGGCGAGTTGGGCATTAAGGAAGAAACATTTCTGAATCTGATCCACAGGGCATGTGTTTTGTGGGATCTTATTAACTAGCCTGTTGAATTTGGCCACAAATTCCCTCATGGGCTCATGTGACTCTTTCTTGATTTGAGAAATCTGGGCCAAGAGGGCATGTACATCCTCAGCAGGTTTGAAACATTGCTCAAACTAGGTTGTCATGGTGTTCCAATTGGTGATGGATCCAACAGGGAGATGATAAAACCAATCAGCAACATTATCTTGCAATGTCTCTACAAAAATTCTAACAGAGATATCCTCATGTTCAACTCTGAGAACACCACAAGCAACAATGAAGGCCACAATATGCTCATCTAGATGAACCTTCCCATCACCTCTGAATTTAGGGAAATTATTTCTATTGCCTCTAGGAAATTCATGCAATGGCTGGGGAAGAGCAAGAGGCCCAACCCTTTGGCCCCAAGGTAGAGGAGCTGCCATCCTTGGAAAGATTGTTTGGAGAGGAACTGAAACACCAGTGAGAATCAAAGCATGCAAATTAGGACTGATTTGATCTTGAGGGATGTCACTCCCAGAAGTTTTGTCTCTAGCAGGAGGAGTGCTTACAGATCTTATTCCTCTTCTTTTTCTTGATGAAGGGAGAGAGAAACCTTGATGATCCAGAAGTTGGAAATGAGGGTCTTCTTCCCTAAGGGTTCTTCTTCCCTAAGTGTATCTTGGAGTCACCAGATCAAAGATGATCAAGAAGTTTTTATTCAAAAACTGGAATCCATTTGCAATGAATTCCCCAGCAGAGTCACCAAAAACTATTGGGTTTCAGAATGGAACATGGATAGAAACCACAGTCAGGGGACAAACGTGTCCCTCCTCTTTAATGGGAGAGGTTCCCTTATTGAAATTAGGAAAAACAAATGTACAAATATACAACTCTCAATGTTTGGACCCTGATATTCTAGAATGTTTTCATACTTAAAAGATTATCAATACGAAGGATTGGAAGAGTAGAGAGATGAAGAAGGAAGAAAACAACAATGTTTTTAGGAGATATAGGTAGCAGAATATATCCTTACTCACATTGAACCAAGAAAATATAGGAAAAAGATCAATCACTTCATCACCAATTTGAATCTGTAGACACAAAGTTCTAAAGATTACACAGACAAGAACACAAAGTTTCTTTTGAATGCAAAGACAAATGATCCATTGAATCGAGCAAGGAAGAGAGAGAGATATAATAGAGGAAATGAGAAAGAAAGCTTCTGTATTGAATTACTTCCAAATTTACAATGTTCCCAGAAAACCAGAATCCCTTTTTTCCATGGCCAAAACATGTTCTTATAACAATTCGTGTACATCCATACTTTGTCCCCAAGAAAAGAATATCCAAAAGGAATAATGTTTGTTGTAGATCCATTTTTTGGAAAGTGACATGAAACAAACACTCATGAAAACCAGAGGTTCAAAAAGGTGAATATTTCATCATTTCGAGCATGATTACTTTAGCAGGGGGCATCTCATGATTTTCTTCTTCATGTGGTCCTACCATTTCCACCTTTTAACCACTTTCATAGCACTCAAGTGCTTACTAGTAACTTTTTCCCCTTTTTTATTACGTATGCTTGATAAACTCTATTTTTTGATAATCAAACTTTACATCTCTTTAAACTTATTGATTTGGCTCCACAACAAACCAAAAATGCATCTCATGAATAAACGACAAGGAAACAGAGAGAGAAGAATGAAGAATGGTTCACATTTGTATTCTTTGGAGCTCTGGTTCGTTAATGGCATCAAAAACCAGATGAGTGTGTTTTGGCCACTCTTTCCCTTTGTTAGCTTTGAAATTGGACCCTATGCATGGCAAGCTCCAAGCAACGATGGACTTGGGGAAAAAATCCACGTTTTAAGACATTTGGGAGAAAAACACAATTTCTCATTTTTCTCCGCCCCTCTGCATCCCTGCCAAAGGTCAGACACGTGGCACACCCTGATTGGAAATGGGGTCGGGGCTCAAATTCTCATTTTCCTCCACCAGCCCACTGTGATTTTTTAACATGAACGCATGGCACACCCTGATTGGAAATGGGGTTGTGGCTCAAATTCTCATTTTCCTCCGCCGGCCCACTGTCCTGATTTCATTCTTCAACACATGGCATCACCCGATTGGTTGCGGGGATGTGCTTCACTTTTATACTTTATTTATTTTGAAAAGGGGAAAATTCCAACTTTTCCCCTGAAAGTCCATGCCTCCATCATTGAATTTTCAACGTAGGCCACGTGTCCCTTTCTGATTCGCTGTGGGCTTCAACTCAGAATTTATCCCTTCGAATGAGTGGGGCCGTGAGTCATTTTAGAAATTTTCACCCTTTCACCATAATGCCTTAGAGAATAAAATGGATCCATCACCCTGAACTTCCACCAAAACTGCTCCAGCCAATCAAGGACCCACGGGGATGCGGGGAAAATCTGACATTTTTTCCAAAATCACCAAAAGTGATAAGTTCAAAAAGGAACCCATCCAGCTGCATCCAATGAGAAGAAAATGCATAGCTTCACCTTCTGAGAAAGAATTTGACGGGGAAAAGAACGTAGAAAATTGTAGAGAACGGGAAAATGCCATTTTTGCACCCGATGAAGATTTTCTTTTTGCACAAAGTTAATATGTGAAGAATGCAAGTTTCCACGTCCTTCAAATGCATAAAATAAGATCATAAACCCCCTCCCATCCATGAGAAATAGATAGAATGTTATAATGGCCATGTAGACTGAGGAAATGCATAAAACATCATGGGGGATCAAAACGAGCACTTGAGGGGCTCGAAACACGAATTCCTCCATGGAAAGACTTCAATTTTCACGAAATTGGTTTTCAAAAAAAGGGGGGAAAATTGAGGGGATCCAGATAATTTTCTAGACCATAAAATAATATTATTGTAACATGTAACATTGAACTTCAAAATCCAACATTGCAATCATTAGAGATGTTAAAGGAGATATTTATTCTAAACACTCAAATTTAGCAATTCATTCTTTAAGACCATTAGTTTTGACAATGTATTTATAGTATGATGTGAACACCGAAAGGGGGAACGAGAGAAATAATGAAAAAAAGGAGAGAGTAAAACAATAAAGGAAAGGACTCTAGATATTGGAGAGAAAGACAATTTAGAATAACAGTCAAAAGAGAAAGGTGGGGAAATATGAATATGAAAGGAAGGTAATATAGATATTGCAACGAAAGTAAGTCCTGGTCTTTTGATGGTGCCAATGTCGATTGTGCTTCTTTGCAAAGTAAGGTCTTAGGACCTGTGGATAAATAAAGCCCAAGCCATTTTTAGCAGCAATTGCCTACGATTACCCCTGATTATGGGCAGGATTGGAACATAGGAAGGATTTTTTGGATCCCATGGCGGGCCGATATACCAATCAAATTTGAAAACCACAAATGAAGGTAAAGAAGGTGGTGTTGACTAACTACAATAAACAATCTCTACGATAGTGCTAGTTGCGCCATTAACAAGCCCTATATCAACCCATAAATTAGTGGAAAGCATGACCTTTTGATTTTTGCAAAGAAGAACTTTTTTGGAAGTTGATCATCATCAACATCAATGGACTCATATTTTTTGTATTTTGAGAAATGGATATGTGTTATCCCAAATTTTGAATTCACAATAAATTTGGATAAACTCGTCAAGTTTTTCATCTTTTGGGGCCTTAGAATTTTTCCCATCTTTCCATGAATCTGTTGTTTATAAGCCTTAAGGGTACATCTTTACATGCTACATGTTAAATGCATTCCGATCTCTAAAACCTGATAGTATTTTTGTGTTGGGTTTCAGGTTTTCCTTGCATCGAAACATCTTGCATCTTAGCATGTTCTATGTTGCATGTTCCCTGATCCCTGAAATTTGACAAACCCTTTGTCTTGGATTTTAGGGGGTTAGTTACATTAAACATGTGAGGGAAAATGCATGTCATATGTTTCATGTCTTTCGAACACCAAAACCCTTATACACTATGTGTGTTGGGTTTTCAGGGGTGAGAGACATCGGAACATCTTAGCTCAAAAATGTTAGGAATAAAACTTAGCTTAATTCAACATTAGTTTATATTTGAATAAATTTAATAAGTTAACGTATTTAATTTAAATAATTTAAACTTATGTCAATAGGTATTAGTTATCCTTAGTTATTAGTTAACTAAGTGATAGTGTTCTCATCCCAATGTTTGTGGGATCATGTTCTATCTTGCATATTTTGTTCTCAGATGATTTCCATGAGGGGCAATAGGGGCAGTTAGGGGCAATATGTTATTTCTGCATATTTTCTCAGATTAATTGATTTACTTCCATATATTGTGGATGAGATAGAAGTTGTCCAATATCTATAACTATTATAGCTCTCTCATTTGTTTGTAATGCTTGATTTCATATTAATAAAATTATGCAAGCATTTTCTTGTTTTCTGTAGTTGAATCTAGGTTGCAGATAAGATTTGGTATCAGAGTAATATTCTGATCTAGAGAGGAGTGTAGGAATTTTTAGGGAACTTTAGGGAGATCTGGAGAAATTACAGAGCTAGGAGGAGCCATAGATGTCCCCAACCATTTCACATCCCCTACCTGAATCTGTACCCTAGCTCACAGCTGATTTGTTGTTGAAGAACATCTAGAGTGCAATCACATGCCCTTGCAGACCTGGATGTAACTCTCTTGCAAAAGGTGACATTGTTTCATTCTCTTGTTTTTTTTAAAAAACCTATACATGCAAAACAAAATTAAATTAGAAGCATTTAAATATATATATACAATATTTTTGATTTATGGGGACCCAAGCTTTTCAAGCTCCCCACATTACTTGTTCTTCCTCTTCTCTGTACTTTGTATTCTTCTTCCTCTTCTCTATATTTGAGTGCATTTAAAAAAATGAGATCCAATCAAACGTGAAATTTTCTCTGTGAACCTGCATCTACAAGAGGAGTAGAAGATAGGATATTTGAACGATCTCCAACTTTCCTGCATCCAAAATGAAGAATACAAATTGAACGTGGAGAATATTTGTAACTTACAACAAAAAATGTTGCATTGGAAAAAGGAAGAAAAAGATGCATCCCAGAAGAAAAAAACCTATGTAGAAATATAAATAATAGAAGAAAACTGTAGCTAAGGGTTATTATAATGCTTAGGAAAAGCGGTTGAACTGCAGTTGTGCCTTAAAACGCGCTACGCATGCATATAAGTCGTTATCTGTGTTCGGTTTTTAAAAAAATTATTTTCAATTTTTTTCCATTTTTGGACATCGTGGAAAAAATCAGAAGCATAAATATTTTTTCCAGTTTTGGAAAGAGGCCTGAAAAGATATTGAAATCACAATTTAAAAAAGTTATAACTTTCAACTAGTACCTCAGATTTGTTGTCCACTCAAAATTCCCCACTCTGATAAGAGTAAAAATTTTAAATTTTGAGTTTAAGTGTTTTTCTCTGAAGTGCCTAAGTCGTGAAATTGAAAAAATCTGTGTTTTGGGTCATTTTGTGTGATTTTCGGGCCTGTCGGAACTTTTTGTCCCAACTGTCCCAAGTTAGAAAGTGCACTTTGTTCCCCGATCGGCCGAAATCCCCGAAGCTGTCCCATTTTCGGGCCCGTCGGAAAATTTTGTCCCAAGTGTCCCAAAACTTATTGTGCAAGTTGTTCCAATTTCGGCCGAGTCACCCGAACCGCGTACTTCGCATTTTCATGTCTCAAATGTCCCAAAGTTAAAAAGTGCAAGCTTTTCCCATTTTCGGCCGAAACTCCCGAACCACGTACTCCAGAGTTCTTCGTCCCCAAATCAAAAAATGCAAAACTATTTCAATTTCGGCCGAGGCCGGTCAGAGTCGCATACTCCGGAACTTTTTGTCCTGAATGTCCCAAATCCAAATGGGCCTTTTGTTCCAATTTCAGCCGAAAAGTTCGAAACGCGTACTTCGCACTTTCTTGTTCCAATTGTCCCAAATCAAAACTGCACTCTGTCCCATTTTTGGCCGAATCATCCGAATCGCGTACTTCGCGTGTTTTCATCCCATTTGTCCCAAATAAATTTATACGTCCTCTCCCTGTTTCGCCCGAACCGGCCAAACCGCATGGTTTCACACATTCGCATCTCACATGTCCCAAGCAAACCAAGTGTCAATTCATACTTAGTTCCGTTCACGCCCTACTCCAAACATGATGTTTATTCAAATTTGTGGATATGAATTTAATGCGCATTGATGATTCATTCCTCTCCCCTAAACGACTATATAACGAGCATTTCTCCTTTGCATTTTTCACATTGCTTCCATGCTATCTTTTACTTGAACCCTTGCAATTTGAAAACCTGCACGAATATCCCCTCCCCGTTGCAAATTCCTTCCCGAGTCTAGGTCGCAATTCCGAGACTATCAATATGAAGATCAAATTTCAGGGACAAGAACAAATTTCTCCACTCGAGTCTGCCATTAGCAACATTGGGGACAACGAAGCTCGTCATCTCGACTTTGGTGATTTTTTGGGCAAGGATGACAGATGCAAAACCCTACACCAATGGCGCAGACGATTCTTGATAGTGGTTTGGCGTTTGCCGGTGTGGATTCCCAATCTCGGTAAAGTGTTCTGATACTGTACTTTCATGCGGAGCTCACTTCAACCCCGCTTTGAGTGAATTAACAAATATACACGGGGAACTCATTGCCAAGCTGGACACTGCCACCATTAGCGCTGCTCTGAGAATTCCAGAGATGGACAATGCCATAGTTGTTTCCAAGGTTCAAGCACAGACCATGTTTCGACCAAGACAGTGACAAATATAGGGCGCGAGTGGTGAAGTCCTTGGCTGAAGAACCCTAAGAAAGGTGCTTCTCGTCTGACCAAAACCCTCTGCCGAGTAGATTTCAACGAAGAACTGTCAGACTTCATAATCCTGCTGGCTGGCATGGGTATTGGGCCTTTGCCCTCCACCAATGAATTCCACTTCTGGATGTGTCCACTCATCAGTATGGTATTCGAGGGGACACAAAACATCAACTGGGCGGAAATCATTTGTATTGAACTTGTTGGAGCAGCTATCCAACGTGCAGCAAATGAAGAAATTCTACATGACTTCGTACTTGACGTATACTCTGGCAGCGTCACGGCAATGGTTTGGCTTTCTCCTACATTGATGTACACAAAGAATGATCCAGTATATGCTTACTACCCACAGTTCACCCTGGAGACCAGCAATCAGTAATTTCAGAAGGGTTAATGACGCTTTCACCATGTACGTGGTTAGATTGCTCGAAGGTGATACTGCTAGAAGGTTTTCAGATGAAGCCATGAACCTGATATCACAATATGGATCCTATTTCATCCAATTCAGGAAGTTTTCCTATATCAGGCTTGCTGGCTATGAGAACACTCCTCTGCGGCTTCCCATGTTCTGCAATGACAAAATGGCCTTGATAGAAATATGCAGGCAACTAGACAACTTGCACAAAACTTGCAGAGACAAGAAGATTTCTGGCTTGCATTTTCCCATCTCTCTGGGAAATTACACTTGCAAGACAACCCTGGACGCTCAGAACATAGAGAGAGCCCTGGTCCCTATCACCGTCCGTTTCTTCAAGCCAAGAACCTGCTTCGACTTGAAGAGGTTCATTGAACAGAATATCAAAATAATTTACCATCACAGGGCTGACACAGAAGACTATTGGGCCGACTGTGCAGATGATTTTGAGGCCAGGAGAAGACATTACGGCAGGCTCTCCTCTGCCATTGATCCAGGAGCTTGGCCTATTTCAAGTCCCTGAAGGTCTCCAGGATGACAATTCCGATCTATACTCGTATGAGTATGAAAATTTGGTCAAGCACACTCCCTCTGGAAGACCTGGATTGGAATAGAAAAGAGAAATATGATCTGGCCGAAATACTAGCCCCAATCTTAGTCAAGGACTAAGATCTGGTTCAATAAGAGGATTCGAGAGTTCAGGAGACACTCGGGAGAATCTAGCTCCAAAGATGATTCAACGCCAATAAGAGAGGCATCAGTTCCAGAGGTCTGGAACACCAGTGAAAACCCCTCCTACCTCATTAACACAAGGACCCACAGAATCTACTCCCTCTTCATCTACCCAGGTATATAAGAAGAAACTCAAAAAGGTAAAGGAGAAGCATGCAGAGAAGTGATCCTCCAAGAAATCAGTCAGAGTTTGCCTATAGGGCCGGGAGAACATCATTGTTCTCAGTGAAAGTGAAGAGAGTGAGATGCCAACTCCTGCAAATGTTCCTGAAGATCCAGCAGATAAGGACAAGGGAGGTCTAGAGCACCGAACTTCCGGGTGCTGCCGATTCTTCTACCGCCGTTGCCACTAGTGCCCCACTCACCTCTCAACTCGAGTCAACAGCTGCGTAGACCCTGAGTGTCATGAGCTCCCTATCTCTTGGTCCCCCTTGCTTCTCCTACAGATTCTTCTTCCTCTTTTGTGTGGGGTGCAACCTTTGGTTGACAAAAGGAAGAGAAAATCCTCCTCTCAAAGCTTGGGACCAAAATTTCGACGCTGTTGCAGCCTTGTTGGGTACCACTCCATTCTCGTGCCAAGAAAGCCAGAATTACTTCTAGAATAGTGTCTGATGCCCAAGGTCAGAAATTCTTGGAGATTGCTAAGCCCACAGTGGACAAATAAGAATCTAGACTTGCTGGCATCTGACTCGGAGCTTTCAAGGATCCCTATGGGAGAGTCTACTCCTGAAGGTGAAATTCACAACCTCGAGGAAACAGTCACAAGAGTCATTGGAAGGGTAGAGAAAGGGTAGCGAACTATTGAATAGTTGGAAGGACAAGCCTAGATTCTCACTGGTTTCATCAAGTCTCTTTTATCTAAGGATAAAGTCTTGGACCCTACCCCATTGACTACTCTTCCACCTCCTGTAATTCTAAGCCAAGATGAAGTGTAAAGTATCAAAGACATGGAAAAGTATTTTGTCTATAGTAGAGCTATTGAAGCCATGGTGGATGACATCCTTGTTTCTGGATTAAACTTCATCAATCAAGCTTTCAAACTCCACGAAAAGGTGAGTAATGTGCAACTAAAGCTCTCCTCCACTATCAATACCATGCATAAAGAACTAAAAATCTGGAGCAGTTGTATAGTAGACCTTCGCCTCATGGGATAGACAGATGAGAACATCTTACTAGCAAATAAGGTTTTCGATGATGCCAAAGACAATCTATCAAAATATTGGGTCTATAGCGTGGAGTGGGAAGATCAGAGTCCTTGGAGGTGGCTTTGGGAGAAATGAAGAACAGTTAGCAGAAGGGAGAGGCTTTTCAAGACACTGGCTGTTGCTGCTTTCAAGGATATACATTGTCATCTTCGGGATGAAAACTCTGGTGTTTCCTTGTCCTTGCAAGAAATCAAAGCTCAGTTCAGAGCTTTTGTCAAAGATAATCTATTCAAGGGAAAGCTCCATCTCTAAGGAAAAGATGAAGGAAATTTGTTCTCTTCAATCTGCCATTGAAGAAGCAAATAAATATTATCATACTCACATCGAGTTTGATAAAGAGATGGAGAAGTGTCTGGGATTTTGGACTCAGTCTGCAGCCAACACGTCAGTTCCACGTGGCAGAGACATAGCTGAGGTGTTGAAGAAAATTCAGGCAGCAGATTTCTGAAGTCAGTGGGTCCCCTCCCAGTGAGCTGGCCACCCTGTCTTCTTCTCCTTCTTCTTTTCTCTTCTTCCCATTCTTTTCGTATTCTTTGTAATTATTTAAGGCATCGCAATTGGTGTTTCCTTAACTATTCTTTAGTTAAAAGAAACGGTTACAAATAGTAACTGAATTGTAAGCTATAAAATGGCCTTTCCATGCCATTTTACGGGGAGGAAGAACTTGGTATATTTGCTAAAAAGTGTAAATAGATCATAAAGAAATCAATACAGAAGGGATTTTCATTCTTTATCTATCTATTTCCTATTATCTCTGTGTTTTCCCTTTTAATATTCGTAAAGATCATTTATGTTCCTGGTTTGTTTAGTCTCTACTGATTGCATACTTTTCAAATATTGCAATGTATGGTAATCTTGTATAACCAAGGAGGAACTTTGTGTCCTTCGATTAATAAAACCTTCGTGCCTTAAGAAGATGCTATTTACAGAACTTTGTGTCCTTTAAATTTCACCTTATTCAGCCATGATGCAAATGATCTTGTCCTCAATCCCTGTGTAACTTTGCATACATAAAGAATTATTTTGTTATCTATAATTTCTGCATGTTGCCTATTCTACTCATTCTTCATCTTCCCTTTTCTTCAGTCCTTGTCGTAACTGATGATCCTTGTAGGAAAACACTTTCATAATATTCAAGTTCAACCATAAAATAATGTTTTGTACATTTGTAAACAAGTTTCATTTCTGAATAAGGGAAACCTCTCCCATTAAAGAGGAGGGACTTCTTGTCCCTTGACTGTTGCTCTTCTAAAAAGTCCTATTTGATGACCAACAGTTTTTGGTGACTCTACTGGGGAATCATATTCCAGTTCTGTAATTTTTGATCATCCATTGATCTGGCGACTCCATGTTTTACTCGAGGGAGAAGGACCCTTGGTATAGAAGATTCTCAGTTCCAGATTTTCGGGTAGCAGGGTTTTCCTTTCCCTTCAAATAGAAGAACTCGTTCGACGAGCACTCCACCTGTTCGAGATAGAAGTCCTACAGGTGGTATTCCTTCAGAGCCTACTAGTTCCAATCTACGAGCTTTGATCCTTGCTGGTGTTACAGTTCCCCTCCAAGCCATATTTCCAAGAATGGCGGCACAATTGCCATGGGGTCAACGTGTCGGGCCCCTGGCCCTTACTCAGCCTTTGCATGAGTTACCTAGAGGTAACCGAAAGAACTTCCCCAAATTTAAAGGTGATGGCAAAGTACACCCTGATGAACACATTGCAGCCTTCATAGTTGCATGTGGGGTTTTGGGAGTTGAACATGAAGACGTCTCAGTAAGGCTGTTCGTTGAGACGTTACAAGATAATGCTGCTGATTGGTTCTATCACCTTCCGGCTGGTGCCATCACCGACTGGAATACAATGAGAACTCAGTTTGAAAGCCGTTTCAAGCCGGCAGAAGATGTGTATGCCCTGCTTGCTCAAATTTCTCAGATAAAGAAAGATCCATCAGAACCCATGAGAGAATTTGTGGCTCGATTCAACAGACTGATCAACAAAATTCCTGTAAATACTCGACCGGTTGATCAAATCCAAAAATGTTTCTTTCTAAATGCTCAAACACCCAAAGTTAGCTATGCACTAAGAAGGGCTAGTCTCGGAATGTTAGTTCTGGATCAAGAACTGGCTGTTAGTGTCAAGGATGACTTGATCATGTCAGGGAAGTTGAGAAGAGATCCTCCCAAATCTAAGTCTGCTTCTTCTTCCTCTTCCACTTCTGGACCTAATACTGATCCATTAGTCCAGAAACTTGCAAATGATCTCGTCGCTATAAAGAAACAACTAGCTCAGCATGCCCCGTATGCAGACGTTCCAAGAAGAAATTTTCAGCCCAGAAACCGTTTGCCTGCTCCCCACACAAGACTAGCACTTGAAGGACCTCCTGTCAAGGTTCCTGTGAATGCAACCTGTGAAGTTGAAGAGCCAGATGATGATGTGGACAATGAAGCTTGTGAGGAGTTCCTGGAGGAATTTGATGTTGAGGCGGAGGAACTTGAGGGATCTCGGGTTAATTTCTTTACCACTGAGGGCATCGATGATGGAGATGACTATGATGAAGTGGTAGCAGACATGAATAGTGAATCATTTGCTATCATGACTCGAGAGCAGACACACCAGAAGGAGAAGGTGACACAGCCCATGAAGAAATCTAAGGAGCAGCCGGCAACTATTCCTGTAATTGCCAAAAGAGGATCTCCTATCCCTACCTCATCTACACCAAAGGTAAGTCCTGTCAATCCTACTAGCAAAGTTCCTTCTTTTTCTCCTAAAGTTGATAAGCCTAGAATTCCAAATGATGATGGTCCATCCACCTCTGGATCCTTTGATATTGTTGATCACCTAAAAAGGACCAAGGTTCAAATTTCAGAAGCTGAATACTATCAAACCCATCCCAAAGCTTTTGCCAAGATGATCCAATTTTTTAATTCCCATTCCAAGACCAACTCTAAAGGCCTTTTGCCCACTCCTCCTTCTACACCACAGCCTAGTCTGGTAGCTGCTGTCACCTCGCCTGGTGACAAAATCAAGCCTTTTTATGTAACACTTCTTATAGCTGGCCATAGGCTCAGTAACTGCGTCATAGATTCCGGAGCCTCAGATAATGTGATGCCTGCTAAAGTAGCTCATGCTTTAGGCTTGACCCTCACTCGTACTTATGGATCTTGCTACTCCATGGAAAGTAAGGAAGTGCCTTTGGTTGGAAGGATTAAAGATGCACAAGTGGATTTTGCTGCTTTACCTGAAAAGAAAGTCTTGGCTACCATCCTAGTAGCAGACATTCCTCCTTCTTATGGAATGTTGCTAAGTAGGAACTTCTGTAAAGATGTGGGTGGAGAGATTCAAATGGATTGGTCACATGCACTCATACCTGTCAATGGACACATGAAGAAGCTGCTGCCTGAGAAACAATCTGAGTATATTGTGCAGAAAACGGATGATCCTAAGGCACAAATACTCTATGAGGACATGGGTCATGGTAATTACATGATTCTGTCCCCTGATGAAATCCAACCCTCCAAAGTATCACCCAAAAATCCCAATGATGTTTGGATTTTAGAGTTTGATGGAAGTTGTTCCTTGGCTGGTTCTGCAGCTGGTGTCCTGCTAGTGTCACTTGAAGGCTGCCTACACCCTTTTTCATTTAAGTTGCAGTTCGAAAACACTAACAATACAACAGAGTATGAGGCTCTCATTCTTGGACTGCAAGTGGCCAAAGAACGAGGTGTAAAAAATCTTCTGGCTCGTGGTGATGCAGAGCTGATTGTGAAGCAAGTTAGAAGCCTTTTTCAGGTAAAAAATGGGAGGCTGAAGCATTACCGGAATCAGGTTTGGGATTCAATTGAATTCCTTGATGCTTTCTCCATTGAAGCAATACCTAGAGAAAAGAACAGCAGGGCTGATTCACTGGCTGTCTCAGGGTCACTACTGATTCCCCATCCTGAATTCTCTCAGGATAAGTTCACTATTGAAATGGTCCACCGGCCTAGTGTACCTGACAATACCAATAACTGGCAAGTCTTCAACGATGACCAGCATTTGCTTTCCTTCCTGGAACTCAAGGGTAATTTCGAACAACTGTATTTTGAGGGAAGTGACAACCTGCCTCGTGAAAGTGTGTCCTCTGACCAAGCTGTCACCCAAGGAGAAGAAACAGATCAGGAAGGATGCATTAAACTCAAAGGAAACAAGATTCCCAAAGGTTTGGTGAGTTTGGAGGAGTTGTTTGATAAACATGACAGATATGTGAAATCTAAAGCTTCTACTGGACCTCAGCAATCAGCTGAGTATGATAAGATTGATATAGGGAGTTCTACTGACCCCAAGTTAGTAAATATTGGAAAATGTTGCACAACCGATGAGAGGAGAAAAGCAATTGATCTTCTAAGGAGGTATAAGGATGTTCTTGCTTATTCTTATGAAGATCTAAAAGCCTTCAAGCCAAAAGATATGCAGCATTCTATTCCCCTCAAACCAGGAATTAAGCCTTTCAAGCAGAAGCAGAGGCAGTATAATCCAAAAATTGCTGACACCATCTTTCAGGAGATTCAGAAGTTGTTGAAGGCTAAAATTATTTTTCCCATTCACCATTCAACATGGATTGCAAACATTGTGCCTGTTAGGAAGAAGAATGGTGAGATCCGCATCTGTGTTGATTTCAGGAACCTGAATCAGGCTTCTCTGAAAGATAACTACCCTTTGCCTATGATGGATCAAATATTGCAAGCAGTAATAGGATCTGAAATGTTATCTATGCTTGATGGATTCTCGGGATACAATCAGGTAGAGGTTGATACTGTAGATCAACACAAGACAGCCTTCACTACTCCTTGGGGTACCTTTGCCTACAAGAGAATGCCTTTTGGGCTGATTAATGCTGGTGCCACTTTCCAGAGAGCTATGGATTTGGCTTTTGGAAGCTTGAAAGGGAAATGTATTGTCATATACCTTGATGACCTGACAGTGTTTTCAAAGACAAGAGCGGATCACTTCGACCACCTGGAAACGGTTCTGCTGAGATGCCGAGAGCATGGGATTTCTTTAAATCCTAAAAAATCTGTCTTCTGTGTTACAGAAGGAAAACTATTAGGGCACATCGTCTCCAAGGATGGTATTAAGATTGATCCTGAATGAGTTCAAGCCATCCAGCAAATTCCTCTCCCAACCAGTAAAAAAGGCGTGCATTCCTTCTTCGGTAAGATCAATTTTTTAAGAAGATTCATCCCTGATTTTGCTGAATTAACTTTGAATATTTCTCAGATGATGAAAGGGAAGCAAACATTTGGTTGGTCTTCTGAAGGAAAGGAATCCTTTGAGGGTATCAAGAAAGCTATTGCTAAAACTCCAGTTTTGGCCCATCCTGATTTCAGCAAAGATTTCATCATCTATTGCTATGCTACAGATAATACCCTGGCTGCTGTCTTAACCCAAGAAGACTCTGATAAACATGAGCTACCAATTGCCTTCATGAGCTATATCCTGAAGAATCATGAGCTAAAATACACCATGATGGAGAAGCATGCTTTTGTAGTAGTCAAAGCTGTCAAGCAGTTCCGTTTCTATATCCTCAACTCTCACTCTATGGTGCTGGTTCCAGATACAACTGTTAATTCAATTCTTACACAGCAAGAATTTGGGTCCAAGAGAGGAAACTGGGTGGCTAAAGTCCAGGAGTATGACATTGATATCAAACTGACCAAGCTGGTTCGTGGAAAAGGTCTTTGTGAGCTCATTGCTGAAGGAGCCAAACATGAGTTGCTGGAGGAGAAAGCTGACATTCCTACTGTTCTATTCCTTAGTTCAGTCGATGAATGGTATTCTGACATCGCCCATTTTCTCACCTATGGGGAATGCCCCTCTCATTTAACTACCAAGGAAAAGAGGACTGTTAAATTGAGATCAGCGCAATATGTACTGTGGGAAAATGCCTTGTTCAAGCATGGTTTAGATGGGAGATTTCTGAAGTGTGTGGACAAGGAACAACAGAGAAAGTTGCTCTCATATTTTCATGATCAGGCATGTGGAGGGCACTATTCATCAACAGTCACAGCTCACAAGATACTCCGGGGAGGATATTACTGGCCTTCCTTGTTTAGAGATGCATCCAAGTGGGTGGATAAATGCGAGGCTTGTCAGACCTTTGTGGGAAGACCTAAATTGGCCTCTTTTCCTCTCAAGCCAGTCATGATTGAGGAACCATTTCAACAGTGGGGTCTGGACTTCATTGGTGCACTCAACCCTGTTTCTAGTGCTGGTCACACTCATGTGCTAACTGCCACTGACTACTTCACCAAATGGGTGGAAGCTATTCCAGTCAAGAGCACTACTTCTGAAGTGGTATGCAACTTCATCAAAGAGAACATCTTGGTAAGGTATGGTGTACCTAACAAGATTGTAACAGATAATGCTTCGAACTTCTCCTCAAATGAGATAATGGATTTCTGCTACGGTTATGGCATCTCTCTGGCTCATTCTTCAGATTATTATCCCCAGGGAAATGGGCAAGCAGAATCCACCAACAAAAATCTGGTGACTATCATAAGGAAGTTGGTCAATGAGTCTCAGTGAAACTGGCATAAGAAGCTTTATGATGCTCTTTGGGCAGACAGGGTCACACCTAAAAGAGCCATTGGAATGTCTCCTTTTCAAGTGGTGTATGGAGTAGAAGCTCAATTGCCAGTGACAGTGGAACTGCCAGCCTTGCACCTGATGAAGGCCATTGAAGATACTAGTTTCAGTGATGCTCTGGATAAAAGAATCATGTACCTGCACAAACTGAACGAGGACAGATTGGAGGTTGCTGACAGGATATTTGCTCACCAGCAGAAGGTAAAGGTTCTGTTTGACAAGAAAGCTAGGTTCAGAGAGTTCCAAGTTGGAGATACCGTGCTGTTATGGGACAAAAGACATGAACCTCGTGGCAGCCATGGAAAATTTGATTCCCTGTGGCTCGGACCTTTCAAGATAAGACACTTTGCTGGTAAGAACTCTTTCTATCTTGATTACATGGATGGTTCTCCCCTCCCACTTCCTTATAGTGGGCAGTATTTGAAGTTGTTCAAGTCATAGGTGACTAGGGAGTCCCTTTGTATATTCTGTACAGTGTTTTTGCTTTTCTGCTTTTGGTGTGTTTTCCTTCTATTTTTGTGTGCGTTTCCCTCTGTATTGGTTTGTTTTTGACTCCGTTGCCCAATGGATAAGGCACTGGTCTACTTCACCGAGTTTGTCTAAGTTCTTGCCTTGTCTCATTCCGAGAATGTATACCAAGTCATCCCCAGAAGGAGCCAGCTGTTGTCCACTCAAAATTCCCCGCTCTGATAAGAGTAAAAATTTTAAAATTTTGAGTTTAAGTGTTTTTCTCTAAAGTGCCTAAGTCGTGAAATTGAAAAAATCTATGTTTTGGGTCATTTTGTGTGATTTTCGGGCCTGTCGGAACTTTTTGTCCCAACTGTCCCAAGTTAGAAAGTGCACTCTGTTCCCCGATCGGCCGAAATCCTCGAAGCTGTCCCATTTTCGGGCCCGTCGGAAAATTTTGTCCCAAGTGTCCCAAAACTTATTGTGCAAGTTGTTCCAATTTCGGCCGAGTCACCCGAACCACGTACTTCACATTTTCATGTCTCAAATGTCCCAAAGTTAAAAAGTGCGAGCTTTCCCATTTTCGGCCGAAACTCCCGAGTCGCGTACTTCAGAGCTCTTTGTCCCAAATAAAAAAATGCAAACTGTTTCAATTTTGGCCGAATCATCCGAATCGTGTACTTCACGCATTTTCGTCCCAATCGTTCCAAAAGCATTTGTGCATCCTCTCCCTGTTTCCCCCGAATCGGCCGAGCCGCGTGTTTCGCGCATTCACGTCTCACATGTCCCAAGCGTACCAAGTGTCATTCACACTTAGTTTCTTCCACTCACTCCGAGTATGATGCTATTCAAATTGGTGGTTGTGTATTCAATGTGCATTAAATTCATTCCTCTCTCCAAACAGCTATATAACGAGCATTTCCCCTTTGCATTTTTCGCATTGCTTCCATGCTATCTTTGCTCGAACCCTTGCAATTTGAAAACCTGCGCAAATATCCCCTCCCTTTGCAAATTCCTTCCCGAGTCTAGGTTGCAGCTCCAAGACTATCAATATGAAGATCAAGTTTCAGGGACAGGAGCAAATTTCTCTGCTTGAGTCTGCTGTTAGCAATATTGGGGACAGCGAAGCTCGTCATCTCGACTTCGGTGATTTTTGGGCAAGAATGGCAGATGCAAACCCTACACCAATGGCACAAACAATTCATGATAGCGGTTTGGCTTTTGCCGGTGGTTTCCCAATCTCAGTACAGTGTGCTGATACTGTGCTCTCATGCGGAGCTCACTTCGACCCCGCTTCGAGTGAATTGATAAATGTACATGGGGAACTCATTGCCAAGCTGGACGTTGCCGCCATTGGCACTGCTCTGAGGATTCCGGAGTTGGACAATGCGATAGTCGTCTCCCGGGATCAAGCACAGACCCTATTCGATCAAGACAGTGGCAAATATAAGGCGCGAGTGGCGAAGTCTTGGTTGAAGAACCCTAAGAAAGGTGCTTCTCGCCTAACCAAAACCCTCTTCCGAGTAGATTTCAATGAAGAATTGTCAGACTTCATAATCCTGCTGGCTCGGGTTATGGGTTTGCCCTCCACCAATGAGTTTCATTTCTGGATGTGCCCGCTCATCAGCATGGTGTGCGAGGGAACACAAAACATCAACTGGGCAGAGATCATCAGTATGAATTTGGCGGAGCAGCTATCCAACGTTCAGCAGACAAAGAAGTTCTATATGACTTCATACCTGATGTATACCCTAGCAGCATCAAGGCAGTGGTTTGGTTTCTCCTATATAGATGCACACAAAGATGATCCAGTGTATGCCTATTGCCCACAGTTCACCCTGGAGACCAGCAATCGTAATTTCAGAAGGGTCAATGACGCTTTCACCATGTACATGGTCAGATTGCTCGAAGGTGATACTGCTAGAAGGTTTTCAGATGAAGCCATGAACCTGATATCGCAGTATGGAGCCTATTTCATCCAATTCAGGAAATTTTCCTATATCAGGCTTGCTGGCTATGAGAACACCCCTCTGTGGCTTCCCATGTTCTGCAATGACAAAATGGCCTTGATAGAAATATGCAGGCAACTAGACAAGTTGCACAAAAATTACAGAGATAAGAAGATTTCTGGCTTGCACTTTCCCATCTCTCTGGGAAACTACACATGCAAAACAGCTCTGGATGCTCAGAACATAGAAAGAGCCCTGGTCCCTATCACTGTTCATTTCTTCAAGCCAAGAACCTGCTTTGACTTGAAGAAGTTTATTGAACAGAACATCAAGATAATCTATCATCATAGGGCAGATACAGAAGACTACTGGGCTGACTGTGTAGATGATTTTGAAGCCAGAAGAAGGCATTGTGGCAGGTTCTCCCTGCAATTGATCCAAGAACTCGGTCTGTACCAAGTTCCTGAAGGTCTCCAGGATGACAATTCTGACCTATACTCGTATGAGTATGAAAATGTGATTAAGCACACCCCTCTGGAGGACCTGGATTGGAACAGGAAAGAGAGGGATGATCTGGCTGAGATTCTTGCTCCAGTCCTAGTCAGGACCAAGGTCTGGTTCAGTAAGAAGATCCGAGAATTCAAGAGTCACTCAGGAGAATCCAGCTCCAAGGATGACTCGACACCAATAAGAGAGACATCAGTTCCAAGGTCTGAAACACTAATGCAAACCCCTCCTACCTCATCAACACAAGGACCTACTGAATCTACTCCCTCTTCATCTACCCAGGTATATAAGAAGAAACTCAAAGAGGTAAAGAAGGAGACTGCAGAGAATGACCCTCCAAGAAAACAGGCAGAGTTGCCTATAGGACCAGAGAACATCATTGTTCTCAGTGAAAGTGAAGAAAGTGAGCTGCCAACTCCTGCAAATGTTCCTGAAGATCCAGCAGATAAGGACAAGGAGGTCCAGAGCACTGAACTTCCAGGTGCTACTGATTCTTCTACTACTATTACCTCCAGTGCTCTACTCACATCTCAGCTTGAGTCAACAGCTGCGCAGACCCTGAGTGTCATGAGCTCCCTGTCTCTTGGTCCCCTTGCTTCTCCTGCAGTTTCTTCTTCCTCTTTTGCGTGGGTGCAACCTTTGGTTGACAAAAGGAAGAGAAAATCCTCCTCTCAAAGCTTGGGACCAAATTTTGATGCTATAGCAGCCTTGTTGGGCACCACTCCTTCTCGTGCCAAGAAAGCCAGAACCACCTCCAGAATAGTGTCTGATGCCCAAGGTCAGCAATTCTTGGAGATTGCTAAGCCTACAGTGGATAAATCAGAATTAGACTTGCTGGCATCTGACTTGGAGCTTTCAAGGATCCCTATGGGAGAGTCTACTCCTGAAGGTGAAATTCACAACCTCCAGGAAACAGTCACAAGAGTCATTGGAAGGGTAGAGAAAGGGCAGCAAACTATTGAACAGTTGGAAGAACAAGCCCAGATTCTCACAGGTTTCATCAAGTCTCTTTTATCTAAGGATAAAGTCTTGGACCCTACCCCATTGACTACTCTTCCACCTCCTGTAATTCTAAGCCAAGATGAAGTGCAAAGTATCAAAGATATGCACAAGTATTCTGTCTATGGCAGAGCTATTGAAGCCATGGTGGATGACATGCTTGTTGCTGGATTAAACTTCATCGATGAAGCTTTCAAACTCTACGAAAAGGTGAGTAATGTGCAACTGAAGCTCTCCTCCACTATCAATACCATGGATAAAGAAGTCAAAATCTAGAGCAGTTGCATAATAGACCTTCGCCTCATGGGACAGACAGATGAGAACATCTTACTGGCGAATAAGATTTTCGATGATGCCAAAGACAATCTATCAAAATCCTGGGTCTACAGCGTGGAGTGGAAGATCAGAGTCTTGGAGGAGGCTTTGGGAGAAATGAAGAACAGCTGGCAGAAGGGAGAGGCTTTCAAGACACTGGTTGTTGCTGCTTTCAAGGATATACATTGTCATCTTCAGGATGAAAACTCTGGTGTTTCCCTGTCCTTGCAAGAAATCAAAGCTCAGTTCAGAGCTTTTGTCAAAGATAATCTATTCAAGGAAAGCTCCATCTCTAAGGAAAAGATGAAGGAAATTTGTTCTCTTCAATATGCCATTGAAGAAGCAAATAAAGATTATCATACTCACGTCGAGTTTGATAAAGAGATGGAGAAGTGTCTGGGATTTTAGACTCAGTCTGCAGCCAACACGTCAGTTCCACGTGGCAGAGACATAGCTGAGGCATTGAAGAAATTCAGGCAGCGGATTCTGAAGACAGTGGGTCCCTCCCGGTAGCTGGCCACCTGTCTCCTCCTTTCTTTTCTCTTCTTCCCATTCTTTTCGTATTCTTTGTAATTAGTTAAGGTATTGCAAGTGGCGATCCTTAACTATTCTTTAGTTAGAAGAAACGGTTACGAAGAGTAACTGACTTGTAAGCTATATAATGGCCTTTCCACGCCATTTTAGAGGAGGAAGAACTTGGATATTTTCTGAAAGTGTAAATAGATCTTAAAGAAATCAATACAAAAGGGCTTTCCATTCTTTGTCTATCTAATTCTTGTTATCTCTGTGTTTTCCCTTAATATTGTGAAGATCATTTTGTTCCTGATTCGTTAGTCTCTCTGATTGCATACTGTTCAGTTTTACAAATACAGTGATCTTGTATAACCAAGAAGGAACTTTGTGTCCTTGATGAATGAATCTGAAGAAGGTTATTTATGGAACTTTGTGTCTTTAAATTTAATCTCATTCAGCCAATGCAAATGATCTTGTCTTAAATTCTTTGAAACTTCGCATACATAAAGAATTATTCTGCTATCTGTAATTCTGAATGTTGCTATTCTGCTCATCTTCTTATTCCCTTTCCTCAGCTTCTAATCAAAAAAGGAAAAAAAATAGGTTAAGTCTAGTAAACAACCTCATAAGCAAGGTAATACTCAACAAGGCCAAAAGGACCAACAAAAATGTCTTATTTTTGGTCGAAAAGGACATGAGTTAAAAAATTGTTGGTACAACACAATCCAACAAGGATCATCAAGTGGTAAAAATATTAATTACCAACAAACAAAATCTGGTCAACAACAGAGTAAACAGGGAAAAAATAATAAGTGGAAGAAGAAACCAACTCAAAAAGAAAATGTAGCCAAACAAGAAGATCAATTTGATGATGATGATTTCCTATATTTTGCACAGTCAAATGAAGTATCTAATTCTAGAAATCAAATTTGGTATGTCGACTCAGGTGCAACTCGACACATGATAGGAAAGAAATATTGGTTCTTCACAATGAGTAAAAAACCCACCAAAAATCATGTCTCTTTGGCTGATGATACATCATACAGTGTTGAAGGAATTGGTTCCATTTCACTCCCACTTGGGCACCATAATTGTAAAATTACATATGTTCTTTATGTCCCTGGTTTAACAAAAAAATTGTTATCTGTGAGTCAATTATTAGATCACAATATCAAAATTGAATTTGATTGTAAAGGCAGTAAAAAGATGTGCCTAATTTGAGATAAGTCACGAAGCTCAAAAATTGTTGCAAAAGCTTCGAATGTGGGAAGAATGTTTCAGTTGGATTTTTTTCAACGAAATGATCAAGCACTTGTATCCAAGGATACATCTTCAGCTCATCTATGGCATCAAAGACTTGGACATGTTAGTTTTAGCTATCTTGACACACTTCGTTGATACAACATGATTAGGGGTTTACCACCTCTAAAAAAGGGTACAGATAAATGTCAACATTTTTTGGTAGGAAAACAACATAGATAACCATTCAAACATAGTACATTTTGGGCTAAGGAAAAACTTGACTTAGTGCATACTAATCTGTGTGGACCAATGAGACCTAGCCACTCTGGGTTTTAATATTTCATGCTCTTTTGTTGATGATTTTTCAAGAAAAATGTGGATATATTGTCTTTCTACAAAAGACCAAGATTTTGAAAATTTCAAGAAGTTCAAATCCCTTGTTCAAACAGAGTCTGGTAGGAAAATAAAAACACTTTTCTCAGATCGAGGGGGAGAATACACCAACAACGAGTTCAATGATTTTTTGAAAACACATGGCATTTTTCATCAAATGGATCCTCCTCACACACCACAAAAAAATGGTGTTGTTAAAAGGAGAAATCATACTATCATGGATATGGTGCGATGTATGATTGATGATGAAGGTTTATAAAAAAACATTTTGGAGAGCTAAAACGACAGTCTATTTACTAAATAGAGTTCTCAATGCAACTCATAATAGAGTAACACCACAAGAAGCATGATTAGGGCGTAAGCCATCTATTTCACACGTTAGATTTTTTGGATGTAAAGCAAGTATGCACATTCCTAAGAAACAAATAACTAAGTTTGATATGAAATAATAAAAACATATCTAATTGAGATATAGAGATGAAGCACTTGGCTATAGACTTATGAATCCAAGAACAAGAAGGGTATACACTAGTCAAGATGTTGAGTTCTTTGAGAAGAAAGAAGAAGATGCTCCTTCCGTACACTCACATGATGAAAAAATCATCCATACAGTGAAAACAAAGGATGGTAATCACTTTGATGACGACAATTATGATGGAGAAGATAGTGAAATTCAACCTACCAGAGGAACCACAAAAAGTCTGCCTAAATGGTATATAAGTATGATTAGAGATGCAAAATTGGATAGTGTCCCCGACACATCTACCACTGGAATGAGGACTCGCATTATGGCTCGAAATGAGGTCAATTTGGCCTTAATGGGTAAAGTTGTTGAAACTATTGAGCCTTCCTCAGTTTCAGAAGCCCTATAGTCTAAACCTTGGAAATATGCTATGGATACAGAATATAAGTCACTTATGAAAAATAATACATGGCAACTTACAAATCTTCCACTAGGGAAAAAGCCGATTGGATGCAGATGGATCTTCAAAACGAAGTACAAAGCAGATGAAAAAATTGATAAACATAAGGCTAGACTAGTGTCTAAGGGATATGCTCAAAAAGAAGGCATTGATTATGAGGATACTTTTCTCCCACAACTAAGATAAAAAAATTTAGGCTAATATTTTCTCTAGCTACACAATTTTGTTGGAAAATACACCAAATGGATGTGAAAAGGGCCGTTCTTAATGGTGATTTACAGGAAGAATTTTACATGACTCAACCAGAAGGTTTTGTCATACCAGGTAAAGAGGAAAAGGTATGTAAATTCATAAAATCACTGTATGGTCTAAAGTAGTCTCCCAGGGCATGGTATATAAAAATTGACAAGCATCTCATTCAACATGGATTCAATAGGAGTCCATACGATCCTAATCTCTATCTCAAAAAGCAAGGGGGGAGATACTGATCATTATAGTATATGTCGATGATCTAGTCATCACTGGAAGATCAATGAGGATGATTGAGTCAACAAAGAAAGATCTAACACGATCATTCGACATGACCGATCTCAGGCTTCTACATTATTATCTTGAACTTGAAGTTTAGCAAAGAGAAAATCATATCTTTGTGTCACAATTGAAATACGCCAAGAAAATGATCAAGAAATTCAATACGATGGATTGTAAGCCATTTTCCACACCTATGGAGACAAGACTCCAACTGTCTCAAACAGATCCATCACCACAAGTAAATGTAACTCTCTATCGGTAGTTGATCGAGAGTCTCATCTACTTGACTTACGCTAGGCCGGATATCAGCTATGTCGTTAGTTATCTTTCACGGTTCATGCAAGAACTAAGAGTTTCTCACTGGAAATAAACAAAGTGGACACTAAGGTACATCAGAGGAACTATGGACTATGGCCTAGAATACAAGAAGAATAATAAATTCTTCTTGATAGGATATTCAGATTCAGATCAAGCAGGAAACATAGATGATAGGAAATCCACTTCAGGATTTGTATTATTTTTGGGATCTAGACTGATATCATGGGGGAGTAAGAAGCAAAATTGTGTTTCAAGATCCTCCACAAAATCAGAAATATCGTGCAACAAGTGGAGCTTTCTATGAAGCAATATGGCTTTGACGTATACTTGAAGGATTGGGAATACCACATAAAGATCCAACTATCCTACATGTTGATAATGAAGGAGTAGTAAAACTTGTTCAGAATCCAATTTTTCATGAGCACACAAAATACATTGAGGTTCAGGTACATTTCATTCATGAACATGTTAAAAAAAACAACATCCAGCTCCAATATTGCCCAACAGATATGCAGCATGCAGATGTCTTCACAAAGTCGCATGGTTTATGTCGATGAAACCCTGATTGTGATTTTCTTGGCAATTTGGGAATATTTTCACGGTTTTCCTTCAAGCCCATTTCATTTCTAGGTAGGATTGGTTGTTCTCCTAGGTTTTTGCTAGTTTTGGTCTGGTTTTTCCATCTTTTTCTACCTTGTTGGTTTTGCATGGCTGATAGGTTGTTTTCCACCTTTCTTCTCCCTATTTTACTTTTTTGGGTATGTTTTCTCAATTATATTTCCTACCAAGGGAAGAGAAGTGTGTTTTGGAGTATATAAGGTTCCTTGGCATGCGTAGTAGGTGCATTTCACTGACTTTCTTATGTTGAGGTTTTCAACATGTTCAACATAATCATTTCCTCGACTCAGTGTGTTGGGATTTCCAAGGTGTTTGGAAGGTTAATTTCCCTGACAGTGTGTCAGGATTTTCTAGGTGCACAACATGATTGAAGTCCCGATAGTGTGTTATATTTCTCATGTTGCAAATCAGACATAATGTTCCGACAGTGTGTTAGGTTTTTGGGAATGCTAAGTAAAGAGAAAAACCTAAAAAATGACTTTCGGGATTTTTATTGTGCAAATCAGGGTGGAAGTTCCAACTGTTGTTTCAAAGTATTCCAAGGAGTTTTTAAACAAATTTTTCAATTTCATCTTTCAATGTCTAGATTAGAAAAAGAGAAGTTTGGTTAAGTCCTTAGATGTTTCTCCATCTTTGAATCGAACATGTAAATTTTTAAGATGTCAAGAGATCATTTGAATTGACAAGTAGACTTGGTTATTCTATGCAAGAACCATTCAAAAGTGTTTTAATGTGTATTTCCTATTTTTAGAATGCACCGGAACCACTTCCCTTTTCTATTTCTTCCTCTTTCTCTATAAATAGAAATTGTTGTGGCATTGTAAAAGGGGGGAGAATTTTTGGAAAAATACTATAAGATCGAATTATCGAAAAAAAGAATAACTTTGTATTTCAATATTTGAGAGAAGGAATCTAAGAGACCACGTTACAAACTTTGTGTTGAATGTATCTCTTTGATTAATTTATTGTTCTTAAGTTCCATGTATTATATGTTCCTTTAAATTCCATTTTATCACTCTCTGAATTTTATTTCAAGTTTATTATTGTTTGTCTCATGTTATTACCTTCAGATCTATGTTTTCCAAAGAGAAAACATGTTTTCATGTATTCTTTCCTTATACTTCTACTCTCTATCCTCACCTCTTAAAACGATCTTCTATCCTCATCTATCTTCAATTCTACAAGAAATAAATCTACCGGGATGAGATCCTATCCCCAAATGGTTAAATTAGTTTAAATATTCTTTGGTGTGATTATATTAGTAATACACATGGTGCCCCCCCTTTATTTGAGGAGGGTATTTGTCTCGCATATTGTGGTTAAACCTCATATTTTATCTTTGACAAAATATCCAACCAACAATTTTTGGAGACTCCGCTAGGGACACGAACACGTAAGAATAATTACATTATACTATTGGCGACTCTGTATTTGCTCTATTCTATTGTTTTTTTCTAGAGTCAAGTTAGCAAGAAGTGCATACACTATAGCTAGCTAAGCGAAAGGTGAAGTTGATCCTTTTTTCGATCTTCTGCAACAACAAAAATTTAATCCTGCACCAAAAAGTGTTCTTCTGTACATACAAGTAGTTCATCACCTATACGTAGGAATCGTGTCACACAAAAATAAGACACCTCAGCTACTTATAGAACACTATTCTTGAGTGATACCCAAATTCCTAGACATATAACTTTCAGAAGGATGTCTAGACAACAACCACAAGCTCCAGTCCCTTGGATTACGACTATTGGTCCTCTTACACTAGCTTAACCACTACATAATTTTCCACATGGTTCATTCAAGAAATTCCCAAATTTCCATGGCGACGGAAAGCAACATCCAGATGAACACATAGCTACATTTTTTATAGCTTGTGGATTTTTGGGGGTGGCTCATGAATATGTATCTATTTAGATGTTTATTGAGACACTCCAGGGTACTACTACATAATGGTTTTATCATCTTTTTTCTACGTGTATCAACAACTGGGCCATTATGAGAACAAGGTTTGAAGCTAGATTCAAACCCACAGAAGATTCACATGTATTGTTAGCATAACTCACAAAAATAAAGAAAGAATCACATGATCTTGTGCATGATTTCATGGCCAATTTTAACAAGATGATCCATAAGATCTCAGAGCGTGCAATTCCAACTCTTAAAAATCAAAATTCCTTCTTTGTCATTGCACAACTTCATGAATTAAGTTTCTTGTTGAGAAGGTATAATATTTCTGACTTTTCCACTGTACAATCAACAATAACGAAGATTGAAGATGATCTTATCATGGCTAGCAAGATCATAAGAGTCTCTTCTAAGGATAAGAATAAGATTACCTCTCAAAGTACCACTGATCCTATGATCTAGATAATGGGTAACAATTTGTTGAACCTAAAGAAGTAGATGTCTCAACATGCATCCAATGTCCCTTATAGGGATATCCCTAGGTGGAAATTCAACAATAACAATGGTGCTCCTACTAGAGATAGAAATTGTTTACTGCTCACATAACCAAGATTGTCCATTGAAGCTCTTCCTGTTAATGTTGTCATAGAAATGATTGATGAAAGAGAAGAAGTATGTGATGAAGTTGATGATTCTTTCGAAGGCACCAGTTATGTTGACAAATCATATGATGAACTAGCTGACAACTCTAGAATCAGGTACTTGGAATAAGAAGAGGATGATTATAAAGATGCAGTGAACTATATGAGTAGCCAATATTTCTTTTTTTTACCTACTCAAAAAATCATAGGAAGGAAGTGGAGAAGTCAAGAGGAAAGGTCAAAGAAAAATCAGATCTAATGACTACTCCAAATATTGCGAAAAGAGGCACTCCTTTTCCCATACAGCAAAAAGAGAAATCTTCTGTCAAAAAATTGACTCCTTCCAACTCTTCTTCCTTTATCACTCCTAAGGATAGTACCACTCCTATGCAAGTAAGTAATGAAGGGTTTGCACCTTCATCTTTTCAATCTTACACTACTTTTGACATCATCAATCATGTAAACAAAACTAAAATTCAGATGTCAGAAGCTGAATGCCTTCAATCTAACCCAAAGTAGTTTGAAAGGCTCGCAAATTTCATTAAAAGTAGAGTCATTATGCATTTTAATGCTTCATCCAAAAGGCTCCTCCTTAATCCTCATCTTCCCTCTTCTAAAAATAATATGGCTTCAACCTACTCCTTTGGAAATATTGAACCGTTTTATTTGTCTTTGTTTAGAAATGGTTTAAACTCAAGAATTGTATTGTTGATTATGGGGCCTCAGACAATTTTACACCTGCAAAGGTAGCTTAGGATTTGAGAATCACTCTTATAAAGCCATTCAAACACTGCTACTCCATGGAAACCAAGCATGTCCTATTTATAGGAAAAATCAAGGATGTTTAATTTTCTTTTTCCATATTTCTTGACAAGAGGGTCAAGATGGAAATCTTGGTTGTAGACATTCCAATTGCTTACGAAATATTGTTAGGAAGAGGTTTTTGTAGGGATGTAGGAGGATACATCCACACGGATTGGTCACAAGCACAAATACTTGTTAATGGAGTCATGTACACACTTGAACTTGAAGCCCAGAAAAAGTACCTTGTGACTAAGTCAGATGATCCTAAAGAAAAAATCTTGTTTAAAGGTTCTTGTGTAGGTACATATTTTATAGCCTCAGAGGAAGATGTTAAACTACCCATGTTGATGGAGGAGTATCCAGGTTTGATTAAGCCAGTGGAAAAATAACATAATGACTTAATGGGGCCAAAATTTGACAGTGTGTTCTTCCCATTAAATATGAATGCATGTTCTCTTTTTTATAGTGATGAAGATCATGTAAATATTTACTTACAATAAAACGATCCCAAGGTGTTGAGTGATGCAAGTCATTAAAGATTGTTTGGTGAGTATGAAAGTGACTGTGAATTTGAAACCTTATTTTCCCATTGGGAGAAGATGAAAACCTTCTCAATGATGAATATATGAATAAGAAGATGCTTGAATATTTCAAAGTTGAATTAAAAATATCAAAATATATGTTGAAAACTAGCGCATAGAGATCATGGTCATGAAGCAACTAAATAATAAAATTCAAATGTCTATCATAGACCATAAGCCTTGGTGTGAAAATGGAAAGTTTGATATGATCAAGACTCACTCTTGTAGTGGGGATAAAGAATTAGGAATTGGAATAAATTTGCAAATAAATGAGCAGATAGAAACATGCTATCAAAACAATAAAGGCAATGAGTTGTCTAAGTGGAACCTCACTTGCAAGATCAATCATCTTCTAAGGAAATTAAGAAAGGGGTTATATTTCATTGGCCCAGTCAATGGATTTAAAGAACAAAGGAATTTGATAATATCCATACACGAGTAATCATTCAGTAAGAATCAGTGTTACAACAGTAAAAAAAATTGTCCCAAAGTTGTCCCTTACTTGTATCATAGTTTTCTTTTTCTTTAGCGTGGGTTTTTGTTTGTTTGTTTTTCCTCTTGTTTTGGTTTTGTTTGTTTACGTGGTCTCTTTGATCATTTTATCTTCGAATCCTTGGCCTAATGGATAGGAACTTATAAGATCTAGGGTTATCTCCCTTTACGTTACTCATAACCGAGAAGGAGTCTCCAATTGTTATCCAAATTTTTGAATTTACGAGAAATTTAGATAAACTCATAATTGTTTTCATCTTTGGGGGCCTTAGGAGTTTTCCCACCTTTTCAAGAATCTAAATTTTCTAAGCCTTAAGGCTAAATTTGCAATGTATTTTGGGTTTTTTGGCTTCGCCATACATCTTTTCATGTTACATGTTAAGTACATTCTAATCCCTGAAACATGATAGTCTCTTTGTGTCAAGTTTCAAGTTTTCCTTACATCAGATCATCTTGCATCTTAACATGTTCTATGTTGCATGTTTCCTAATCCCCAAAACCTGACAAGCCCTTTGTGTTAGGTTTTCAGAGGTTAGTTACATCGGGATATGTGACATAAAATACATGTTATATATGCCATGTCTTCCGAACCCCAAAACCTGACACACTACAGGTGTCGGGTTTTCAGGGGTGAGAGACATCGGAAAATATTAGCTCAAAAATAAATGTTTTATGTCGATGAAACCTCGATTGCAGTTTTTTTGGTGATTTTGGCATCTTTTCATGGTTTTCCTTTAAACATGTTTCATTCTAGCTGATCTTCGTTATTCTCCTAGGTTTTTTCCAATTTTGGTTTGGTTTTTCCATCTTTTTCTCCTTGATTGGTTTTGAATGGCTACTAGGCTATTTTCCACTTTTCTTCTCCATGTTTTACTTTGATGGGTATGTTTTCTCAATTATTTTTCCTGTCAAGGGAAGAGAAGTTTGTTTTGAAGTGTATCAGGTTCCTTGACATGTGTAGCAAGTTCATTTCCTTGACTTGCTTGTGTTGGGGTTTTCAACATGTTCAACATTATCATTTCCTCGACTCAGTGTGTTGGGACTTCCAAGGTGATCGGAAGGTTCATTTCCCCGACAGTGTGTCGAGATTTTATAGGTGCACAACATGATCAAAGTCATGATAGTGTGTCAGATTTCTCAAGGTGCAAAGAAGGCACAATGTTCTGACAGTGTGTCAGGTTTTTGGGAATGTTCAGAAAAGAGAAAAACCCAAAAAAGGCTTTTTAGGATTTTTACTATGCAAATTAGGGTGGAAGTTCCAACTGTTATTTTAGATCATTTGGAGGAGTTTTCAAAAAAAAAATTCAAGTTCATATTTCAATGTTTGGATCATAAAAAGAGAAGTTTGGCTAAGTCCTCACATGTTTCTCCATCTTTGAATCGAACATGTAAATTTTTAATATGTCAAGACATCATTTGAATTGACAAGTTGACTTGGTCATTTTGTGCAAGAACTAGTCAAAAGGTATTTAAAGTGTATTTCCTATTTTTAGAATGCACTACAACCACTTCCCTTTTTCTCTCTCTTCCTCTTTATCTATAAATAGAAATTGTTGTGGCATTGTAAAAGGGGGGAGAATTTTTGGAAAAAGGCTATAAGATGGCATTGTCAAAAAGAAAAGAAAAAAATTGTATTTCAATATTTGAGAGAAGGAATATAAGAGACTACGTTACAAACTTTGTATTTAATGTATTCTTATTGATTTCCATGCATTATATGTTCTTTAAATTCCATTTTATCACTCTCTGAATTTTCTTTCAAGTTTATTACTATTTGTCTCATGTTATTACCTTCGGATTTGAGTTTTCCAAGGAGAAAGAATGTTTTCATTTATTCTTTCCTTCTACTTCTACTGTTTATCCTCACCTCTTAAAATGTTCTTTTATCCTCATTTATCTTCAATTCTACAAGAAATAAATCTAAAGGGATGATATCCCAACCTCAAATGGTTAGATTAGTGTAAATATTCTTCGGTGTGATTAGATTAATAATAAACAAGGCATCTCCCATTTATTTGAGGGAGTTTTTACATCATACTGTGATTGAATCTCATATTTTTTCTTTGACAAAATATCCAACCAAAAATATGGAAATTGGAGAATTAAACTTCTTTAACATATTTATATTATGGTTTTCAACTTGATAATTTTTGGAGAATAAGTGTGGTGGTGTGGGATTCAAGTATCTCTTTTTCAGAGAGGTAGGAATTAGACCGAGACATTAGTAGCTCCAAATATTCAAATGTAGGAATGCCATTGTAGATAACGTCTCGATAATATTTCTAGCATCCCTTTCCACCTCCATGTTTACTTCTTCCTCTGTGAGTCTTGGGGTCCTCAAATTTTTCATACTTGCCTCTTCACTCCCTTCTCTATCCCGGGTGCCTTCCTCCGCACGAAGATGAACTCGTTCTTTGCACCTTCTCCTTCTTCCTCCTCCGAGTCATGCACGCTAAAAATAGGTGGTTCCTGATTTACCTCAGGTTCCTCTTCATCCTCATCTTTCTCGCCCTCATAGGCACCCAAGTTGTCAGTGTACTCTGACTCTAACTCCTTTGTCATCTTTTTCTTCTTCCAAACCGGTGACTCTGGTGTAGTTTTTCCTTTCTTCTCCTGATGACTCCTCCTCGGTTAAAGTCTTCTCAAGCTTAGGAGTCTTCTCCTTGACAATGGTCTTCTTCTTTTTGTGCATGTAGGTACTTGGTCCAGGGGTACCTACAGCATGTGTTTCTACCATACTTGGTTCTTTCTTCTTTGGTTCTTCCTTCTCCTTTTGCTTAGGCGCAGGCCTTTTCCTGCCAGTTGGGTCCTCAGGTATGGACACCTCCTTCTCCAGATATGCACCCTTTTTTAACTTAGGCCTGATGTGAAGGTATACTATGGATGCATCCTTCCCTATAATCGGTAGTGTTTGGGGTATCACTATGTGTACCTCCTGTGATATGTATCTTTCAACGTACGCACACTTGTTGGGGTAGACCAACCCTTTGTGCATTTCTCTATGCTCCCGATCCAGAATACCAAGGTCCAACTTCAACTTATTTGATTCCTTAAATCTATTCACTCCCACTTAGAAGTGTTGAGCTGTGAAGGAAAAGGGGAGTTTGCACCACGGGCTCCATGTCTCATCTGTATCAGTTTAAATTAGCCAAGGTAGAAGTGTTGGTATACCACGAACTTAGCTTCTCCCTCGGTGGTCACTGGTAGTTGTTTTGAGAATTCTCCACTCCTCCCTGAGTGCATTTCTCAGGCACGTATACCACTTCTCTAGGCGTTCCTTGTGCACTAGTTGTCATGCTATCACAAGTATATTTTCTCAACCTCTTCTCGCGGGATGAGGGGTCTTCTATTGGGTACTGTTAACCAAAATGAAGCTTGTCCTCTTATTTTGGGTTAAGATACTCCTATTTCTAAAAACACTCATGGTTAACAAAACATTTACAAAGTTTAGGCACTCAAGGAATCCCCTATAAATGACTCCATCTAGATAGAGAATTTCTTCCCCAATTTCCAGGGATAGAAGGTATAAGAACTGCTTTCTAACTCGTATTTTTTACAGACATTCAACCATGGCTTAGTGGAGTTAGAAGGTGACATCTCTCTTGGCCATTTAAGTGGGGTTGTGGAGCTAAGGAGAACCATCTTTTTCCACCGGAGAATTGGTGATGTCTGGCAGGGCCATGGAAGAAAATTCAGCACTTAGCCTCTTTTTGGGCTAAAAAAACTTAGAGTCAAAAAACGGTCTCCGCGAGCTCGGCAAAGAAAGGTGGTAGAAAAATGTTTCAAGGCTCCACAGCCATTTCAGAGAGTGACACGTCATCGGTGGAGGTTATGCGCTAGTGGGAGACACAAAACAAGATGAGGGATTTTACCCTATCTTTTGTTCTGAAAAACTGAAAGTAGTTTGAATCAAGTGCACATTTCTGACCTCCAATCAAACGATGACACGTGTCCATCAGGCATCCCGAGGTAGGGCAACTGCAAAGAGTTACAAAAATTAAGTTCCTTCTGGCTTTTTGACCAAAAAAGGGTTTAAAGTAAGAAATAGTAACCTATCGTAGCGTTCCCATTGAACAATTAGAGAGTCCCACTATTTCCAACAGGCAGTGGTCCTTCAGGCCAGCGGGAGACCTTGAGCGAAAGTTTTCCCTTACATCGTAAAAAAGAGGCAAAATGTTATTCTCAAATGAGACTCACATTCTTGACCAAGAAGAGAGTCCATCCACGTATTGCATTTCAGCAGAGGCAGACCGCAGAGGTTGTGTTTGCGACGACTTCTTGTTGCTTAATCTTGGAGAAAAAGGGGGAAAAAGGTAAATGGTTTGGCTCGCGGACCCATTGTATTATTTACCACTTCAACTTCCTTCACTTGATTTTTCTTTACTAATCTTTCAGAAGGGCTATATCTTTCGATCTAGCGAAGAAACTCAGATTTTCACGATCTTGGTATCATTGGAAAGATTTTTACATCCTCTACACGATGGACACTTCAATTTTGAATTTTGATAGAGATTGATGGGGGAAAATGGAAAAAACGTCTCTGGCACCCAGGAAAAGACTTCAGAACTGAGTTTGTAACCATCCAAATCTAAGTCACTCACGCTCATGGGTCCCGTGATTCTTACTTCAAGCATGGGATCAAAAATTGAAAAAATAGATGTGTAGAGGTACTCATTACTCGTCTTTGTATGGATCTGGTTAGGTGAAATAATGAAGCTGTTCAACCTTCAACTTTCTCACATTTTTCCCACTTTTACGCATTAAAGGATAGTCTTCATGCTTCATCGTTAAGACAGTACTTAATTTTGGCTCATTTGTCAAACAAAGTGTGACTTCATTTTTCTTACTCATGTGCTCCAATCTTTTTTATTCCCCAGGGTCGAACCTTCTGGAGCTTGAACCAATCCATCCCTTGCTCTGTAATGGCATCTTTTTCACTCATTACCCGTGATGAATGAACTGCTTTTGTTGTCATGATTTTGAGCTTTCTAAAAAAACATGTTGTTGTGATAGCATTTGTCTATCCCTTTGTACGTGGATTTACAATGTAGCCTTATCTTGACACTTGCCATCTCTTCATTGCAGGGTATATGTGCACCTCCTTCAACATGTTCATTCATACCGGGATTTTGGACACTATGTTCCATGGCAGTTTTGGAACACTTTTCTGTGTGATGATCCATCTCTAGTCTGTGATGCACTGTGTCAATCCTCTGCGCATTGCTCAACCTCTAAAAAAGATTCCATGGGAATTTTAGTGGATGCCTTAGGCACAAAACAAAACTTCAATGCTGAAAGTGTATCACAAGAAATTTAGTGCATAAAGGAAATTCTAATTTTATCTGTGTGAAACTACCCTCTTCCTTGTCTCCTATGGAGCAAATAGTTTTAGGATTAGGGATTAGCTAGCCTGCACTAGAATAGCTTGCTCAACAGGTAGATTTCAGCTCAAGAGGAAGCCCAACAACAAAAAAAAATCTGTCAAGGAAGTTTTCCAGCATTTGCAAAGTCCCACACTGCTGGGGAAACAGCTAAATGTTATGTAACATCACACCAAATGACAGCTGCCTTAGAAAGCTAGCGTAACATAACTCATTTGGGGGTAACTGTAGCAATTATAGCACCTAACAGGTACTCCCACATCAAACCTTGTCCGATATGGTGGGGCATCTAGATTTGGCATTACCAATCTTTTTCCTATCCAACACTAACCATTCCTAATTTCAGGACATTACCACAATAGTCGGAAATTTTGTCACCTTCCTTTGCGTTGTTGAAGTGATTTCATCCGCGATGTACACAAAAAATCTTGTAGATGGTTCCCTCTGATATCCTTCTATAAACATGTCAACCAAGATTTGTTTACATGCGTCCAGGCTTTCTTGCTGCGTTGAGTTTGTGATACCAGGCACGCTGGGCCAGTTAACTCATGCACCGGGTCACTTAGATATCCATGATATCAAAGTATCTTGATCCTTTCTTGTATGCATATGTGGTGACGGTCTCCTTAGATCACCTCCTTATCGCACTAGGTCATCATCTAAACTTGGTCTCCCTCATAGTTTGGAGTGTTCACTATGAATCTGTGAGATCAGCTGAGGGGTTATGGCAGCATCTTGCCGACCTCTGCAAAGTGGAAGTAGTCTTCATGCACGTGTAACATCTACACCCATTGAGCCTAGGTGCAATCTGTAGGTTGATTTTTAAGTATGGTAGAACTCATAGAGTTATAACGAGATCCTACCTTTTCTAGCTTCACTTTCACTTCGTCACTAAGTAGTATGGGTTTAAACCCTCTGTTGTTCTTTTGTTAGTCAGTCACACTGCCACTCTATGTGCCTAAAGTTTCCTTCTCATAGCCATGAGTCGAGTGATCTGTTGTAATCAGCTTACTAACATTTTTCTCAGGTAAACGGACTCCCATTCGGGTAGGTCCCAAGCAACACTCCTTTAATGGGTACTGCATTTCTACATACCACTGGTTTGGTTTTTAGCTGTGGTGGTTTCTTCCCAAACCAAATTTTCCCTAAAAATTAAATCCCTATCTTCAGGTGTTTCAAAGACTGGTTTTTGAAGTAAGCCATTTAGCACAAGGATAAAGCTCAATCTTACAATATATCTTCCTTTCTCTACTTCACTGGGCTTTTCCAAGTCATTAAGCTGATCAAATCTTAGGCAAAGAAACTCTTTTTCCAACCCGTGCCCTAGATGTCAGACCCCTAACTGGGATATCTTTTCACCAGATGGTTCCTTTCCACAGAATCTTCCCATGCCCGTGAATCACTTCCCTCGATGGTTCAGCAAATCGGGATCTAGTCACTCATGCTTGAGGGTTCCTAAGAGCTCATTTATGCCATTCACACGGATCAACTATGGAAACCGCTAAAGTTCACAAAATCTGGACTTCTTCTACATTGTTTTGTTCGTCAAAGTGAAATAATGAAGTTCTCAATCCTCTATTTATAGTTTTTCCATCACTTTTTAGCATTAAATGCTTACGTCACCTTACTACCAGTATTTTAACACTTAATGTTGATTTTCTTCAAAGGAAAAGCCTGATTCTTTGACTGAACCATCTAATTCATCAAGTCCCTAATCCTACGCAGAACACCCCTATCTTTGTAACCTTCTGGCAGCGTAGATCCAATCCAGTTTTCTTGAACAAGAGACTCTTGCGTTTGCATTCACCAATGCCAAAGGCACTTCTTCATGTCATGATTGGTGTTTCTCTTTCCCACCTCGTGTTGTTTTTGCATTTCTCTCCTTTGCCCACGTGGATATCAACATGTAGCCTCAACCTAACACCAACCATCTTTTTTTAACTTTTCTATCATGCACTTCCTTACAACAGGGCCATTCAGACCGGGCTTGATTTACATGCCCAACCTTCGTGCCTGGAAAATCCTTGGCACTTTTCCAACACTGGCTCGGTTACAGCCACCCCACAGGCTCATAGACCAATGCGCGGCCCTCGTGGACACCATGGATATAGGGCACGCTGGCGCAGGCGCATGGGATGAGAGTTACCAGGCAGGCTCAAAGTGTAGAGAGACCAAAAAATATGAAAGTTGAGAAACACAAGAACTCAAAAGTTGCTAAACTATTCTAGCAATACTACCTTATTTTCAAACACCAAGAAGCCTTATTTATAGTAGGGCTTCATCCTACTCCCATTGAAGTGTCCAGGAAATTTCATCCCATCCAGTGCTTTTAACTTGTACACGCCTGAATCAAGGATGTATGAGATTATATAGGGGCCTAACCAATGAACTTTCAATTTCCTAGGATGGTGCAGAAACTTTGAATCATAAAGCAACACCATCTTCCCAACCTCAAACTTCTTATTTTTAATGTGACGATCATGCTATGCCTTTATCTTTTCTTTCTCAGTTGTTTGGCTCCATCTGGCTAATGATCTCCTTTCATCCATCTTCATCAATTTGTCAATTCTTCCTTCCAACACTTTCTCATTATCCAAACCTCTTGCGTGCACTATATGCAGTGAAGGTAACATAAACTCAACTTGTAAAACAGCCTCCACGCCAAACACCAATTGAAACAGTGTGGCTTTGTTCAACATTTTATAGGTTGTTCTGTATGCCTAAAGAACGAATGAAACTTTATCATCCCAATCCTACCTACCAACATCCCATATCTTAGTCATAGTGTGACTAAGTATTTTGTTAAATGCCTCAGTAGTTCCATTTTCCTGAGGGTGATAGGGGGTAGTTTTGTGATGGGCCACCATGAATACTGATAGAAAAATACTGACCATTTCATTTAAAAAGTGTGTACCTCTATCACTTGTCAAACTCAATGGGCATCCATACCTACTGATTATGTTTTCCCATAAAAATCTAGCAGCCGCAGCTGCGGTGCAATCCTTGGTAGGCGTTGCCTCTTACCATCTTATCAAATAATCAGTACAAGTGATTATATACCATGAACCAGTCCTTCACGCCACTGGTGATATTGGTTTGACAAAGTCAATAGCCCACTTGTCAAATGGTTTAGCACTGGGTATTGGTCGTAAGGACATTTCATCCCTTTTTTTAGGTTTTCCAAAGCACTGGCAATGGTCACAAGCCTTACAAAATTCAATGCAATCTTGATAGATGGTCTCCCACCAAATCCCTGCAAGTAGAATCTTCCACATGGTTGTATTTCCCACATAGTGTCCTCTTGTAATCCCACCATGCACTTCTTCCATTATAGCAACGCACTCATGCTCTAGCACGCATCAGTGCAAAACCTCATCACAGCCCATCTTATACAGATCTCTGTTGATTAACATGTAGGGTGTGGTGCATATGTCCAACTTCTTCCTCTCCAAGGCCTTCATTCCTTCTGGTGCCACACCTTCCTTAAGAAACACTGTAATGTCCTCTAAGTCTAAGGGTGTGCACCGTAACCTAAAAAGTTGCGTGTCTGACATAGTCTCTTCAATGCTCTGTGCATCCTCCCCTAAATTAATTCTTAACAAATGATCACGTCCATAATTACTCTTTCCAGGTTTCACCACCACTGTGAACTTGAAATCTTAAAACAATAGTACCCACTGACATATGCACCCTTGCAAAACAAGCTTGTTTACTAAGTACTTCAATGCCATGTGGTCAGTTTAAAATACAAAAGGAGTTGCTAGAAAATACTATCTAAACTTGTAAATCGCGTAGATCATTGACAATGATTCACACTCAGTTGTGGTATAATTTTTTTCTGCTGGTGTCATCTTCCTTCTTGTGAAACATAAAGGATGATCAACAATCCCTTCACCAAGTTGTGCAAGCACTACTCCAATTCTTGTCCTAGAGGCATCCACATGGACATGGAAGGGCTTATCCAAAGAAGGGAACCGTAGAATAGGCGCGGTGACAAGCCTATCCTTCAAAGTGTCAAATTCCTTATATTGTCCCTCTCCCCATTGAAATGCAATTTTATGTCTAAGAAATGCCTCTAATGGCGAGGTGATCTTGGCATATCCCTTGATGAACTTTATATAATAACCTGTGTGCCCAAGAAATATGCACACTGCGCTTTGGCTAGTAGTCTACCCTAGCCCCCACAATGACTACAATCTTGGTAGGATTTACTAGTAAGCCCTCTTTGCATATGATGTGTCCCAACAATGTCCCAAAGGGGGTAGCAAAGACACATTTCTTAATATTGAGTGATATCCTCAATTGTCGACATCTCTCAAAGATCAATCTTAAGTTATCACAATGGTCTTTTACTAGACCATACACCGAATCATCTAGATATACCTAAATAAATTTGTGGATGAAACCCTGGAATGCTTGTACCACTATGTGTGAAAAAAAAGCAGGCACATTCTTCAACCCAAAAGGCATGACTGTATATGAAAAAATTCCCCACTCGGTAGCGAAAGTTATCTTCTTCTGGTCTTCCCTTGTAATCCGAACTTGGTGGAATCCCAAAAAATCATCCGTAAAGGAATAGATTTTGCGTCCAACGAATCCTTCCAAAATCTCTTCAGTGAAGGGGCCTGGTAAAGGATCAATGATATAGACCACATTCAAATATCTATAATCTATGCAAATCCTAATCCTTCCATCCTTCTTGATGTTGATCACCATTGGACTTATCCATTATGATTCTTCTATAGCTTCAATGAGCCCTGATGCTATCATTTGTCTATCTCTTCCTTTACCCTTACGCGTAAATTGGGATTCATCTGGTAGGGTCTCTTCCTGACTGGGGGCATACCTTCCTTTAGCTTTATCTTCATATCCCCCAAGGAATGGTGGATGTCTTTAAGCTCATGGTACCCGCATGTGGGAATAAGATCCTCAAATTCACACAAAATACCAATGATCTTAGAGACTTCCTCTCTCCGACCAGTAGTCTCCAATGATAGCTTCCTTGGGCTCTTCTTCCAAGCTGATGTTAACTCTTCTTAGTTTTTAAAGGTTCATGATAGGTGCACGCACGTGAACATCATCACTATCTGCATAACTTTGCACACGTCCCTACAAAATGGTTAATAACTAGGCTTTCCGCCTCTTCTCCATCAATCACGTATACCAGCTTCCCTTTTTCTGATTCAACAACACACATGCTCAAACTGTATCTCTTCTTCTTCCTCTTCTTCAAAGTGTGCCCCCAAACCAGGTTCACCAAGTAAGTCTAGCAGCCTATCTTCTGCCATGGCACTATCCCCTATGGTAAGGCACTTGACAACCTGCAATGCCTCATTAACTGATGGCTTGGTAATTTGATACTAAAAGATTTGAACAAGATCAACCATTAGCTCCTGCCAATTCCTTGTCTGGTGGAATGTCTCTTAATGTATGTACCAAGCGCACGCATAACCTTGCAATGTAGAATAAAACTTGTGCACCCATAGAGATTGTGGTAAAGCTTCTGCACCTTATCTCCAGACCCTCTCACACTCCTAGATATGGAAAGAAGTGGGTTCCTTGCCATGGTAGTCCTCGATAGCGGTGGGTGCATTGCTTCTAAAGAACCGGACAGAGAGTGCAATTTTCACCTTGTGCTATTCCAAGAGGTTCTCATTGTGTGTAGCCCACCACCTTGTTGCTGTGCCAAAAATACATAACTCAACATCCCATGCCACTCATCCTTCTTCTTCCACTGAGCTTCCATTTCCTTCAAAAATATCTTAGGGTGGGCATCTCTAGAGTACTTAGCTATTTTCCTTCCACCCAGGCACCGAACTGTATGCGCCTTGGTCACCTTGGTCACGGATCCTCTCAAATGTTGTCTAAATAATTCATAAGTATCGTGTGCCCAATTATCGCACGCTATACTAGTGGTGTCACTCATGGACTGAGCATCATCGAATTGGATGACTCCCTCTGTAGGATGAATCATCTCTGGATATCTAATGGAGCGCACATATATCCTATCTAGGACTTCTTCTCCCATGGGTTCAGTATAAGGTGTGGACTTTCCATCAGTAAGGGGTATAATAACCCACTCCTCCTCATTCTCAAAACTTATGTATTCCTTGTTAAACCGGAAATCCGCATTATTCTGCTAGCACCAAGGGCACCCAAGTAATGCTGGGAAATTATCTACCTCGGTGAGCGCTAAGACTTCAAACTCCCTAGTAAACTTAGCCCTCTAAAAGGTAATAGTTGCATCCTTCAAGACACCAATGGGCATTTCCTTTGTCTTATTTTCCATATACAACACATTTGAAGATTGTTGTAATGCAGGCCTCCCCATTTGATGCCATGGGTCTAAAGTGAGAACATTGACCTCTATGCCTGTGTCAATGAGGATATAACTCAGCAGCCATCCATCCACCACTGCATTCAATGTGATCTCCTTATCATAATCAAGGCTATGAGGGGGAAGGTTTGCATGTAAAACCTATCTCTCGTGCTATTCTCCAGCGTGTGGTCTCTTCTCTCTCAACCAGGCCCTTAGCAAGGGAATAATATTCTCTTGTCTTAGCATTTTGCACACCTTGTTGACTTCAGCTAGGTCATCCTTTGGCATCTCAACAGTCCTTCTTTGCTCCTCCTTCTTGGATTACTCTTTTAGACATTGGATTTCTCCTTGTAAACTTTGAATATTATCCATGGTTTCTTGGTAGACCTCTTTCTGATAAGCGGGGTCTAGATACTTCCCATGTACCACCTCTTCTCTTGAAACTAGGTTTCTCTACCTTGGAATCTCCTTCACGCTCACAACTTCTGCTCTTTTTTTCACCATAACGGGTTCCAGACCTGCATCATGTGTTACCCAGGGCATCCATTATGTATCAACTTTCTTAGTACTAACCATAACAACACCCTTATCCTTCCTATGTTGTTGACTCATATGCTCATACAACTCAAGGCATTTCTCGTACTTATGCTTGTTTCCACACCATGAGCACTGCAAAAATTTTGGGCACTCACTCTTGTAATGGTCTGTAGACCCACAATTGAAACAAGTTCTACGTGGGAACTCACTTCTCCCTCCACAGTTACCATGACCACAGAATCCCCTGCGAAATCCTCTTCCACGTGCACCTCCATCTCCACACTCCTCATAACGGTGCTCATCATTTTTTAACCACTATCAAGGCTAGTCTGGCACACACCAAGATCAATAACATCACGAATCTGATCAATCAACCTACAGTCCTTGGTGTCATGAGATGTGGATGTGCATATCTTACAATAACAAGAAACATTCTTCTAGATTACATGTTGTATCAGAGGGCACCTACTTGCATCATGGTCACTGTGACAAATCTCACAATCCACCATTACGACACGTACTACCTTCCGAGTGCATATCCCACCATTATCTTTTGTGTTCCCCTCCATGTCACAATATGTACACCACATCCCACTGTGAGTCTCTGAAACTGAGCTTACAGATACCTTCTCTAGCTGCTTAGCCATGGCAGTGATCTGAGCCTCCAAGAAAGGACTAACACCAGTGTCAATACTTCCAACAGATTCAGTGCACAGAGCAGCTTCCAACACCTCGCACGGGTCTGTGAAAATTTTATGAGACAAGGCCCTTCTAAAGGGTGTGATCATCCCTCCAACAAACCACTGAGCATGATGTGAAGGGTGAATATCATATGATGAATTAGAAAAGAAAGTTTTAAAGCATGCATCATACTCCCACACACTCTTTTTCATTCCTTACTGGATTTCCTTGAGAGCGTTGATGCTCTTCTACTCAAACTCAGGTATGTGGAATTCTGCCAAGAAAGCATTTCTTAATGTAGTATAATCCACAACTGTCTGATATGGATCATACTTTCTATACCAGCTATGTGCGTGCCCTTACAATGTCATTACAAATTAAATGGCCTTCCGCTCTAGGGTTGTGATCCCCTTCGTGCGCCATAGCAGCTCACACTTATGAAAAGTGCAAAGACATCTCAAAGAAGACTTGAGGAGGCGGCTGGGGCCCTTGTCCTCCTAATCCAGCTCCTTGATTTCCTCTAATGTTTCCTCCTCCACTGGATCCACTAGATCCACCAGGTCTTGTGCCTCCAGTCCCACCAGTTCCACCTCCAGATCCTCCTGTAGTCAACAATGGGCCTAAAGCGGTCACACCTAGTGTTCCCAACATCCCACTGAAGTGCACACCAATGGTCTATGAGATTCTACCACTGCCATATGTGTGCCCCGTACCACTCCCCGATGCGTTACCAAAGCCTTGTGTACCCGTCCCTTGTCCAAAAATACCTCCAAACATTGGAATAGAATGTGCATCCATAGAAGTAGAAAATGAAAAATTGTACCTCCTAGGCGCAGATCGATCACTTCCACCGGTACCAACTGGGTTAACATAACTTCTCCCTTGATCTAGAAAACCAAGCACCAAGGTTTGGTCACTAGGTGGATTCAGATGTGTGCCAATGAATCTTATTTCTCCACATGATGAACTCTCATCAGAAGCTGAGGGGTTCTCTCTCCCACGCTTGCCAAGATGGGGTAGCACAGACTGCTCAGATTCCACGTCCTTTGCGTGAACCTCAATTCCTTCCCGCAACTCTACATCCATAATTCCATCGCACTTGCAACCTCACATTATCTATTAATCTCCCTCTCACGCACTTCTCTATACTTAATTCATCTCTCCTCCCTTTCTTTCTCAGTCATAATGTCTACCATCTTCCTCCACCCTAGCTTCCTCACCTAGTGCTCAAAAAGGTTTAGCCGGCCATTAGAAACACCTCTAAACTCATGGTCATGTTCAAGATCTTCATTTCCAAGGGAAAATCACACATAAATGATCCTCTAGGCTCCCTCAGGAATTCAAACTCAGCAGCTTCCAGATAAGAATATGTGGAAATAGCGTATTCCAGAGTGTAGCTAGCTAGCACTCCCTTCCACCAATGATCCATAGCACGAGTCCACGTCAGATCAACATCTTGCAACCTCTGGTATTCTTCTTAGGTCTACACGCAAAATCTATAATACCATCTTGATCTAGACACATATGCTAAGAGCCATTCATACAGCTCTATTGGGAAGTAGCAGAAAAAAGTCTCATATAACTCATGATAAAGGTTGTCTTCCACCCATCTACGTGCATCAAACTTAGGTCTGGTGCTAAATCTTTGAGAAAACTCATCCTCCGAGCTCTTGAACTAAGTTTTAACACCTTCTAGAGTTAAATTATCTATCACCACTCATTGCACAGATCATGATGTATGCCATGTCCCACTACAACTTCGAAAAAGGTCCCGGCAATGGAACCAAGATGTTGTCATTTTTACACTCACCAAAGCCCAAGGAAACCCCATGCGCACCAACCTATCACCATAGAGCTCATAACAGATTCTATATCCTTAAAGTCATTCCAAGGGAGCAGAATGAAAAGGTTGATTCTCTAGCAGTGTCATCTTCCTTAGTGACACCTCATCCTTTTTAGAGCAAGGATAAAGTGACCATTGAGTTGGTGTTCAGACCCAGCATACCAGACAATGAAAATCACTGGCAGGTCTTCAATGATGACAATCAGATCCTATCCATCTTAGAAAAAAGGGATAACTTCAATAATAATTTCTTTGAAGGAAGTGAAAATCCACATTGTGAATTAGTTCCCAAAGAAGAGAAGGAAGGAATTAAGGGAATTAATGAAGAGGGAGTAATCAAACTGAAAGGAAACAAAATCCCTAAAGGCCTAGTTTCTTTGGAAGACCTCTTTGACAAGCATGACAGGTTCATCCAAGAGAAAGAAAAATAGTCTTCTCAGTGTCCATCTGATTTTGATCAAGAAAACATTAGCACTTCAGAGAATCCAAGGATGGTTAACATTGGTAAATGTTTCTCACCAGAAGAGAAGAGAAAGTTTATTGCTCTACTAAAAAAGTACTTAGATGTCTTGGCCTATTCCTATGATGAACTCAAATCTTTTCAGCCAAAGGAAATGCATCACTCCATTCCTTTGATGTAAGGAGCTAAGCCCTTAGGCGAAAAAAAGGCCCCATAATCCAAAGATTTCTAATGTTATCAAAGAAGAGGTGACAAATATGCTCAATGCTAGAATCACCTTCCTCATCCACCATTCAACATGTGTGGATAACATTGTGCCAGTAAGGAAGAATAATGGGGAAATAAGGATTTGTGTAGACTTATGAAATCTAAATCAGGCATCTCTCGAGGAAAACTGCCCTCTTCTAATCATGGATCATATTTTGCAAGCAGTCACTAGATTTGAAATTCTCTCTTTGCTTGATGGATTCTCAGGGTACAACCAAATCAAGGTGGCAAAAGAGGATTGCAACAAAACAACCTTCACAACACCTTGGGGCACTTTTACCTATAGCAGAATGCCTTTTTGGCTTGATCAATGCGGGTGCCACTTTTTAGAGAGCAATGTACTTGGCCTTTACAGATTTGAAACATTGCATTTTCATTTACCTTGATGACCTCACTGTTTTTTCAAAGAGAAGGGGAGATCATATCTATCATTTGGAGTAAGTCCTTACAAGGTGTAGGAAACATGGCATTTCTCTAAATCCAAAGAAGTGCATTTTTGAAGTCACAAAAGGTAAGTTGTTGGGACACATTATAAACACACATGGAGCACACATTGATCTTGAGAGGATAAGAGTTATCCAAGCACTAGCCTTACCAACCAGAAAGAAGGGATTTCATTCATTTTTTGGAAAGGTAAACTTCCTTCGTCATTTTGTGCCTGAGTTTTCTGAACTGACTAAGCATATAAATTCCATGATGAAGCCTCAAGCAGGTTTCAAGTGGAATAAGGAAGGAAAAGCAACCTTTGAGGAGATCAAGAAATCCATTGCCAAAGCTCCAACTCTTGTATCTCCAAATTGCAACAAGGAGTTCATCATGTATCGCTATTCATCAGAACATACACTCTTTGTTGTCCTTGTTCAGAAAAATGATGAAGGTTTGGAAGCACCCATTTCTTTCATGAGCTTTTCTTTGAAAAATCATGAGCTAAAGTACAGCCAATTGGAGAAACATGCCTATGCAGTGGTCAAAGTTGTTAAAATTTTCAGATTCTACATTCTCAATTCCCATACGATGGTGATGGTCCCTGGAAGTGCAATCAAGTCCATTTTGACTCAACAAGATCCTGGGGCTAAGAGAGGAAGTTGGATTGTAAAGAACCAAGAGTATGACTTGGAGATTAGACCCTTTAATCTGGTAAGAGGAAATGGTTTGTGTAAACTGATTGCTAAAGATGAAGCTCTCAAGGCTCAGCAGGGAGAAAAAGATGGTGTTTTCTCAACCTGTTCAGGAGACAGTCCACAGGTGTTCTTTGTCACCACTACTGATGAGTGGTATGTTGACATTACTTACTACCTCACTTATGGAGAATTCCCTCCTCATCTTGATTACAAACAAAGAAGGAGACTCAAGCTAAAGCCAGCCAAGTTTGTGATCTAGAATCATGCACTTTACAAGAGAGGCCTAGATGGTTGTTTCCTCAGGTGTGTAGATAAGGAGCATCAAGAAAATTTGCTTAGGGCATATCATGATCAAGCTTGTGGTGGACATTTCTCAGCAATGGTCACTACACATAAGATCCTTAGAGGGATATATTATTGGCCCTCCATCTTTGCAGACCTTAGGATTGGGTTTCCAAATGTAAAGTATGCCAACAATTTGTTGGAAAGCCACAACTAGTTGCATTGCCAATCAGGCATGTGGTGATTGAAGAACCATTTCAGTAATGGGGGCTAGATTTTATTGGTGTTATGAATCCTCATTCTAGTGTAGGGCATACTTACATACTCACTGCAACTGATTACTTGACTAAATGGGTGGAAGCCATCCCAACTAAGCAAGCCAATCTGAAATAGTCTGCAACCTCATCAAGGAGAATATCATTATTCATTTTGGAATACCATAGAAAATGGTTGTAGACAATGCCACCTATTTCTCTTTCAAGGAGCTCACAGAGTTTTGTTATGGCTTTGGAATCTCCCTATCTCACTCTTTTGACTACTACCCACAGGGAAATGGGCAAGCTGAGTCAAGCAATAAGAACATTGTGACCATTGTTTGCAAGCTGGTAGATGAGAATCAAAGGAACTGGCACAAGAAGTTATATGATGCATTATGGGCTGATAGGATCACTCCCAAAAAGGAAATATGTATGTCACCATTCCAAATGATGTATGGAGTTGAAGCAGAAATTTCTCTCACAATTGAGATGTCATCTCTCAAGTTGTTACAGGTAATAGAAGATGGCCAGTACAAGGATTCCATTGACAAGAGGATGCTCTTCCTGGAGAAGCTAGAAGAAAGTAGATGCCAAGTGGTGGATAGAATTAAAGAACACTGATTGAAAGTGAAGAAGATATTTTACAAGAGGGAAAAGGCAAGATAATTCAAGGTTGGAGACTTTGTTTTGCTATGGTACAAGAGAAGAGAACCTAGAGGTAGCCATGGAAAGTTTGATTCATTATGGCTTGGCCCATTCCTGATTTGTGAAGCTTGTGGTGAGAACGTTTTCCTTCTCTCATACTTGGATGGAAAACCACTTGAATTGCCTTGAAGTGGGTAATACTTGAAATTATATCATCAGTGAAAGCGGGTTGTCCCCTTCCTTGTACCATAAGTGTGTTTCCCTTTCCGTTGTGGTTTTGTTTCCCCTTTTTGTTGTGTGTCGTGTGTTTCCTTCCCATTGTGTATTTGTGTGTTTCCTTCTTCTGATCTTTCTTTCTCAGAATTATACATGACTCTGTAAGTCCCAATGGATAAGGCACTAGTTAACATTATATGGTTTAAAAATTGATATTCTAGATCCTCATACCACGTCTTCATCATGCTCAGTCCATGCCATGTCCCCAAGCTAGAGCCAGCTGTTGTCTCCCAAAAACTGCTCTGTGTTTTTACAACCAAAATAAAATTTTATTTTAATCTCTTGCCCTTCATTTGTGTCTAATACAAGTTAGAGGTTTGTGAAGTTATCAAAACCCATACCCTAGTGTTGTTTAAATCTCTGTTTTGCTCGTTTTGAGAAATTCTCCATCTCCCAGTCTGTACATGTAATATCCTCTTTACAATCTCCTTTTTTGATCAAAATTGTTCACAAGTTCTATGGCCTGGGTCCTCAAATCATTTTTTGCCTCCATCCCTCCGGCTCGCGAATGAAATTCAAAAATTGGACTCAAAATGATGAAGTTCTCTTCCTCTGTGTATTTTTCCCATAGTCGGGAACGATGGGCATTTTCTTCCCCGTCAAATTTTGGCCCCATCATCCATGGGTACATGGACATACCTAATTGGAAGTGGGTTGGTGGAGAAATTTGTGTTTTTGAGCCTCTTTGTAAAAAAGGTGAAAAGTTAAAAAGTGACCTGCAACCCCGATCAGGCTATAAAGAAAAAAGTCAAATCTTGAGCCCGTAGGGAAAAAGTCAAAGGTAAAGCCCACCGTTGAAAATTCAAAGTGGGAGAGCTGGTTGGCATAGGAAGTTGAGTCTTTGATCCTTCATCCCAAAAAGGTGAAAAGTTAAAAAGTGACCCACAGCCCCGATCAGGCTATAAAGGAAAAAGTCAAATCTTGAGCTCACAAGGAAAAAGTCAAAGGTGAATCCCACCATTGAAAAGTCAAAGTGGGATAGTGGGTCAGTGGAGGAATTTGAGTTTTTGAGCCTTTTTCCAAAAAAAGGTTAAAATGTTGAGAAAAGGGCCGCGACCCTATTTCCAATGAAAATGTGCCACGTGCCTAAGTTAAAAAGTCAAAGCAGGGGTACGGGCCAATTTGTTCCAAATTACCAAATCTCTAAAAATCACAAAATCCAAAGGGCTTTCCCTCGTACCCACTCCAATCTCTTCCTACCACGTGGAGCTTCAATAATAAAAGAAGGAATGGCCCGATTTCAAAGTTATAATAGAAAATCAAACGGTCTGTATTCAAACTAGCAAATCAAATGTAACGTTCGTGTTGCAAGATCTGGTTTTTAACCCACCATGAGTGTTTTCTTCGCAATGGAGGAATTTGAAGAGGCGTAAATGATTTGTAAAGTTGTAACCATTTTGGAATAGGATATAATGGCTCCTCAGAGCCATTTCAAAGGGCTAGTGATTGATCCCAAAAAATACTAGAGTGCTCTGTACCTGGAAAAGACAAAAAACGCCATACTTCTATTTTCCCTTCTCCTTAGAATTTCCTCTATTCTCAAAGCTTTGTACAAACTCTGCTTTAGCTTCAATATAAAAGAAGGAATTTTTGCCTTTTTGATTGAGATATTGATTAGTACCTTGTGACCAATGAATTTTATTCAGTCTTGTATTTTCTCCTGTGGATTTTTTTTTCTTCTAACTATAAATGTATGTAAATGAAATTTCCAATTATTGTGTGTGGGTATATGATATTATACTCACAACATTAGTTTTCTCCTACCTCCATTCCCACTCCCCCTTCCCTTTCTACAAAAAATTCTCTTCTCTAGTGAGACATTGCTAGCTTTTCCACAGGGTCAGTGGAGTGCCCCTGTTGGATCTCTAGTCAAAAGGCCACCATTGAAATCCACCTTTTATGCATGCACATACAGAAGCTACACCATTCAAGTAAAGGGACTTAGATTCCCATAGTGTTGGCTTGAAACCCACCAATTTGTCCACAAGACAAATTTTCTCACCAAAAGTGCACAAATACTGAGAATGGATGGCAGATCCTACATGCAAATCTTACCCCTAATAACATTGACTACAACAAGGAGATCACTCTGAATGCTATCGTGGACGGATGGATTTTGAGAAATATCTTGATTGATACAGGTGTAAAAGTCAATGTTCTTACTTTAGATGCATGGGTACAGATGGGGAAACCTCCATTGCAATCATCTTCCAATGTGTTGTTTATGGCTAATCAAACTAAGGCCACTCCCATAGGAGTGTTGAATGATGCATCTATCATGATACAAGGGGCCAAATTCACTGGGGATTTTAAGGTATTAGCACTCACGGAAGCAAATAGTTTTCTAGCTTTTCTTGGGAAACTTGGGTGCTACACAAATAACGCTAATTTAAGGTTCAATAAGGGATACATCAATTTTGAGAATAAGGAGGAATGAGTTGTAATCCCTTTAACAGATGGAAAATATGCACCGTATGTTGAGCCTTTAAGTGAGGAATATTTAAACAGGATTTATGTGCGCGCCATTCAAGACCCAGAGGTCATTGAGCCATCAAAGGAGGGCATCCTTCAGTGGGAATATACATAATCTATTAGTGATACCATGAGTATTTCTTATGATAATTGGGCTCATGGTACTTATGAATTGGTAGGGCGCGAAGTAAGAAGCACAACTACACTTCACTCTGTTTGATGAATAGGTAGCTCAATACCTTGGTATACTGGAGCGGAAGATCTTCCTGTATTCTTGTGAACCATGGAAGAACAATGGAGAGACCAAGTTGAGAGAAGGAAAATGTTATCATATACCCTGCACGGGACAACAGCGCACTATTGGATGGTTCATAGAGATAATCTTATGGAATGGGATGAAATCAAGATCGCTCTATCTACTCAGTTTTTCAAGAGCAATTCACCTACTCATATCTGCACTTATCATGTTAATCAACATGTTTAGCACCACATTCAGTAGTGTGAGAGACTTTGGACCAAGGGACAAGAAGCATTACCACCTTCACTCTGGGTGTATAAATTATATTCCACTCTACGAGGATGCGCACGTGCTTGGTATGTATATGCGGAGCTATATAGAGAAACTAGAAATTGGTAGGATTTGATTGCAGGAATGATCCAGACCTTTGACTACTTCTCTACAAAACCTCGAGTAGAAGAGGAATTAAAGGTTGTAAAGCACATAACTATGGGAGATAGTGCAAAGGTGGGAGAATTCATTCAGGATTTATTTGGTGAGACAGGGTTGGGAGTGCGTTTTGACGAAGAAGAAGAGGCAGACTCCCTCTTACTTAAGCGCTAGTCTTGAGAAAGAAAAAGGAAAGATGGTTTACATAGTGGATGATGAAGAAGTAGAAAATTTGGATGTCGATCATTCACCAGGAGTGTGCAAGGTCTTGGATAGTGTAGATAGGGATACACGTGTATATCATGAACCAATGAAGAAAAAGAAAGCAAATATTGGATCAGAAGCTGAGCCTAAGGAGGCCATAATTGGAGACTATTGGTTAGACTCGGAAGTGGATAAAATCATTGAGTTACTATGGGATTATCAAGACTTATTCCCTCAACGGTATCATGAACTTAAAGACATGCATGAATCACTGGGGAAATGAAGATAAAGCTTAAAGAAGGTGCGCACCTAGTTAGAAAAAGACCTTATAGGATGAACCCCAATTTGCATGAAAAGGTCAAAGAAGAGATTGATAAAATGTTGAACTCTAGAATTATCAGACCCCTAGATAAGTCAGAATGGGTTAGTCCAATGGTGATCAGTATCAAGAAGGATGGTTAGATTAGGATCTATGTAGATTACAGGGAGCTAAATTCTACATGTGTGACAGATCCCTTTCCTATGCCATTCACTGAGGAAATACTAGAAGGTGTTGCAGGGTGTGAAATCTATTTGTTTACATATGGGTTCTCTGGGTATCATCAGGTTAGGATTTCCATAGAAGATCAGGAAAAGACCACTTTTACTATTGAATGGGGCAGATTTTCCTATACTGTGATGCCTTTTGGACTGAAAAATGAGCCTGTTGTATTTTCGCGGATAGTTGTTCAGGAGTTCAAAGATTTTATTCATAACTTCTTGCAGGTTTATTTAAATGATTGGACATTCTATGGACTTGTTAAGGATCATTGTGACAATTTGTGCTTAAATTTTGAAAGGTGTAGATAGTTGAGTACCTCTTTAAACATAATGAAGTGCATATTTGCTACACCATTTGGAATACTGTTACGACACATAATCTACAAGGAAGGTTTGTTGTTGATCCAACTAAGGTTGCTGTCATTTCTAGATTGGAAGTTCCTACCAGTCAAAGTGAGGTGCATAGATTCTTGGGTCACACGGGGTATTATAGAAAATTCATAAAGGGGTATGCCAAATTTTCCACACCCTTGGAAGAGTTACTGAAAGGCAAATAGACGTTTTATTGGGGAGAACCGCAACAACGCACATTTAAGACATTGAAGGAGAAACTTACTACCGCGCCTATTGTGTGCTTTCCTTTGTGGGACCAACCATTTCATGTACATGTGGATGCCTCTGGCATGACCATTGGAGCAGTGTTGGCCTAGCCTAGAGAAGGTATTATAGATCATCCTATATGGCTCACTAGTAGAAAGTTGACTCCTGCAGAGCATAATTATACAACTACAGAGCTCAAAGCTTTGTCAATGATCTATGTGCTACATAAATTCAGACAATACCTGCTAGCTACACCATTTTTATTTTATACAAATCACATGGCATTGAGGTATTTGGTAAAAAATCCCATTTTACATGGGCGTATTTGCAGATGGGTACTCTTATTTCAAGAATTTGATTTCATAGTTGTGGTAAAGCCAAGGAAAAGTAATTCTGGACCAGACCATTTATCTAGAATACATTCAAGAGAAGAAGCACATGAATTTGAAGAAACCATGCTAGATGCACAATTATATAGGTTACAACGAGTGCCATCAGAATTAGAGGACATTGTTGTCTTTCTACAAACAGGTATGGAACCAGAAGGAATGAAGGCCTTAGAAAAGAAACAACTCGCTATACGCATGGTCACCTTTTATGTTGATCAGCGGTGACCTATAAAACTTAGGAAGAGATGAGATATTATGTCGTTTATGTATTGGAGCATGAGCGCACAGATATTATGGAGGAGGCTCATGGTGGTATTGCAGGTGGACACTATGCAGGTGATACCACTTGCATGCAAAATTCTACTTGTTGGATTATGGTGGGATACCCTATATAGATATTGTAAGAACTATTGCAAGGCTTTTGATCATTGTCATATCTTGGGAAAACTAGGTCAAAGAGATGAAATGCCTTTAAGACCTATTTCTAGTTCATAACTATTTGAGAAATGGGATATCGAATTTGTAGGTCCTATTTCACTGGCCTCACGTAGGACTAGATCACACTACATCATTACTTGCATAAATTATCTCACAAGGTGGGTAGAAGCAGCACCTACGAAGGATTGTACACCAGCTACAACAACTAGGTTTCTATGGGAAAATGTTCTTACAAGGTATGGATGTCCTTTGATTTTGACAAGTGATAGGGGCACACATTTTTTGAATGAGACAATCAGGATATTATTGGATGAGTTTATGATTGCACACCATAAGACTACACCCTACCATCCTTAGGAAAATGGAACTGCTAAGGCTTTCAACAAAATTGAGCTAGACATTGACAAAAATTTGTGATGTTGGAAGAAAAGGTTGGGATGAAAAAGTATCTGTTGTGCTTTGGGTGTATAAAACAATGTACAAGAGGTTGAACAAGGCCACACCATTTCAGTTAGTGTTTGGCATAGAATCCATTCTTCCTATGGAATTCATGCTACCTTCTTTTTGTATTGTGTGTGCTGGAGGTCTAGCAGATGAGCAAGCCTTAGAAGAATGGATTGAAAAGTTGATCGAGTTGGATGAGTGACAAGTAATAGCATGTTGGAGTTACAAGAAAGAAAAGGCTAGGAAGAAAGCATGGCATGACAGGCACATCAGGGATAAAAAGTTTGAGATTGGACAGATGGTGCTTCTTTATGATTCTAAGTTCTTGTGCCATCCAGGAAAACTCAAGGTACATTGGTTGGGGTCATATGTTATCACCTACATACTTGACATAGGTTTTTTCCAATTAGAACCGCTTGATGGAACACGGCTACCTGATTACTTTAACGGGAGTAGGCTGAAGCCCTACTATAAATAAGTATTCTTGGTGTTTGTAATAAGGTAGTGTTTCCATTTAGATTAGGTTTTCAATTATGTATTCCCTTAATGTATTTCCTTCTTCGTCGTTATGCTTTGTCAATTTAGTTTTTGTTTTTGTGTAATAAGTGTGTTTCCGCTCCTGAAGCTAATTACTATTTGAAGATTTTTATGCGCAGAGGACTGCACATACTTTTAGTGTGGGGTGGTTATTGATATCCAGGTACAAGACTGTTGAAATTGGAAGGTACAAGATGCTACGGGTGTTATTCAAGGAAAAGAATTGTTAGAAAAAAATATTGCTTCTAAAAATTGACCATAGATGGAGATGAATGAAGGAACAATATAACGCGAGGTAAGCGGAGGCCATGAAAACTACCAGTGGAAGGCACAGTGATGAGGTACTCAGGTGCATGGAAGTGCGCTGAAGAGAAGTATGTAGCTAGAAGGTAGGAGGGCACACTAAAAGGTTATGACTAGGGTGCGAAGATGTACCACACGTAAAATGGAAAAAAGGGGGTCAATTAATGAGGATTATTGGTAGGTGAAGGAGCAATAAATGCACTAACTTTTTGAAAATCTATATAAGGACAAGATGCGAGTTCATTCTTACCATTGCAATTGTGATAATTTGAAAGATCCAAGTGTGACCAAGCTGCAAGAAGAGTATTTAGGTGCGAAGAGTGTGAATCGAGACGTGACGAGCAGATTTGTGCATAGAGGAAACTTGCGTCCCCAGTTGTGAAGGGTTTGAGTGAAAGCAAGGCATTGTAAAAGATCTAGGGAAAATAATTTCAACAAGGGCATGCTAAATCAAGCTAGGTTTTGAGTTTGTATGTTGTAGGAATAAAAGGTGAGTGTTTTCATAAGATTGTAGGTTATAGATGGCACCGAAGAAAGCATCTGCACAGGAGGGAAAGGGAAGAAGAAAGTGGAAGTAGAGGTTGAAATGACTCTTGAGAGTAATTTCTCAAAAATTTAATATCTGGAGGGTGTGATTGTGGGTTAGGAATGGGATTCCCACATCCAGAAGATAAAAATCAGTGAGTAAAACCATCGTATAACCGAAAGTAAGAAGGAGTTGGATGTGTTATTAAACACAAAGACAAATAAGTGCACAACAGAAGACATGTTGGTGTATGACGATGTTGGGGAGAATTTGTTGAAGAAGATTGGAATTTACCAATTTTATGAGCTCCCCTACTTCAGTAAATATGAACCCTTGTACATTGGTTGATGAGCAGGGTACATGAAGATTTTTTCTACTTTACAGGACGCAGAGTAAGGATCACAGCCACGTTGATCTCAATAGTAATAGGGTTGAAAGGCACATGGGTAGATCTAAACAATGATTTAATAGATAATCCAAAAATCCTAGAGACAAGGAAGGATTTGGGGTATACCAAGGGTCCACGCGGCATGGACATCAAAAAATTGAAGAAGTACCTAGTAGTGCAGGTAGTTGCACATCTTGTAACAAAGATGAATGACCAAGAAAGGTGGTCGCAGGTAAACACAATGTGGCTACACATTGCAAAGAAGATGTCAGAGGGAGTGATTTACAATATATTTAGTTACATTGTAGAAACTATCATTAAAGAAGCACACATAGGATGAAAAATCAGTTTCGGGGCTGTTCTATTGTCTCTGGTGTTTATGGAAATTGGGGTGCCCGATGGGCCAAAGGAGAAAATATAGGATTACCCTATGGAGAATAAGTCACCTGCGGAAATATTTGGAAAGTACGTATGGGAAGGATCAATGACCAAACTAGTCAAGAAGAGGGTAGAGAAGTGGTATGATAGACTTCACACAACATTTGAAGAAGAATAGAACATACCCAAGGAGTTACCTTCGGTAGTAGGGAAGGTAGTGTAGTTCGCGGTATACCAACACTTTTTCATCATGCGGTTCACCATGAAGGATGGGGCATGGAGCCCATGGTGAAAATTACCATATGCCTTCATAGCACGGTATTTTCAGGCATCAGTTCACCAGTTTTCAGATGCGCGCTGACTAACCTTCAATGTGGACAAGGTAGATTGTGACAACCATACACTAAGAAAGACATATGTATATCCCATACAGACTTCCTACATTAAGTGGCTTATCTCAGATGTATTAAACATAAATTTGGTAAGCTTGGCCATTGGAGACATTGGAGCAGCACTTGTGTATCTTCAACTCAAGCCCAAGCTAGAGAACAAAAAATATGTGGAGAATGATTTCACGCTCCCAGGGCCACCAAAAGGTAAGCATACAATGGAAAATGTTCCAGCACCTAAGCTCACAGAGACAATAGAAGTAGAGGATGAATAAGAGGAGCATGAAGATAGTGGTGGTTTGGAACACATAGGCAGGAGGCAACCCTTAGACAAGGTAGAAGCAAAGCATGTTACTATGCCACCTCGGGGGCAGGAAGGAGAAGATGAGGATCTATAAGGATTACAAGGAGAGTGCCGCTTCAAAAGATTATTTAGAAGAACAAGAACCCAAGGTGATACTCTAAAATCAGTGCACAGATCACCTTGAATCTCTCTAGAGAAGGAGACAGCTGTGAAAAGAAGGAGAAATTTGAAGTTGGATGAGGAGATGGAAGAGTCCAAGGAGAGTGCGCCTGAATCTCCTACACCTATAGAGGATGAGGAAGAACCAAAGGACATGAAGATCCACAAGAGGAAGAAATGAAATATGAAGAGGTGAGAAAAGAGAAGAAGGAACAAAGGAAGGGGAGGCATGAGACCAAACAATGTTCAGAGCATAAAAGTTCCAGCTCCAAATCTTGAAGTTCAAGTTCCTAAGGGGCCAAGAACTAGAAGAATGAGTGGGGAACATATTGCACCGATCATGGGCTATGCTAAGGACACAAGTAAAATTGTCTACACTTGTTTTCAAATCATAGTGACACCAAAGGAGTTGTATGGATGGGAGCTGATGGATGAAGATATGGTAACCATGCACACAAGGAAGCAGTTGTCATGGTCTATGCACATGCACATGGATGAACCAGACTTTGATGTATGTGAAGAGTCATGTGTATCACAGAGGTTGAAGAAGACACCTCAGGCCAGACACATAACAGTAAAGCCTACTGTTATGTCAAATGAACAAGTGAGCAATGCTTTGGTGAAGGTCTCGATAGAGGTGGCATGCCAAAATATGGATAAGGCTGCAACAATTAGGGTGCTAAGAGAAGAACTAAAGACTAAGGATGTAGAAATAGCGCACCTAAATCAGGAAAAGGACTTGGAGCAAAAGAAGAACAACGCCTTTATCAACATGGCAGAGGAAATTGGGGACCATGTCTTGAAATCACACCCATATTTGGATTCTAAGGTACCCAAACAATTCCCTTCGGTAATTTACTATGTGAGGACCTTGGTGGACTTGGTGCTTGAAGATGAAACTCTGTGCATGCCTACACAGAAGGATCCTGAGTAAGAGGCAAAGTGGGCAAAAGGTGTTATGCTGAGGAAATTTTCATCTTATGAGGGACTACTTCAAGCACTATGGGAAGAGCTGAAGAAAGTGACCATGAATTGAATATCTGTATAGCTCTAGAGGCGCTCATTAGGATAAGAACCATGGTGGAGGAATATGAAGCCCTAAAGGCCATGAAAGATGAGACATTGGGCCACGTAGAATGATTAGCACTAGTAAATGCAGAAGCATGAGGCCTTTGCAGCAACGCAAGAACCCCATAAAGAAAGGCTAGATGAGTTGGGGAAGGTTATAGCGCAGAAAATGGATCTACTGGAAGGGAGGATGACTGTAATGTCCAATATTGTTTTAGTTTTACAGAATGAGAAGGGAGAAATCACACAAGATGAACTAGAGTTAATTGTTGTGGACATTCCAGAAAAAGAAGAGGTAACGCTCAATGAGTGGAAAACATTGGAGGCTGAAATAAAAGAGGAATATCTAGAATTGATTCTTCAGGTTGAAGTAGATGATGTTGCAGGGTAAATTCATTATTTTATTCATTAGATTCTTTATATCTCTTTATTCACATTCTTTCCTATTCTTTCTATTCATATTCTTGCAACCATTTCTGGGGTGCAATGCAATTAGTGTGGGGTAATGTTGAGTTAGAAAAAATGCAGAAGGCACACAAGAAGGTCTGCATGAGAGAATCAGGGAATGTTTCAAAAGGTGAAAAAGGATATGGGAAAACACGTGCATGAAGTATAAGGGAATATTTTGGGACTTAGCCATTTCACGATGATGATCTATTTTTGGAGATAGCGTGCACTACACACAAACTGGTTAAAGACTTGCGTGACACACATGGTCTATTTTTGGAGGATCGGCTACAAAGTGCTTTGCATGAGTACAGGCTGAGAATAGATTTACTACTAACAGTTAACTAAAAGAAGTCTATTGTTAGCGCACTTGCATGTGTGGCTATTATTGTAATAGTGCATGGCTAATAATAGCATGTGAACTATTTTGGGATTGGATGAGTGGTGAAGGGAAAGTCCCCAACCTTATAAATATGATAGATGATATACGATATAGAGGGAATGATATATGTAAGGACTGGATTATTGTGAGATTACACTATCAGATTTGTACGCACATGAGCATATAATTCCATTATTGTAAGAAGCTTCTGTGTATTACCACATTTAATATAATGGAGGTTATTGAAAGAATCAAAGTGTTAATCCTGGATATAGTTTATTAACGCATGAATTATTTCTGTATGATTACTGTTTGATTCATGATACTTTAAGTTCTAGCTCTGAATATGTACTGTAGGATGATATATTAGTCATAGATCTAAATGCTTTAAGTCTTTATCATACTAACATCCAGTAATAGTAACCCTAAAGAGGGGCATGGTACCTTTGTGCACTTTGGGTGAGTGCTCAGTCTAGGCTGAGTGATGTGCCAGTGCACCTGGGATCTTACTAGTAAATTCTAATGTAGGGAATTTTGAATTGAGCTATAAATTCAGGTAATGCAAATATATTATTATCTTACATGTTTTGAGCTATCAAGTTGTGAAGTGTGAGGAAGAGCATAATGCGACAGGTGATCTATGCAGCATCAAACTAGGAGAGGTTGAGGCATGACATTATTAGAGCTCTACGGAGAATTATTATTGAGCTATTGGGTGTGCTTGCAAAGGGGTTTCATGTGGTTAAGGTTTCAGGAAGACAGAACCGCGGCTAGGGAAAACTAGGGCATGGATATTAAAGGATTTGATTTGGGTTTGATAATTGCAAGGATCAAGCAGATGAAACATTGACATTGTAGAGTGAATCGAGAAGAGCAATGCCACCTAGGTGAGCTCCAGTTATCAAGAGGGAAATGGAGGAAGAATCACAAGATTGGTTTATGGAGATGCAATATCTTAGGAGGTGATTGAAGGAAGGCCATGGCCGTCAAATTTAACGCAGTGTAAGATTAGTGACTTTAACTGTAAAACTAAGAAAACCCTTAAGGATATCAATGTAGATACTATCTAGAAGACGAATAGGAGGACGACAGATGGGAATATGATTTTAGACCCATTGGTGCATATGTTTTAGAAAGCGTAGGAGTTATGTAAAAAAAATTATACCTCTGTGGAAAGCCCAAACACTTGTACCAATGGCTAATGTCTCACATGCATGAAGACTTCTTCTACTTCGGAAGTGGAAGGATGAGGATCATAGCAAAGCTGATCAGAAAATTCACAGGGTTATGTGATTTAGGTTTTAAGATTTCAAGTGACTTATCAAATGATCAGGGGGTTGAGGCAATGACCATCACATACAACTACAAGAATGTGGTCTGAGCCTTCAACATTACTCAGATATATGACTTGACAACTAGGGTAGTGGCACAATTAGTTGGATGTAAATTAGGCACCTCGGAAAGGTGGATAGAGGTTAATAAGCATTGGCTACATATAGCACAAAAAATGGCAAACAAAACCTACTATAATATAGCAAGTTACATTGTGGAGAGCTTAGTCACAGAGGTGTACAACAAGGCTGATAAGGGTGACAAGATAACCTAGGGCGTTATTTTATTATTGATTATGTTTAGTGAAATAGGCGTACCTAATGGACCGAAGGAAAAAATTTGGGAGTCTCCCATGGAGAATAAATCACCTATGAAGAAGTTTTCTAGATACACATGCCATGGTTCCATTTCAAACAATTATAAGGAGTGCCAGGAGAAGTGGTTTAGGAGGTTGCACCAGGAATTTGAAGTGGAGTGGTGCATATCGCATGAGCTACCTAGTGTATTAGATGGATAAGCAGAGTTTATAGCATACCACCATTTTTGTCTAGGCAGATTCTTTATAAAGACGGGAGAAAAGAGCCCTTGGTGTAAGTTGCCATTTTCTTTTACTGCACGTTATTTCAAGGATTCGGTAAATAGGTTACACAACGCACGCAAGCTATAGTTTGATATAGACAAGGTAGATACAGACATTCATATTTTGTGAAAGTCATATGTATGGCCTAATAGGGAGGCATATATACAGACAATAGAAACAAAGAATATCAACATAACTCCAGAAGTCATGGTTATGGAAAATATTGAGCCCACATGCGTGTATGTGTACTTGATACCATGGTTTGAGGATGGGAAAGTTGTTACGGGAGAGGACTTGTCTTTACCAGACCCTCTAAAAGGAAAACAAACCATGGGAACGAGGACACCCGTAGAATAGACACCCTCAAGGTAGTAAGAAGGTGGACATGAATTTTTTAATAATGTCTTGGAGCAAGATGAGGAAAAAGATGGTAGTAATGCACTTGATTAGGAGAGGATAAAATTGTGCAGAAGGTGTACAGGTATTGATACTAGTGCAAGGTCCTCACAGAAGCTAAGGATGTCACTAATCCAGAGAATTATTTGGGTCTTGGAAGTTTCTTAAACCTTCCTAAACCAATACCATGATGTATATCGTTTTGATACCTTTTCGACAATATGCAGAACTCCAAAAATAGAGTCCAGATGTAGAAGTTATCACAAGTCAAAGATGTGGTTTTAAAACGGGTCAATAGTGGTCAACTGGTAAGTTACGCATTGACACGTGGCATTTGGAAATGAGGTGAAAAAGGATAAATTTTATGTTTTCGAGCCTCCAGCCTTCGATGCACAAAAAATTTAGTAGGCCTCATTATTTACTGGTTAGGGGCCCTCAGTCAGGTTCAACACACTTTTTTTAAGAGGGGGCCTTTGCTGCCTATTCAATATTGCCATTATCAAATTTCCAATTATATATGCCATATATCTCTCTAATTTTCCCAATGTGGGATTATTTGTATTGGAGAACTAATTGTGCATTATAGGTATGTATATTGCCTTGCATTATGCAGAGCTCAGGTGAGTTACATTTCAACTCGGTGGGGTGTTCAACTCCCCACCGAGTTGATAACATTGATATCCACAACTATCGGGCTCATCTAACTATCCACCAAATTATTTATATCTCAGCAAAGTGAACAAACCAAACCCCAACAACTCGGGGATAACATCCAATGCATACAGCCCACGTGGGCACTTAGACACATAGTTCCGCAGCATAACAGACATGGCTCGTTAGAGTTGATAATCCCAACAAAAGGACAATAAGGATGTGGCCTAAACCACGTAATATTTGGGATGGATTTCCAAATATAAACAACAAACCCATCTACAGTGCTGAAGATGTGGGACTAAATGCCACACTTAATGTAAACTGCGCGTGGTGAAAATGGTGTAGGCAGGATTTGAACCCCCGACCTCTTAGCTTCAAGACATATCTAACCAACTAGCTTTCCCAAGCGGATCGATGTAACATAAAGTGATCTCAGCTCTATTTAAAGAGTTATGTTTGTAGATCTAGGGAGGGAAGATTAGGATTGGTTGTAGAAAACCTCAAATTTGAGGCACCTAGGGTCACTTTGGGGACTCAGTGTAAACAAAAAAGTTGCTTAGAATTTCGAGATGATCGCGATCGTGTAGTCATTTTCCCATTTTGGAGCCTTTTTGGTATATTTTTTAGTTGTTGAAGTCACATAAAAGCATTGAACCTAGGGGAGACACATGTGCAATTGAATTAGGAAGGTGAGGGGAAATTGTTAGACACTCCATAGTCCCTTAAAGATTTGAAACATAGTTTTTTTGATTCATTATTGGTTTATTGTAAATGTTAAATATATTTACATTTATAACATTATTAATGGATTGGTTCACAACAAACCCAGGGATGTAGGAATTCTGAACCCCATAAAACTTCTTGTGTCATTTTCAGATTTATGGATGTTTAATTCTTGATGAAGATTTTAATCAGATAAAAATTAGTTATATGGATTTTATATTAATTTAATTAAGAAAACATCGTAAAACAAGAAATTGGACTTAACTAAAAATTTCAATATCCATAATCCACCAAGTACAGATGAATGTACATTTCAGTGTTATGATTAAAAATTAGATTGAGGTGCATCAAATGAAAGGACTTGATAAATTTTGGAGTAATTGATCCATAAAATTAATGTTGAGTTCCTAGTATTTGGAAATTTTAAAAAGTACAAAAAAATAATAGTACCATTTTTGGATCAGTCATCGCACGTAACGCCGGTAAAGAAGGTTGAGCGAGGGAGAAATAAAAGGTGAAAATACATTCTAGGGAATGATAGTGAAGAAGATAAATCCTAGCAAATAAGCGTGTTGGAGAATGTTTCCACACCTACTTTGTAGGTGTGAGAAGATGAGGAGATAGGTGGCAAAAAACCTTTGTTCAGAGAGCATGTCCCTAGTATAGGCGTGTAGGGGCTTGAAGAGGAAATTTGCACTGGTAGGGACATAGAGATAATAGAATATGTTGTACACCCAAATAAGGACACCGAGGTAGAAGAGGAAGTACAACATGATGTGAGTGTTGAAACACAGGATCATGTAGGAGAGCACATCTATTAGCCCAAGGAGGAAGAAATGATGAGGACACATAAACTATGCTATGTTGATGATACGATGAAGATAGTTCATGCCAAGTTCTAGAGTATTGTCCCGAAGGAACATTTATATGGATGAGAAATGATGGATCCTGAGATGGCATCCACATGCACCCTAAAAAAATATTCATGGAATATACAGACTCATATGGATGATCCTGATTTCAATGTTTGTGAAGAGTCATGTGTATCTTGGCAGATGAAGAGAGCTCCATATTATAGACATGTAACTATCAAGCCGAATCAGATTTTTGATGAACAAGTAAGTAATACTCTAAGGTATCTTCAGAAGTTACACATCAAAATATAGACAAAGCGACAACTATTCAGGTTATGTTAGAAGATAGAAAGAATTAAGAAGTTGAAATTAAGTGCCTAACAAAGGAGAAAGAGAGATATGAGGCGAAGATGAGTACACTGATTAGTATAGAAGAGCAGATTGGTGATGAAATTTTGTAAGTACTGAGAAATTCCCCTCTGATATGCATTGTTTATGCACTTTGGTTTATATGGTGTTAGATGAAGGGGCAGTAAGGATGCCAAAGCTGAAGGATGCTACAACATAAGCAGAAAGAACTAAAGCCACAATAGCATGCAGGATGGTAAGTTACGAGTGTTTGATATAGAATTTGAAGGATGAGATGTAAACAAAAGAGTTGGCACTGAATATGTGTGTAGATCCTGAGGCAATAATCAAGATAAGGACTCTGGTGGAGGAAAATGTGTTCCTTACAAAAAATAATGATGAGACACTAGGGCACAATGAGAGGCTGGTGTTGCTAGCAGAGAATCATGATGCACTCACAACAGCCCAAGACCCTCATAAAGAGAAAATAAAAGATATTGGAAAGATGATAGCATGATGCATTGATATGATGGGTGGGATGATTTCAAGTCTAGTGAATGTTCTTAGAGTGTTGTAGAACAAGGGTGAGAACATGACTATGGATGAAATGGAAGGAGTACTCGTAGATATCCCTGATAAGACAAATAAGGCACTCGGAAATTAGAATGACTTAGAGGTAGAGATCAAGAGTGAATATTTTGAGTTATTGTTTCCTTTATAGGGGTAGGATGCCCAGATTATTTGTATTATTTATTCATTCATTGTGTATGGGATATTCTTTTATTCCTTAGTCTTATTTTTGGAGGGATAAGGCATCATTAACCATTGCTGAGGGTGGAAATGAAGCAAGTGTGGGGTAATGTTTGGCTGGTGAATTATAACCTAAGTACTAAAGGTGCATAAGGTTGGGGCGTGTGGAAATAAGGCACGTAGGCATGTGCAGAAGTATAACAAAAAAGGATGTGCCCAGGAAAGTCAAAGTTCAAATACTTATCAGTTTTGCATGGATGGCCTAAAAGTGGATTGATAGTAGATCACGCAAAGGAAAGAAGACTTGGAGGCTATGTAAGGCTATTTTTGGAGACTGGTAGAAGATAAAGTGCCATGTTGAGTTGAGCTAATAATAGGATTAGACCTAGAGATATTATTAGGTAATCTATTATTAGTGATCTTGCATGCTCTTGTGGTTATTTTTCTAGTGGTGCATGGCTATTCTTAGCATGTAGCCTATTTTGAGGATGCATAGGTGGTGAATGGAAAGTCCCCACTGCCTATATATATGTATTTATTTTCACGTTTTAGAGAGATCGATCGACCATGTTTTAGTGTTATGCTATTAGTTTGTGAGCGTGCATGACTTATGGTGGTACACTTATGTATGTATTTAGATTCTATGTCTTACAATGATTAATACAATGGATAATTGTGGTTGGATGTTGGCTATTGACACATCTATTTTTGGATCTAACATGGTAAACTTCATCTTGATTCTTGTTTAGTTCATTATTGAATATGGTTATGATGTAGATTTGTTTATGCTTTAAATCTTGAGTATCTGTTATGGATCAGGTTGTTATGAATTATATGTCTAATCATGCTAACTCATTGAAAAATATGTCATAAAAGAGGGACATGGTACCCTTGCACGCTTTGAGGGAGCGCTCATATCTTTCTGGGTGATGTGTCAACGCACCTTGGGTTGTTTTTTAAAATAAAAGACTACACAGGGTTAGTATGAAATCACATTAGGCATCTTTTTATTATGTTTAATTTGGTTTGTGGACATGCAATTATATGTCTATTTTGTAGGTTACATGTATGACCAATGACATTTTAGAAAAACTAGAGTGACAAAAGAGGGTTAACAACAAATCTCCTCCAGCCAAGAAAATACCATAACCCAAACATCTGAGCAAACACTAGTGCCTAGATTAGTCACTAGCACTTTGGTGCTCATGTCCTCTAGTGGGCACTTCTGTCCTTGACGATTCTGATTTCCAAAACCCTCGGTGATCCTTGAGGAAACTGTTTCTAGTTTGTTCAGTTACACAGAATCAACTAATCCATCTTCCCTCTCTTAATTTATTAAGGTTTTACTTCCTTGAATGCTTGTTTCTTGTCCATTATTTTAGCTTACTAATTTTATATCATTATTTATAATAGTTACTCTAAAATAAATGTTTAATTCAATTTATATTAAATTAGACACAAGTATCCCTAAAGCACAAAATTAGCCTGCTTGCCAAAATTAAATGTTCTTGAGAAAAAACACCTTCATCAAACATCAAGGACCACTTATAAATGTTCTATGATCCTTCAATCAACCTCCAAAAATCATTTATACGTATGTATCATCATGTCATATAATGACACCACCTTTTGGAGCTCTTCTTATCACTGGGTCTATGACCTACAGAACTAGTTCTCAAAGATGAGTCTCAAACCTTAATCAAATCACCTCAACCATGAAATTTTGATACATCATTAGAAATATCATTACCTTGGGGTAATAACTAAATTCTATCCATACCACAAATAAAACTAAAATACCACAAAAATTTCTTTGCAACCAAGTCACCTAAAGCTGCCCAAAAATGCTCAAAAACTGGTCTTGCAAAACAATCTATGACAAACCTCCTAAGGTCTCAAAAATAATATGAAACCACAACAGACATGTATAAAATATTCCCAAATTCCTCAAACACTAATTTAGTCAACAAATCTAGTACACAACATTGGAGAAAATAGAACTTTAGAAACTTGCATTTATTAGATTGGTCTACACAGAGCTAAAAAACCTAACTTATACCTAGATAAACCTAAGAGAGTTATTTATAACCTCAAATAATCATACAATCCAAATTAATCCATTTTGGACCACTAAAAGAAAGATATTACCCATCACTTCACACTTAGGGTTTAAGGAGGGTTTAGAAGTTGTTTACCTTCTTAACAATAGTTCATAAAGCTCCACCCCTTAACTCTCAAAATAATCATTGGAATGACATATCATGACCCTTATCTAACTACCATTAAGATCTCATCCTCCCATTTAGACCTCATACATTTCAATGAGCATAAGAAAGTCCAATTTAATTTTGTTTTCTCACTTTTGTGAACTCGGTAGAGGTAAAAACCACATATTTTGCTTAATCTTGTAAATTAGCACCTGAAACTTAGATCAAAACTCAATATCAACCTACTACACCTTCCAAAATTCTCACATTTTCATACCTAGCTATGAAACATATCATCTCACCTCATTTGGTCATCTAGGGCTTGAGAATAGGTATAGTGGAGACCTAGAAACCATTTCTAAACCACATAGCTTCACTCTAAGACACTTGTGAGTCTCCCTACACATCATCCACATGATCCCCATACTATTACCATGAATATACATCTGCCAAACAGCTATAATCCATAATTTCATACCTCATCTGGCTGACTAGGCCTCAAAATCAAGCACCTAGTTGTCATGTGTTTTTACAAGGGCAAAATTCAACTTGAAAACATGACAACTTTACCCTAGTGTAGAATTTTTTAATTTTAAACCTTCCTGGTCACTCTCCTAGATCAATTCGTCCCTTCTGTCAAGCCTATCCCAATCCTTTTAGTGCTCATGTTTGTGGTTATAACATTTCCCATGCATTGGAAAAGTGAAAATAAGTTCATAAGATTCTTCCGGGATAGTGTCTCTCAAGGATGATTTTTCAGTAGAATTAGAAATGGTTATTTTTAACCTTTTTAAGGAAGGCGCACACCCTTTGGAGAATAATTAAATGCATGTATTCATCACGAATTGGTATCAAAGAGATAAGATCATATTTCAAGAGTTTTAGGGAAGTTTAGGAAAGATTTTGAGGTTTAAGAGTAAGTTCATCAAAAGCAGGTTTTTGAGGGTGAAGGAGCTTACACTACAAAAAGTAACTTGAGCTTTAGAAGATGATTTTGGGAGATTTAGAATGAGTTCAAGGAAATATAATATACCAATGTAAATATAATTTGATTCCCTACATGGCTATATTTTCATATATCTCACAAGATCCATGTATTTATTTCCATATCTCATTTTTGGTAGACTCACCCTATATTACAGAAAAAGAGGGCTATTTTATATGGGTTTTTATGATGAATAAAACCTATAGAATCATCAAATTCTCTTCAAAATGATCTTGGGATCCAAAATCACATATGGTTTCATAAAAAATGACCTCTAGAAGCTTTGACAACTTTGTTTTAAAGGTGTTTCCCAAGGTATGCTCTTGCAGTTAGAAAAAAAATTCAGTGACACATGTCAGCATGAGGTTGAGGTGCACTTATGTGTCCCTCTTGTACCTTTTCCAAGGGGAAAATGGGGAAATAAAAATTTTATTTTCCCCCATCAAGCATAAAAAACCGGAGTTGTATTTTTTCAAATCTCTCATCGTTCTTCCTCCCACGTGATTTTAAAACCCTAGAGATGTTATCAATTTTTTTCTATAAAACCATTGTTACTATTTTATCCACCATTTTTATTCCATTCCTCCATGATAATTGATGATAAATCATCAATAAATCTACATTTTATTTAGAAACCATGCCAAATAAATTCTAGAATGACTTCATGTCCTAGATCGAAGAAAACTTCATATGCCACAATTCAGTAAACAGATCAAAGTGAGATTTTTTACAATCTTATTCTTTTCACAATGCCTTCAAGGATAAAGTGACAACATATTAAATGATTCCATATATTTTTAATGGTAAAAAACTCTTATTTTGTGCCCTAGATTTTATTTCTTCATTTCCTATCATTTCGGCAGATGGGTCAAGATAAAAATTTGAATACATAGTCTGGAAGAAAACTTATTTTAGTGAAGCAAATTTCACCATAATCCAAAGTGGGAAATAAAACTTTATACAAATATTAAGGACGCTATTATTGGCTGTCACAACACAACAGTGAAAGGGTATACCTCATCACTTCCTAGGGCTCCAGTGAGTAGAATTTCATGAAAAATGGAGCATAGCTTTAAATTTAACTATGTAAAATTCTACAAGTGGTTTCATTTAAATATGACATTGGAAATACCACTTCATATTTTTAGTAAATCTATACCGTTGTCCATAATAACTCCCTAGTTATTTCAACAAATTTCAAACCCATTCTGGCTATGACATCAAGTTTTCAAGTTGCGCGTGCTCTTGATTTTATACCTTGGCACATATGCATGGTCGCATCTCTAGTGTCCCCAAATATTTCACTTAGAAATCTTGGGATACCCTTTTTTAAAAAATTGGTATTTTTCCTTGTTAATATTTTCTAATGATTCCTTCAAGAGGTTGCAAAAGGTTTATTGGTCACATCTACAAAAATACCCACTTGCTCAAAATTTCTCAAAATCCCTAAAAATATAAGTATGGAACTCATCCCCAGACCTATTCAGGTTTTCTAGGTTACTTTACTTTACTTTATAAGTTGTAGTAAGTCCTCAATAAAAACCCAATTTGCATTCCACAATTTTAGGTGAATTCATGCAACTGATTTACTTCTTAAAGTTAATAAGTAATGTCCTTCCAAAATCTGATTCATACCACAATCCATGCATTATGGAAAACCGATACTACTTTGCTTATTTTAAAAGTAATTAAGTAAAGTTGTTCCCAAAATATGATTCATACCACTACCGATTCATTGCAAAAAACTGATATTGTTTTAATTCTTTTAAGTAATCAAGTAAATTTGAACCAAAACTCCACAAACGAAGTCCTTACCTAATCAGAATTTTCAAATTACTTTACTATATAAGTTGTATTAAGTAATCAAGTAAATTCAAATGCAAATCCCACAATACTACTCCAGCCTAAACCAAATCAGGAATCCGAGCCCCTACTACTTTTGCCTATGTACTGCGGGAATATGACCCCTAATATTGTTACCTATGTATTGCAGGAATCCAACCCCATACTATTGCCCCAATGTATTACATGAATCTAACCCACTACTGCTGTTGTTATGTATTACGAGAATCCAACCCCTTAATGTCGTTGTTATATATTGCAGGAATTCGACCCCTACTGCTGCCCCAATGTATTATATAAATTTGATGTCCCATTACTGAAAGCCAATACTAAGTGGGTTTTTCAATGAATTTTACTTCAGGGTTCATTTCAGGAAACCTCAACCCTGTTTTTGACTTACTTAAAACTTAATCAAATCCACTCTACAAACCCACAATCCATTGTGAAAAGAAACTTCCTTATTCACTTGTTTACTAAAAGCCTCAAACATTATTTACAAGTGATTTTTGAGGAACATATTATACCAAAAAATTCAGTAAAAAAGAGAAAATCAAGACTGAGGCTCCCCATCTAGATAACTTATTCTTCTTATTCTTCTCATTTTTCTAGACAATGTAATTAAGTAGTCAAGTTGAATTGTAAAACTTAAGCAATCCAGTTGAAAGCCATTACTTTAAGGTGTTTTGAAAAATTCAATTGCTTAGTAACAATTGTCACTACATGCAAAGTAGTTGATTTTATTTTAAATTGTAGAACATTTGAATATCATGCATGCCAAGAAAAGAGGAATTGAAGGAGGAATTGAAGGAGAAATATTCTCAACTTCTCACAGCTTTGTAGTAAGTACATGTAGAAGGCGTAATTAATGTCTCCTAGTTGTATTACCCTTCTTGGTAGTATAAATGTAAGGAGAATCCTATGAACCAAGGGATTAGAAATTTTTGGAAATCAACTATTGTAAGGTTGTGCACGAATTGAAAGATCTCAAACTTTGTGTTGAGATATTGAGTGTTCTTTGTGTAACCTAGATGGAATTGAATATTAACAAGGTGGATTTATGAAGAAATTTTTGTCTGAGAATTCTTGTTGTGCATTCTATGAAGATTTAAGGGTAAACTTTGTGTTATCTTGAAATATGAATCTAAATTGATTTCTTGTTCTTTTGCTAAAATTATGACCTTTCCAAAGTATTTATTTATTCTTTATGGCTGCAATGAGCTCTGCAATCTACTTATTATGAAGTACATTTATTTTTCCTAGCTACTATTTTAACTTTGTACTTTATTTTCTCTTCTTGTTTCTGTAACTTTTCCTAACACAGCTTCTTACTTGTAAAATTTCCAAGCTATGTTTCACGAGCTTCGTGATTAAAGTAATACCCCTGAAAAATAATTAAAATTAATAATTATCTTACATAGGATATTCACTGTTAAATGAAGGGGATTTATCCCATGACTGCCTAGGTTTTTTTGTGTAGCCAAGCATAAAATATATCCAACAAGCTCATCACGTGCACTCTTGTGCTCCCTCCCTTCTTCCTTGTTATTTTTTCTCCTTTCGCTCCCTTTTGCATAACTTTTGCACGCTTTCACCCTTCTCCTTTATTCTTCTATCTCCCTTTATGTCCCCTTTATGTGCATTCCTTGCATGTTCACCTTATTTCCCTAGTCATTGTGCACTACTTTCACATGCCCATGGACATGCCTTTTATTTTCACTAATTCTCTGGTATTCTTTCCCCAAGCATGACATTCTTTCCTGAGACCCTCACACTTCCTCGTACACACTCACTCCTCTTCCACCTTCTTCCTTCGAGTACTTTCCTTGTGAATTTTCTTCCATATAGTTGATTTGTGCTTCCCTTCATACTTATATAATTACATACCTTTACAAATATGCACCTTTTATTCCCACTCCTCACGCACCCTCTTACTTGTGTTCACAAACCTCTACATTCCTATTTCTCGTATTGATTACTCTTGCGCACACACTAAGTGAATTCTTATTGGCTAGACATTGAGTGTCACGTGTCAACTTGTCAGATAAAATGCACAGCACACAACCTATTAGAACATGTTAGCTGCTTGTTGAATCTTTGCATCCAATGAATGCATGACATGTGATAGAAAATATAAAACAAATAGACACTCATCCAAATCTTTCAATTGACTAGATAATGACACGTGTCTTACATGTTTATTTTGTAATATGAAATTCATATCACCATAGTTTCTACTAGAGAGCTCAAATTCATAAGCTCCTGGCCTTAATAGAAATATGTTGATGTGGGTTACAAGCTAAGATTTTTAAAATCAGATTTTAGGTGGGATTTGGTAGGTGAAATGGGGAAACACGACTCAGGCCATTAATTTACAAATTAAGTCAACTCAACCACCTAGATTTGATTATATATTTCCTCTTTCCTTCTTCCATAATTCAAGATGACATAGGGAGGTAAATCTAACAATTCTATAGGTGATTTTGTAGGAATTTATTGTTGGTTTTTTGTGGTTCGATTTGAAAATATATGTTTCCCTCCCTTTACCTCCTCTTCTCTCCTTCTTCTATATATTATAGAACAATGCTCATTTGTAAATGTTAGACCCTCTTGGTTTGATAAGAACAATGTTCAAAGCATTATTCCTTTGCATTTTGAGTTGCAGACCTCATATTTGAGCCATCGCATGTAGATCCTTGACTCTTTCATCTCTGTAATTGTTTTTACATCACTTGGGAGAAATAAAAGTTGTAATTTGATGGCTATTTTCTGCCTTAGTTTGAATTTTATTGCATCTTCTTTCCTTATTTTTCATTGTTGATTTGTTGTGTATATATTATATATCTTACAGGGATTTTATTTGATGTGCTGCATGAAAGCAAGTGAGTGAGTGTTGTTTCAGACTGTGACACATTTTCCTACCCTCCCTTTGTGCATTTACACTTATTTTCACTAAATTGAGAGTGTTTATCCCCTCTTTCTAGTGTCATCACCTTCCCATGGTTTAATTTTCCCTTTCATCAATCTCTTTCTCACCATATTCCCTTGGAATTGGAGAGTAGTGATAGGTAGTTGCATTTCCCTTCCTAGGAGTAGTTTTAGTAGTATAAATAGGTAGAGGAATCTAGCCTTCTTCAGAGGTCTGTCTCAAAGAGTAAGTCTCATAACTTGGATATAGTCCCATGTTTCCATAAATCCCCAGTTCATCCTAATTTGGTACGGTTGAAATTTTGAGCTCTAAAAGTTTTTGGAACGCTCGATTGGATAAGTTTTAAGAGTTATATACCTTAACATGTTCCAGCTTAATGTTTTTTCCACCTCGGTTACTCCATTTCTCCAAGTGGGAAATATTAAATTTCATCGTTTATAAGTTCTAGTGTGTGACTTATTGATTTCCAGCCTTAGGAAATATATTTCAACACATCTGACGACTCTGATCATCATATCTACTAGTTTTAATAGTCCACACACCCTCTGTCATCAAGGAAAGAAAACATTAAAACACACAGTTGTACACACAAACTATTTGTGACAGGTACGTAAGATGGCTGTCACAGTTACATGTATGCATGAAAAGGTGCAATAAAAGGTGAATTTGAAGCGTGTAAATCCAAACAGTATTCATAGCATGTAGATGCACATGCAGGAGAATGCAATTTACAATGATTTATCAAGTTTTATGTGTTATTGGTGAAAATTATCCTTTGGAGGCAATTCTAAGCATATATAGCACTCCACTAATTCAACCAACCCATTATCTCATCTACAAACCTTTCCTTTCATCCATTTCTTCCTTTCCTTTCATCCTTCCATTCATTCTCATGTTTCCACTTCATTCATGGCTCTTTATGGAGCTCTTCCATTCTCTCATTTCTATTCTTCTCCCCTTAATTTGCAGTGGTGGGATTGTATCCCAAAGATAGTCCTGATAAATTTTCGTCTCTTTATTGGAAATGGAAATCAATATCCTATTGATCAAATCCAAGACATAGTAAACCACTGCACAATTCAAAATTTCATTGAAGAAAATGTTTGCCTCAGGATTCTAGTTCTATCATTCAAAGGAACAGAAAAATATTGGTTTAATAATTTGGATCCTCAATTCATTTCCACTTGGGATCAGCTAGGAGAAAAATTTTACAATCACTTCAAGAAAAAATCAGATAACATCTTCCTCACAAAAAATCTCAGCACAATACAATGCACTTCAATGGAATACATCTCAAATTTCAACATCAAGTTCATAAGGACTTAGCACAAGATTCCTCAAGAATTCAAACCCTCACAAAGTATGGCATTCTCATATTATTTGAGATCCTTGGATTCTGATTTGGCTGTATTGATCCAAGCTCTAGGAGGAAACCCTATTCCTCAAGAATTTGACATTTCCATTTTAGCTGAGAAGAGTCTTATTCGGGATGGAAAAAGGAAACATATCCCTCTGATGCAAACTCTCATTCCCCTCACACACATTTTTCCATCTTCTTATGAATTCCCTCTTTCTAAATATGTAGTAAACCAATAGTCCCTCACATATGTATTATCTCCAATTGGTCTTACCATGTATGATAATTGCATAAATATTGAAGAGTGGTATGACTCTGATTGGGAAGATGAAATTATGTAAAGTGAAAAAAGGAGGGCATATACTTCAAAGGGAAGTTAGTTAGACTCAAAATATATAGTTTTGGAGGAAGAAAAGTTGTTTGTTGAGGTAAAATAGAGTGTATTCTAGCATGAAATCAATCACCTTCAAGAGGAGATTCTACATGAGGATCCCAAATGTGGGATTGACCTTCAAATAAATGAGTAAACTACAAAGATCAGCCCATGACTAATCAGATATCTATCTAGTTTTGAGCCAAATATAGAGTTGCTACTGATCATGCTCATTTTAGATCATGAGGTTGAGATTTAGCATGCCAAAGGTCAGTGATATCACTTCCTAGATGTAAATGCAGAACAACTAAAGGAGGTATTTGTTTATTATTGTAGATACTTTGAGGAGAAGGGTGAAAAATCAATTGTAAGATAATTTTCACTCTTATTAAAGACCATTTTCAATGATAAATCATTCAAATGGTCTCAATTTGTGAGGAAAGGCAACTACTTCTCCCTTCCTATATCAAGCTTTGTTTAAAGCTTCATTTGCCTATGATTAGACTAGGTTATTTTAGGTTTGTTTTCAACAAAAAAAGTATTTTTGTACACTTTTCATGTTCCCCCCATGGAACATGTATGATTTTAAAAATTTGTACATAGTTATTCTTCTTGTTCCTTAGTGTGCTCCTTCTGGCGATACCTCGTTTTTTCTTGTGTGCTCTTTCATTGATTCCAGAATGGTAGTCTAGTTTTCAGGGAGGTAGTATCCAACAATTTTATGCATAGCTTTACACTCTCATATATTCAAATTAGAACATATTCACATGAGATTAATAGTTCCATTTAGATTTAAACAAGGTTTTTAAACAAATTTAGGGGTGCTTCTTCAAGCTACATATTAGAATTGTATGTTCTCAGGAAGCCTCCATGCCCAATGGATGCCTCTGAGGCTGATGTATCCTAGAATTTACTACAAATAACCCAAAGCACATTGGCACATCACTCAACTTGAACTAAGCGCTCACCCGAAGCGTGCAAGGATACCAGGTCCCTCTTTAGAGTTTCTTTTCTAGAATGTTAGCATGATTGTGCATGTATATATCTAGTTTTATAACAGATAGTAAATATTCCACAATGAATAAAGCAAATCTAGATCTAAACCATATGGAATATTGAATAAATAATTATTATAATGAGATTTACCATGCAAGAACCATATTTAGTCACATATAACACCAATATCCAGTCAATATGATCCATTATATTAAATATTTGAAAACACATAAGCTTCATATATCAAGAACCAGTTTCCATAGTCATGTGCACTCATAATTCTGCAACATAACTCTATTATCATCAGTCTCTCCAAAAATAGACTACATGATAATAATAGCCATATGCCTTTACAAGAGAATACAAAATCACGCAAGTGCTAATAATATATCTTCTAAAGTTAACTCCTAGTCTAGATCATATTAATAGACAAGAACTATGCATGGCGGTCGAATTGCTGCAAATCCCAAAATAGACTTGTGTGAACTACAAGTCTCCACATCATTACATGCTCCACACTCCATATCCAAAAATAACCTTGATCTGTAAAAGTGGATAAGTCTTGTTTTCAATTGTTTTCTAGGCGTGCTCATGTTCTGCGATAATTTTGTGCCTTCTCACGTGCTCTATTCTTGCACGCCCAAACCTTTTGTGCTTCCAAACTTGAGCTATATTTATTTTTCTCAACATTATGCCACACTAATTGTATTTCCTCCCCCAGTAATGGGTAATTCCAACTTATCTCTCTAAGAATAAAGAATAATGAATAACGGAATAAAAAATTACTTGATAAAAAAGAATCAAGTGTCACTCAACACTCTGCTCCTCTACTGGAAGGATAAATTTTGGATGCTCATTCTTCACCTCTGCCTCTAATTCTTGTCAGTCACTTATCCCATCACTTGTTTTATCTGGGATGTCTGTCACTATTGCTTCCAGTTCATTTTGAGTCACTTTCTCCTTTTCATACTATAGAACCCTGACAACATTAGCCATGTTTTACCTGAGACCAACGCTCTTGATTGTTCAGCTTTTTCAGAAGATGGGATGGTACCTAAATAACTAGATACTTTTGTAACTTAGGGATGTCCATCATGTTACCTCTTTTGGTGTACCCAAGCTCCTTCTTCATCTTTTATATGGCCTCCTTATCAATGAGGTCGTTACTAAGCTCAACACCTGAAATCCTCAGCCCTGGAGAACTTGTAATAAAAGGCATGAGTGATCCTCATTCGATGCCTAGAAAAGCATAATAATTCCTCATGGACTCTACTCGTGAGCCACTAATATAAATTTTTGGATTTTCCAAAATACAGAAGCTCATACAAATGTAAAAATCCTACTTTCATCAAAAATTTGTCACCTGCATCATCGTAGACTATCATGTTGTCAGTTGTTCCCTTATTGGTCTTTACTGCCGGTAATTTATCCAACTCCTCCTTAGTATCCTTGTTCTTGTGGTTGTAGTCGCTGACCTTGCAGTGACAAATGTGTAAATCCCAGTCACAATCCATGAGACCCCTTTTGGGTACTGCATTTCAGAAAATATACTCTCGGGGGTATCTTCTACTTTGATTTCAGCTCCCTTTTTCTTCTTCCCCTTTGTACCAACTCCAGGTTCTCTTTTAGGTGCCATATTAACCAAAAATGTGTTTTATTTGTACCTCTTCCTAGCTCTATAACTTTAATCTACATGCCCTATCTCAAAACCATGTGCCTTAGCTTTAATCCAAACCCTAGCTCTTGATTTCACCTCCCCACACGCCTCTAATTCACTCAAACTCTTTTCCAAAAGGAGTGCAAGTCAATCATGAGCGTAAATCTAATAGTAACACCTAGTTAGTAGCTCTTTGCGCTTCACCACCAGCATTTTAGCTTGCTTGTAAATAACTCGCTCAAGAATTCGTAATCACAAAGGTAAATATGTTCTCACAACCCTTCTTTATATAGATTTTTCAACAAATTCCACATTTATTACTCCACCACCTACCACCATACCTAGCATTAATTTATCATTCGTCAACTTTTATGCATTGCTTATCTTTGCGCCTCAGCATAACCTTCTGGTGTGCCTTCTACTTCTAGGCCACATAACTCCTTCCGCATGCCCTCATGTGTTAAAGTACTTCACCACTGTGCCTTCTTCTATGTAGTTTCCATTGCTGCAGCCTACCTCCCATTATATTGTGTGTCCATTTTTCCATATGTGGTCTTCATTCTGGAGTAATTTTTTCCTATTTGCACCCGCTCAAAATTTTCTTTATGCATACCTATGTTCAGATGACAATCAACCATATTTAACATGGCAATGAACCATGTATATAAACCAACCCATACTAATGGGATCCGTATTCCTCTGCACATAAAAACACTTAAATTGTAATTGGCTTCTGGCGTGCAAGCACGCTTATTACACCAAACACTAAACTAAATTGACAAAGCATAGCAATGATGAAAGGAAATGCATATAAAGGAAATACATTAAGGAAATTTAATCTAATGGTAATAATTCCTTATTACAAACACTAAGAAGAATTATTTATATTAGGACTTCAACCTACTCCTATTAAAGTAACCGAGCAACCATGTTCCATCCAGCACCTCTAACTGGCAAGTGCCTAAGTCAAGTATATAAGTTATAATATACGGTCCCAACTAATGCACCTTAAGCTTTTTAGGGTGGCACAAAAACTTTGAATCATACAAAAGTACTATTTTCCCAACATCAAGCTTCTTATCCTTGATGTGTCTATCATGTCATGCCTTCTACCTTGCTTTTTATTGCTTCTGACTCTATCTTGCTATGGCGCACCTTTCATCTAGCTACATCAATTTTTCAATATGTTCTTCTAATGCTTGCTCATCAATCAGACCTTTTGTGTGCGTAATATGTAAAGAAGGTAACATGAATTCCATGGGTAGAACTTCCTCTACACCAAACACCAACTAAAAGGGTGTTATTGTATTCAACTTCTTATAGGTTATCTGGTATGCCCAAAGTACAACAAAGACTTTATCATCCCAATTGCGCCTTCCAACATGACAATTTTTTGTCAAATTATGGCTTAGTATTTTTTTGAAGGCTTTAGTAGTTCCATTTTCTTGAGGTTGATAAGGGGTTGTCCTATGGTGTGCAACCATAAATTCATCCAATAATATCTTGATAGTCTCATTAAGGAAATGAGTACCCCTATCACTTGTTAAACTTAAAGGGCATCCATACTTGCTAATGATATTTTCCCATAGAAACCTTGTTTTCATAGATGTTGTGCAATCCTTTGTAGGTTTTGCTTCTACCCACCATGTGAGGTAATATGTATAAGTTATAATATAACGTGATCTTGTCCTATGCACGGCTACGAAGATAAGGCCCACAAAGTCAACTGCCCACTTCTCAAAAGGCTTTGCACTAGTAATAGGTCTCAAAGGCATTGCATCTATATGCACAGGCTTTCCAAGGCACTGACAATGGTCACATGCCTTATAATATGCTTTGTAATCCTTGTATAACATTTCCCACCATAGACTAGCTAGTAGAATTTTGTGCGTGATTACATCCCCTACATAGTGTCCACCTGCAATACTACCATGATCCTCTGCCATAATAGCTTCACAATCATGCTCAAGTACACACTAGTGCAAACCTTCATCTTGACCTAGTTTATATAAGTATCCACTAATAAACATGTAAGGAGCAGTGCGAATAGCAATTTGTTTCTTTTCTAATGATTTCATTCCTTCGTGTGCCATAACCGTGCGTAAAAAGGCAGCAATATCTTTCAATTCCAAGGGTGCATGATCCAACCGGAATAGATATGAATCAGGCATTGTATCCTCAATGTTCTACACATCCTCTCCTATTTTAATCCTTGATAAATGGTCTTGACCAAAATTAATCTTACCTATCTTAACTACCACTGTAAAATTAAACTCCTAAAATAATAAAACCCAACATCATATGTGCCCCTCTAAAGCATGCTTGTTTACCAAGTACTTTAATGTCATATGGTCTGTATAGAAGATGAAGGGTGTAGCCAGCAAATACTGTCAAAACATTTAGAACACAGATCATAGACAAGGCCTCGTGCTTTGACGTTGTATAATTATGTTATGTTGGAGTCAACTTTCTGCTATCAAATAAAATAGGACTATCGACAATCCCTTCTGTGGGATGGGCTAATACCACACTAGTGGCCATGCAAAAGGTGTCTACATGAACGTGAAAAGGTTTGGACCTTGAAGGAAAGCGTAAAAATAGGTGTTGTAGTAAGCATCTCCATCAGTGTCTCAAACGCACACTGTTATGCCTGACCCTAATAGAATGTTCCTTTTACCTTTAGTAATTCTTCTAAGGGTGTGATGAGCTTGGCATATCCCTTAATAAACTTTCTATAATAACCCGTGTGCCCCAAGAATCCACACACCTCACTCTGGCTAGTAGGTTCCTCTAAGCCTAAAATCATAGCTACCTAGAAGGATCCACTAGTAAACCTTCTTTATAGATGATGTGCCCCAACAAAATTCTAAAGGGGGTGGAAAATATACACTTCTTAATGTACAAAGAGATCCTCAACTGCCTACATCTCTCAAAAATCAACCTCAAATTATCACATTGATCTTTCATGAGCCCATAGACTGTCCAATCATCCAAATACACCTGCAAGAATTTGTGAATAAAATCATGGAATGCTTGTACTACTATGTGCAAAAATAGTGCAGGCGCATTCTTTAATCCAAAGGGCATAACCATGTATACAAAAATTCCCCACTTAGTGGTGAAATTTATCTTCTCTTGATCCTCTCTAGCTATCCTTACGTGATGATATCTAGAGAAACCATTTGTGAAGGAGTATATTATGTGCCCTACAACGCCCTACAAGATTTCTTTAGTAAACGGTGTGGGAATGGGATCTATAACACATGCAGAATTTAATTCCCTGTAATCCACATAAATTTTGATTCTACCATCCTTATTAATGCTAATGACCATAGGGCTCACCCATTTTTACTCCTCGATGGGCATAATGATCCCAAAAATTAACATTTTGTCAATATTTTCTTTCACCTTGACGCACAAAATGGGATTCATCCTGTAAGACCTTTTCCTAACTAGGCATGAACCTTCTTTCAGTTTGATTTTCATTTTTTCCAAAGATTCATGTACTCCCTTCAATTCATGATAGCCTTTAGGGAATAAATCCTTAAAGGCGTGCAACAGCTCAATGATTTTAACAACTTTAGAGTCAAACCAGTAATCTCTGATAATGGTTTCCTTGGGTTCAATATTTGTTCTAATGTTCACTTTCTTGGTCTTCATAGGCTCATGGTAGTGTGCGCATTCTCATCTACACTGTCCAAAACTTCACGCATACCCTTTGTGTGTTCAATATCTAGGTTCTCTACCTCTTCATCATCAACCATGTAGATCATCTTACCCTTTTATCTTTCTAGGTAGGCACACCTAAGTTGTTTAGGGTCTGATTCTTCCTCTTCAAAATGTGCCACCAGGTCTAACTCACCTAATAACTCCTGAAGTAACTCTTTAGCTTTTGCACTATCCCCCATAGTTAAGTGCTTCATAACCTATAACGCCTCATTCACCAGAGGTTTAGAAGAAAATTAATCAAAGGTCTGAGTCATACCTTCAGTAAGTTCCTTCCAATTTCCAGTTGCTCTATTCAACTCTGCATAAATATACCATGCATGTGTGCAGCCTCACAAGATTAAGTAAAAAATTGTGCACCCACAACGAAGGTGGAAAAGCTTCCTTCCCTAATGTTCATAGTCTCTCACATTGCTGAACGTGATGCTGAACATGATCATTACCATGAAATACACATATTTTGGTAGGTGCATTACTTTTGAGAAACCAAGTAGATAAATCAATCCTTACTTCTCTCCACTCAAAAATATTATCCATGTGAATCATTCACCAACATGTTGTCATGCCGTGTAGAGTATATACTAACATGGTCCTTCTTTCCACCTATCATTCCCATTGAACTTCCATAAAAAGCAGAAATACTGCTGGATTCTATTCACCTATGTACTTTTGTATATGGTTGTTTCCTAAACATTTGATACTACGTGGCTTACTGATGCGCACGACTACACTTCATACTTCACTCCCAACCATTTCATAAGTGTCATGTACAAAATTGTCACACACAACACTTGTAGTATCACTCATGGACTGTGCATCATCCCATTAGAGAACTCATTCCTTTGATGGGTCAAGAACTTTTGGATCTCTAATGGTGCGCACATAAATTCTATTCAAATATTCTTCACTTAGGGGATCTACATAAGGTGTAGATTTTCTATCTATCATAGGCATGATGACATGCTCTTCCTTGTTCTCAAAACTGATATACCCCTTGTTGAAGCGCAAGTCAACATTGTTTGCATAACACCAAGGGCACCCAAGTAATGCAGGAAAGTTGTATGCTTTTGTAAGTGCTAAGACCTCAAAATCCCTAGTAAACTTGGCCCCCTGAATAGTAATGGATGAATATTTTAACACTCCAATGGGTGTGGCCTTGGTTTGGTTTTCCATGAATAACACATTAGAGGATGGTTACAATGGAGGTCTACCCATTTTAACACATGCATCCAAAGTGAGTACATTCATTTCCGTGCTTGTGTCAATCAAGATGTTACTTAAAATTCAACCATCAACAACAACATTTAGAGTAATCTCCTTGTCATAATCCAAATTTTCTGGAGGGAGATTAGCATACAAAATTTATCTCTCATGCTCAGTCCCAGTGTGAGGAGTGTTTCCCTTCAACCGGTTACCTAATAATGAAATAATGTTTTCTTGGCGTAACATCTTGCAAAACTCTTTCAAATCATCAACATCTGTCTAATGGAGATCAACTACTTTATTGTGTTCCAAATTCCGTGACTGTTCCTTCAAACATAGTATCTCACCCTTTAAATTATGAATTACCTCCATGGTTTCTTAATAAACTTCCTTCTGATGTATAGGGTTTGGATACTTGGCATGTAGTACTTCCTCCTTAGTAATGGTAGGATTTGGTTGTAGAGCTTCCCTGGTGCGCACAACCTCAACACATGTGGTAATCTTCACAGGCAACAACTCAGGATCTAACGCTAACTTTGAAATCTATTGGTCTTCTATGGCGCGTTGTACTCTAACCATTTTTGTGCCCTTATTTTCCTATTTATGTATCTTTCTCAAGTGTTCCTACAAGTCGGGGCACTCTTCATAACTATGATTCTTTCCACAGAAAGAACACATAATATTTTGTGGACATTCACACCTGTAGTGATAAGGAGATCCACATGTATAACAAGTCCCGTAGGGGAAATCACTCCTTTCACCCCCACAACCTCATCCTTTAAATCCACCACGGTATCCTCTACCTCTACTAGGTCCACCTTCAAAACGCCCTTTATTATGGTCATTCTCATGATGCTCATCCTTCTCTTTAGAATTATTTATAATACCAGTCTTTCATATGCAAATATCAATGGCATCATGGATCTAATCAATCAACTTGTAATCTTCAGTATCATGAGTAGAAGACCTACAAATCTTACAATAACTGGACACACTCTTCCTTATTACACACTACAACAATGGGAACCAGCTTAAACTATGGTCCAAGTGACATATCTCGCAATCTAGCAACAAGAAATGCACCGATTTCCAAGGGAAACTATCCTTAGTATGCCCCTCTACTTCACAATATGCACAACAAATTCTATTGTGTGTCTCATGCACTAAATTAGCAGATAATTTCTCCAATTGTTTCACCATTGTTGTTATCTAAGCTTCCAAGAATGGGCTCACTCCAGTGTCTACACTTCCTACCATCTCAGTATGCAGAGCTACTTCAAGTGCCTCACATGGCTATGTATGTCTTATGTGAAAGAGCCCTCCTAAAGGGCATAATCGGTCCTCTAACAAACCACTGTGTATGTTGGCTTGCATGGATGTCATAAGATAACTTAGATAGAAGGGTCTTGAACTGAGAATCATATTCCTGAACACTTTCAGTAGTGCCTTGCTTAATATCCTTGAGCACGCTAATGTTTTTTTGCTTGAATTCAAGGATACTAAATTCCTTTAAGAAGGCATCTCACAACACTCTATAATCCACACAAGGCTGATCAAGATCAAACTTTCTATACTAGTTATGCGTGCACCCTTGTAATGTAGTTGAAAACTGGCTTGCCTTTCTCTCTAGAGCTATAATCCCCTTCGTGCACCACAATATTTCACACATATGCACATGCTCGGTTGCATCTTCAATGCCTCTATACTCTAGAAGATGGAGATACATTTCCATATAATTTTTTTGATGTTGGTACAGCCCTTGCCCACCAAATCTAGAGCCTCCTGTGTTTCCTCCTATATTTCCACCACCTCCAGATCCACCAGTGCCTGAGCCACATGATCCTCTTGATCCACCCCCTCTAGTAGGTAATGGGTCAAAAGATGCACTACCTAGTTCCCCTATAGTTATGCTAAATTGGAACCCAACTGTCTGTGAAGTTATATTGCTCCCAGATGTTATCCCAATGTTCTATGTGCCCACGTTCTGTGTTGTTAACATGCCAGAAAAGATACCTCCAACTAGTCCTCTAAATAACATAAATGATGATTGTACCCTAGATGAATAAGCTCCCTAATTAACTCCTGAACTTGACTGAAATTAACTCTATCTACTGCAACTCTACTACTCACACTAGTTTTTTGATTAATGGTCATCGTAGAAATTAGAAAACCAAGCGTAAAGGCTAGGTTGCCATGTAGATTTAGATACGTGCCCTTGGCCCATGTCGTCTCTACTGGCGTGCTCTCATCTAAGGCTAAAGAGGGTTCCCTACCATGCTTTCCCAAATGGGGGAGATCTAGATTCTCTAGCTCCATGTCTTCTACGTGAGATCTAAATCCTTCACAAGCCATCTCTCTCTACAACACCATTCATTCCGCAACTTCACGTTGTTTCTCTAAATCCATCTCGCATGCCTCATTGAACTTAAGCCACCTTTATTCTCTTTTCCTTACTGCCACTAGGTCCACCATCCTCACCAATCCTACTCCTACCCCCATATGTGGTGGGGTTTATTTATCTATAGGATTCTTTTCTAAATCCAGGGTTACAATCAGGATCTTGATTGCCACTGAAATACTGTGCAAATACGATCCTCTAGGTTCACGCAAAAACTAAAACTCAGCAACCTCTAGGCAAGAGTAAGTTGAAACTATGTACTCAAGAATATAGCTATTCAAAAAACCACATAACCAAACATCCACAGGGTGCGTCCAAATCATATCTACATCATACAAGGCTTGGAATTCTTCCTGCATCTAAACAAGTGTGCGAAACCTCCAATTCCTCTTACACACATAAGAAACCAACCACTCGTACAAATCTATGGGAAAGATAGCAAATAACATCTCATATGATGCATCATAAAAATTATGCTCAACCCATGTGTGTACATTAAATTCAGGTCTAGTGTTGAATCTGTGAGCACACTCTTCTTCCAGATCTTCTAACCACTCCTCAATACTAGCCAAGGTCAACCGGTACATCTTCATCATGCAACGTCCTAGCAACATAACCAATGATGTCACCTAAAATTCACTACAAAGGGCCCAAGGAGCATTGGCACATCACTCAACCTGAATTGAGTGCTCACCCGAAGTGCGCAATGGTATGAAGTCCCTCTTTAGAGTTGCTTGACCAGAATTTTAATATGATTGTGCATGTATATATCCAGTTTTATAACAGATAGTAAATATTTAATAATACATGAACCAGATCTAGATCTAAACCATATGGAATATTGACTAAACAATGATTATAATGAGATTTACCATGCAAAAACCATATTTAGTTACTTTAACGCCAATATCCAACCAATATGATCAATTATATTAAATATTGCAAAACATAGAAGCTTCATACATCAACCACCAATTTCCATGGTCATGCATGCTAACAATTCCACAGCATAAATCTACTATCATCGGTCTCTCCAAACCATGCAAATCAATACATGTATATAGGAGTTGGGATTTTCCCTTCACCGCCCATGCACCTTCCAAATAAGGCTACATGATCCGTAAATAGAGGAATTTTTTTTAACTTACCCATGGACCCTTATAAGCACTACAATATTTTAATCCACATATATTATCAACTTCAAATGGAAAATACAATGTAAAATGATGCAAATATACACTGCACATTGTTGGTTTGAAAATCTATCTGTTAGGCACATCGTGGGGAAACAGGCCAACAATGTGCAGGGCATAGCCCCTCTTTGAGACAGTAAAGTGAAACTGGTTCATTGTTATTCTATCAAGCAGGAATCTGTGCAAATCTACAAAATTCTAACTTCAGGGGTTTGGGATCTCATCCCAGTAGAGGTAGTTCCAGCTGCGAACATAATTGTAAGAAGGAAGGAATGGAGGAAGGTAGATCTAAAGGGAGAAAAGAAATGAATTCCAAGACAGAAAGGTCGGAGGGTTTATGCTTTGGGCCGGTAGTAAACAGAGCCAAACTTACTTGCATAAACAAACAAAGCAATACTGATGAACATCTGACAATACTAGGAATGAATCCAACAGAATAGAAACACAGATCTAACGTAAGAAAGATCAAATGCAAATAACACATATATGAAGCACAAAGTTGTAATATATGTATTAATATCTCCTCTGTTACAAGAAAGCACAAAGTCTTTCTCTCCTCACTTCTTTTTTATACAAAAATGTCCACCTGGAATACAACAAGTACTCTAGTATTTATAGAAGGAGAATGAGGAAGAAGAAAAAAAGAATCCAACCACTATTTACAAAATATCTATAAGTCAAAAGTTGACTTTGAGGCAAGTTTGTGGATGGCAACATCCCATGATGCAACATGGATGATGTCATCACGTGTGCTAACATGCCTTTTAAATATTTTTAAAAAAAGGGAAATTCATCCAGGAGGAAGAAGCTACTCATCATCGTCTCTCAGCTCGAACTTAGTATCCAGCTGTGGCTCAGGGGAGTCAATATGACACTGTGCCCGATACTTTACAAATTTTCTGATTATTTTTTGAAGTTGATACTGATCAGGACCTTTGAAATGGTCGTGAATTACTTTGCAAGTTTCTTTCTCATTTTTGAGCTTGTCGGGAAAATCAGGGAACTCTTCGTTTGCATCAATCAAAGAGCCGATAAAGTCATGGTAGGCTAAGAGGTTGTTGATGGACTCATGATCGAAAGTGGCCTCTTGTGCCAGACCTTGAGAGAAAATAGCCTTGAAGCACTGGAATGTATCATCTGCTTCTCTTAATTCATAGGATGCACTGAGCAGTCTAGGAGACATCTTCGAAACTATTTTCTCCATGTTGTGTAGTGCATCCAAGGCTTCTTCCTTGAATTTTTCAATTCTTTATAGGATGAATTCCATTTGATCAACTCGGTAATCTAAAGTTGTGAGAGATTTATAATGTGCCAGCGGGTGATCGATAATGCTGACCTTTAACAGGTCATCAGCCAAACAGTTGATTATTATCTAGAATATTCCTTGCTACAACTTAGCATTATCCAATTCCTTAGAAAGGGAGCCTGCTACTGCTTGTAGCTCTTTATTTTCTCGAGTTATATCTTGGTGCAGCAATGTGAACCTACCAATTATCACCTGACCATCCTGGAGGATCTTCTCAATCTAGGATGACACAGCCATACCCTGTTCAACAATATTTACATACTCATTTATTTTCTCTTGGCTAGGAGCTTGAACAGGTTCTGCAGTAGTTACTGAAGGAGCTTTGCCCATTTTTTGCAAAGCTTGGAGGAGATGTTTGTTCTGTTCTTTGAGCACTCTCTTCTCCTCTTTGGCCTCTTATAGCTTCTTGTAGAAGGCATCTACAACTAACAAGGCTTCCCCTTGCAGACTTTCTAATGAGGTTCCCATTGTGACTTGAGTCACTGTGAAGTCTGTAGGAGATAGATCTTCTTTCTTATTTATGGGATTCTGGTAGGCTATCTCCATGACCCTTTCTCCTGAAGCACTTTTTGAGAAGCGAGTTATTGCTTTTTGCTTCTTGGGTCCCTTTTCTGGAATGACGGAGAAGTCCATAGCTGTAATGGGGACCTTCCTCTTGTGTTGACTCAGGTGGTCGGAGATCCAACTAGGACTTATGGGATTGGGATCAGAAGAAGAAGAGGAAACGAGGGTGAAAGGGGGAGCAACTGTAGCAGACACGTGGAAGAATGTGGAAACACTTGGTGGTGGCATGGATAGAGAGTCCAATGCACTAGTGCTTACATGGCTCAGATTCACTACAGGGGAAGAGAAGGACATGGAGATGGAAGGGATCTGTGAGAGAATGGAGGAAATGCTGGAGGAGAGATCCATGAGAGAGGAGAAGATGGAAGAGGTGGGAGATGGAAGGGAGGAAGACGGGGGAGAAGACACAACCATAGGAGTGGTTGCTTGAGTGTTAGGAGGAGGAGGAGGAGTAGGAGAGGGAATGGTGGGCACCTCCATAGTTGTAGCTGTGATGACATCCTGAGTGGATGTGTCCGTTGGAACACCTGCCGCTTCTTCTTTTCCTGGGGACACTAAGTCCACTATTTGCTCTGAAGCAGAAGGAGGGCTATCAGGAGCTTTCTCCTGTTTGCTTGGCTCTCCAACTTTATCCTTTCCTTTTCCCTTTGGCAAGTGATCTGGCCTTGGAGGCGCACTTCCTAAGGGGGAAGTAGTGAAATCCACTCCAAGGTAGATGAGACCATTTTGTTTGCACCAATGCTCGGTGCGTTGCAATGTGGGCTGGACCCTTTCTTCTATGGTCTTGAGTGCCTCGGTTCTATTGATACTTGCAAATGGCCAATCATCCCCATACGTGTCAAGGTAAACTTGATCAATTTCCTGATCAGTTTCTTGGAAATATTTTGGGATGATGACAACTCCATAGTGGACGATCTCTGCCAAAGCCAGTCGGGAGTGATCCTTTTTCCTGATTTCAACTTCGTGATTCACGTCTATCCATATGTCCTCGATCTCTAGGACATGGATGGGATCGATCTTTGCCTTGGGGAGGCAACTCCGGTAGTCGAAGGTTGGCCTTGCTGGGAAATCATGCTTCAAGTTGAGCAATTCTAGCTCCGCATACATTTCCCAGGCTTTACCCAATGAGGTGTAGGTGTATCTACCAACCATGAGGGGGAATGGAGTTCCACCCTTCTTCCTTTTCATACACTTCTCGTGATATGTAATCAGCTACCTTGACAGCTCCAGGAGGATCAGCTTGGGCCCTGCGTACCTTGGTAACCTTGTTGGTTCTCCCAGAAAGTTGGCAGCCTTGAGATATGTGAAGGTGGGGAATTGTGTAAACAAAGCCCCCCATTTCTTGGTGGCAGTGATCAAAATCGTGCTGGTCTGACTATGTCTCATGTTCGGCCTCAATAGGCAGATCACCTCATAGAAGAAGGCGTCGTTGATCTTGTTGAACTGGGTGATACTGGCCTCGAGCCTTAGCTCTGGGTAGTACTCATATATTTTGACCTAGGGCCATGTTCCACTCTGAATTAGTCCTGGGAACTCTCTCTCTGATGCGGCTGCATATACCACATAGGAGTTCATGTAGAACCTCCCAGTTGTCGAAACCTGTTGGAGCTGCTGCGAGATAGTATCACTTATGATCTCCCCCCAGCCGAAGCATTGATTGGGAGCATTCTTGCTCATATTTTCTAGATATCTGAGCATCCATTTGTGAAAGTAGTGGGCATCAAGAAGCCCAAATACTCTACTAAGGAAGGTGATGGTATCACTCAGCTCCTCGTTGAAGTCACTGCGATGGATGGTCTGGGGCCATCTGCTCACCACCTTCTTGTTTTTTAGGTAGACTTTGTTCATCATCTGCATACACTTGTCTTCATTGTCGGTCCATGTCTTTAAGCATTCTTCAATGCTTACTGCCACATACTGGCTATGGTGAGGAATGCCCAACATGATTTCGAAGTGGCGGGTAGTGAGGTTGATGATCACCTTGCCCTCCTTATCCTTAACACATCTTGTGTCTTTGTTATAACAACAGGCCACCAACATGATGAACTCATTGTTCATTGCATTTACTGGGAGTCCTGCTGCAAAGTGTAGCCCGTTGCCTACCAGTTTGTCCATCCATGGGCCACCGGTAACCTTTTTGGTTCTCTCCCAGAAGTCATCCATATCTATGTGTCCCAGCTCGGAGTCTCTGATGTCGAGACTGCACTCTACAAGTGAGTCAGGCATCCTGACTCTCTGATATTTGTATTTCATTTCCTACTCTGTCAACTTAGACTTGGCTTTACTTTTAGTTGGATTCTTACTCGATGAAGACATGGGTGAGCTCAAGGATGGCTGTTGCTCTGCAAGAAGAATCAAAGAGGTCCAACATAGGAGAGCCATGTCAACCGTCATATTATCCATAGTAAAAGCTTGCAGAATGAAAAATGAGCAACTTGTAAGCCTTGGGGCGCAAGGCGTGGGTTCACTGCAGGCTGCAGGGGTTTCAAAAAGCAAGGCGCACTTGGGAAGGTGTCAACATGCAGATATTGGTGCCAAATGGGGCATGGGGCATGGATTTGTAACACACAACAAAGTGTTGGTGTTAAGGTTCATGCGCCAGTGCCTTTGGAAAATTGCTTTAACTGGGCGCTGCGAGAGATTGTGTTGCATGAGTTTTTAGTGCGCCCAAGGTGTAATTTTGGAATGTGTTGCACAGAAGCTTAATGTGTTAAAGGGTTTATAAAGGGTGCAGATTTTGGAGACAAAACATCAGATGTTGAGGTTGGTTAGGATGTGCCTGCGCCGTTGCAATATTTGCTAAGTGTTATACTGGCACAGATTTTAAATACGTTACATGTGGGGACAGTGCGCCAAGGCGCGACTGTGGGGTTTGCAACATGAAGGGACAGTGCGCCAAAGGAAAAAGAATGCTTTTTTCATTGTTTGATTTATTTTCCCTTTGCATGACCCTTTTCTCTCTTTTTTGATTTTTGCAAAGTGTCAAAGAGAGGGTTTGTGGGATTTGCAACAAGGCAGATCCTTCTCAGATACAAAGGATGGTTTATTCAAAGGTAGAGCCTTCCCAGACTTTCAAATATGGAAAGAGGGTTAAGGTGTTTTAGATAGTTTATGGATTGTTAATTTTATTCATTTAGATTTTTAGATTTAATCTTTTTATAACAAACCTAAAACCACCAACAATCAAGAAACAAAACCACAAACAATAGTGAGGGATAAAAACCACTTACCAAGGATAAATAACGATGAAGGAATGATGTGGGATCCACCTACATGAGAAAGGGCATGTGAGGCTAACGGGAAAGGTTGACAGTCATAGAGGAATAACTTTTCACAATTTTTAAGTCGTTAAAATGACAGGTGTGAACCCAATATATATAGAAAAACTAGCATTTATTGTGCCACCAACCTCCTTTGGCGCGGTTGGTGAAGTGTCAACATGGGAGAAATCGTGCCTTGGTGGATAGGAGGGTGTCGACACCATGTTTTCAGCACCTATGGTGCACTTAACAAAGTTTCAACATGATTGTGGATGCACCGAGGTGCACTTTAAAGGGGCGTAACATTTTTAGTGTTGACACTCCAAAGACTACGCCAAAGGCAAAAAGGGTTTTTTAGCTAAATTTTGAAATAACTTGATTTTCCAGAAGGGGCTTTGAGGCCGTTTCGGACATTGTCAAAAATCCCTAGGGGTTGAAACAAATTTTTTGGTATGGTTACCTACAAAATTACCCTTGTCAATTTTACAGGATAACAGCTGGCTCTTTCTAGGGACTATCCTTAAGTGAAACTTAGGGGTAGAGAATCCCATATTTTCATGTGCCTATCCATTGGGTTATAGAGTCAAAAAATAAGGGCGACTAGAAGGGAATAAAGGGAACACACAACAAATAGAAAGCAAACACATGACAAAATCAAACACACAATGAAAGCGAACTGTACAAGGAAGAGAGAAAGCTCTACTTCCTGAAGATCTTCAGGTGTTGCTCGCTGTAGGGAAGCGGGAGCTCAGTTCTGTCTAGATACAAGAGATAGAAGCTATTCTATCTGTTAAGCTATTTAATCTTGTATGGCCCTCTCCAAAGAGAGTCAAACTTCCCATGCATGCCTTTTGGTTCTCTTCGTTTGTCCCACAGAAGGAAAAGATCCCCTACCTGGAAATATCTCTGCTTGGCTTTCTTGTCGAATAACCTCTTAACTTGATTTTGATGCTCGGTGATCTTTTCGACCACTTTCACTCACTTTTCTTCAAGTTCTATCAGATACATAATTCTCTTTTCTAGAGAACTCTGAAAAGTTTCATCTTCGATAGCTCGTGCCAAGCATAGAGCAGGAAGTTCTGCGGAGATAGGGATTTCAGCATCAGTCCCATATAACACTTGGAAAGGTGACATGCCAAGAGATCTCTTTGGAGTGATATGATCTACCCACAAGGCATCATATAATGACTTGTGCCAGGATCATTGGTTCTCATCAACTAGCTTCCGTATGATGGTTACCAGGTTCTTGTTGCTAGATTCTGCCTGACCATTTCCCTGGGGATTGTAATCAAAGGCATGAGAGAAAGTTATTCCGTATTCATAGCAAAAACAATTACCTCTTGTGAAGAGAAGTTGGAAGTGTTGTCAGCAACGATTTTGTGTGGAATTCCAAATCTCACGATGATATTTTCCTTGATGAAGTTGCAAACAACTTCAGAAGTGGCATGTTTGACAGGTATGGCCTCCACCCATTTGGTGAAGTAATCTGTTACTGTCAGGACATAACTATGTCCAGCACTTGATTGAGGATGGAGTGCCCCAATAAAGTCAATTCCCCATTTCCTAAATGGTTCGTCAATAATGACAGGCCTGAGAGGAAATGCAGCCAGCTTTGGTTTGCCAACGAACTATTGGAAAGGTTCACATTTCGCTACCCAGGTAGCTGCATCCTGAAATAGCGTTGGCCAGTAGTACCTGGCCCGAATGATCTTATGTGCTATGATGGAAGAGGAGAATTGACCACCACATGCTAATTCATGAAATATTTCTAGTAATTTTACCTGTTGCGGCTTGTCAACGCATTGTAGGAAGATGTCATCAATTTGGTGCTTGTACAACCTGTCATCCCATATGACATACCGTGCGGCTCTGAGCTTTACTGCTCACTTTCCTTTTTTGGTTAGATGATTTGGGCACTCTCCATAGGTGAGAAGGAGAGCCATGTAAGAATACCATTCTTCGTTGGTTGCGACAAAAAAAACCATAGGTAAAGAATCCATTTTCTCCAGTTCACTTTTTTCTCTTTCAACATAAGCAGCTTGCTCCTCAGGTGCTTCTGGGTCTTTATTTTCAGCCATTAGCTGACACAGTCCCTTACCCCTTACCAAATTGTTTGGTCTAATGTCCATATCATATTCTTGGACCTTTGCGATCCAATTCCCTCATAAGCTTCCTAACTCTTGTTGAGTTAGGATAGACTTAACTGCCGTGTCTGGAACCAGTACTACTGTATGAGAATTCAATATGTAGTAGCGGAAACTTTTGACTACTTTTACTACGGCGAAGGCATGTTTTTCTAGTTGTGACATCTTTAGTTCATGAGGCTTTAGGGGAGAGCTCATGAAAGCAGATTGGGGATTCAACATCCTCAGAGTTCTTCTGCATTAAGATAGTTGATATAGTATGCGCAGACGCATAACTATACATGATGAAATCCTTAGAGAAGTCAGGACATACCAGGACAGGTGCATGAGCAACGGAGGCTTTTATATCCTCAAATGACATCTTGCCTTCTTCACTCCATCGGAATGTTTGTGACCCCTTCATCATATTGGATATATGATGAGTTTTTTCAACAAAATTGGGAACAAAGCATTTGAGAAAATTTACCTTTCCAAAGAAAGAGTGAACGTCGGTCTTGCTCATGGGCAAGGTAAGGCTCTGAATAGCCTTGACTCTTTTGACATCTATCTTTGTCCCTTCTTTGCTGATGACATGTCCCAGCAATTTTCCTTCGGTGACCCCGAAAACTGACTTCTTCGGGTTTAGAGAAATTCCGTGTTCTCGGCATCTAATCAAGACTTGCTCCAAATGATCACAGTGATCACTTCATTTTTTAGAGAACATGGTTAAGTCATCTAGGTAAACTATGATGACCTTTCCCATTATACCTTTGAATGCGAAGTCCATCACCCGTTGGAAGGTGGCACCGGCATTGGTTAAACTGAACGACATCTTGTTGTAGGCGAAGGTGCCCCAAGGAGTGGTGAATGCTATTTTGAATTGGTCTTCAGGTGTGACCTCAATCTGATTGTAGCCCGAAAAACCATCAAGCATGGACAACATTTCTGAACCGGTCACTGCCTGCAGAACTTGATCCATTATGGGCAGTGGATAATTGTCCTTTAAGGATGCCTGGTTCAGGTTGCGAAAGTCTACGCATATGCGTATTTCACCGTTCTTCTTTCGCACAGGTACAATATTAGCAACCCAGGTACTATGATGAATTGGAAAAATGATTCTTGCATCCAATATTTTCTAAATTTTAGCATGGATGGTACCTGAGATTTTAGGGTTGTAGTGCCTTTTCTTTTGACAAAAAGGCTTAACGTCGTCTTTTAGCGGGATGTCATGTTGAATGTCCTTAGGCTTAAATGACTTCAGATCGGCATAAGACCATGCCAATACATCCATATATCTTTTCAGCAATTTGAAAAATTTCCACTTTTCCTTGGGTGTACAACACTTCCCGATGTTCACAGACCGAGGATGTTCTGTAGTGCCCAAATTAACAGATTCGGTTTCTAGAGAAGAGCCTGGGATCATGTTATCATTTTTTCTTGACAAAACGGTCATGCTTATCAAATAATCATTCCAGGGAAACTAAACCTTTTGGGATCTTATTTCCCTTGAGCTGACATATGCCCTGATCTTCTACCGATTCATGTGCTTGGCCCATGAGAGACTCACGTCACGCAGAAGTCGATCCATCGAAATGGAGCTCTTTGAAATTTTTAGCTTTCTCCAGAAAAGTGATAAGCTGATTGTCATCATTGAATACCTACTAGTGCTGTGAATTATCTGGCACACTTGGGCAGAAAACTACCTCAATGGTATACGTGTCCATCTTTAACCCTGGGTGAGGGAGCATGAGAGAGGCTGAGATGGCCAAAGAATCAACCATGTCATTTTGAGTTCACGGAACTACTTTGATTGAGAAAGCATCAAACTCCTTGATGTTGTCCCACACTGTGTTGCGGTAGTGTCTAAGCCTATCGTTCTTTACTTGGTATACCCCTTTCACCTGATTTACAATTAGCTCAGCTTCACCTTGTACCTTTAGATTCTTGATTCCCCTTTCCTTTGCAGCTTGCATGCCGAGTAGCAAAGATTCATATTCGGCAGTGTTGTTTGTATTGAAAAACTACAATTTGAAAGAAAGAGGGAAGATCTCCTCTTCGGGAGATATCAGAACGGCCCCAACACCGCACCCACTTGTTGCACAACCACCATCAAATTGCAGTGTCCATATCTTGTTGAGGTCCTCCTCTTGGACGGGAACTTCCATTTTATTGGAGTCGATGGACAAGAAGTAGTTCCCCATCCTTGATGATTCGAAGAGAATTTGGGCCTTGGGGTCGTCAGAGTTGGTGACCAGATATTTCTTTTGTGATTCAGGCTCTAACGTCTGCATTACTCCTTTGACAGGGATTCTAGCTTTGGACCAGTCCATATGGATTTCTCCACCAACTTCTCTGCAAAATCTCTCCCTAGTAATATTTCGCATGCTGCTAGGATATCAACTACGAGGATAGTCATTTTTACTCTCTTCTCAGGGAATGCTACAAATGTGAACTGTGCATCCTTGATCTGACCTATTAATGGTACCTACTTGGTTTCCATGGAGTAACATCTGTCGAAAGGTTTAGTGAGTGTGAGGCCCAAAGCATGGGTGACCTTTGCTGGCATGACATTGTCAGATGCTCCAGAATCAATTATGCAATTGCTTAACTTGTGACCATTAATCAAGAGAGAAAGGTAAAAAGGTTCAATTTTCCCTGACGCAGAAGTCGAGGCAACGTTTACGTGAGACGTAGGAGGAGTGGAAAGAATTCCTTTTGGAGAAATGGGGTGAGAGATGGCAGCTTGACTTTGAATATACTTGGTTAATCTAACAAGCTGCTCAGGGTTAGACTGAAGGTACTCAGCTTCAGACATTTGGATCTTGGTCCTTTTGGCATGATCAACTATATCAAATGTGACCAAGGGTTGCGCTGATGAAGGAATGAGTCCTTTGTTTCACGATGGTAGAGGAGTGGTACTGGTCTTTATGGAAATGGAGGGAGGTTGATTTGGAGGAGAAACAGGAGGAAAATATTTCTTTACAAAAGGTTTGATAGGAGGTTGAGCAGGAAGGGGATTACCTCTTTTAGCGATGGTTGGAGGCGTATTTAATACAGCCTTTTCCTTTTGTATTTTAGCAGTAACTTCTGCTTCTTTTCCTTGTGAGCAGGTGAAAACAACATATGACTTTCTGCTTGCATACCCTTGGGTATCTTCTTCTTCATCATATTCCTCATCCCTAAATTCCATATACCCGATTGTAGAGTCATCAGTCGGTTCACTGACATCTTGATCATCTTCACCTTGCGCCGAAGGTTATTCATAAATTTTCTCATCTTCTTCGATCTCGACCAAGGCATTAACCAGAGGGGCCTCAAGTGCTAACCTTGGAGTAGCAGTAGGAAAAACAGCCTTTGGGGGGCATTGTTGGGAGTGAAGTTCCTCCGTGGGATATCCTGGTACGGAGTGGTAGACGAAGCTTGAGCTAATTGCTTCTTTAATGTGAGAAAGTCATTTTCCATCTTTTGGAACATTGGATCTGATGAGGTGGCCTGAGAAGGAGTTGAAGCCTTTGATTTGGATGGCTCTCATCTTAACTCACCAGATATAAGCAGGTTCTCCTCTATACGAATGGACGCAGCTTGAGTGAGGACCAAGGTGGTGATTTTTTCTTGCAAAATTAAGAAACTTACTCTTAAACTCATGGCGTTCATAAAGAAACACTTTTGATTTTCTGGTGTTGGCAACATGGTAGGCGGCACATGGTTGATAAGTGAATTGAAACGGGTGATAAAATCACGCATGGTTTCATTGGCCTCCTTCTTCAAGTGAGTGATCTTTGACCGTAATGCAAATGCGTCTTCTGAAGGCTTATACCTATCTTCAAATGTAGTCCGTAATGTAGCCCAACTAGTGATAGATCCGGCTTGTAAATGTTGGAACCATTCTAATGCAGGTCCTTGCAAGGTCTCGAGAAAGATACATACAGATACATCTTCATGAGTCACATCTAGAATACTACATGACATAATAAACGCATCGATATGTGCATTCATGCTTTGATTTCCACTCCCATCAAACTTCAGGAAATTCTTACGATTTCCGTGAGGGAGGGCGTGAACTGGATGTAGTAGTGCTAGAGGGCCCATGGCATTTCCCCATGGTACTGCCATTTGAAAAGTGGGAAAGAGAATGCGAGTAGGGAGTCTGGTTCCACTTAGCAAAAGAGCACTGCAAATAGATGTCGAAGCACCCTGTGAAATCCGGCTTCTTCGTGGAGGCGAGGCACTTCTTGCTGATCGATCCGCTGAATTTAGTGATGTGAATCATGCTGGAGTAATACTGAAATTGTGCCTTTGAAGTAGATCGAAGATTGGATCAACTTCTCCATGAGCTCTTCTACCACGAGTAAATTTTTCACCCGCCAATGTATCCGTTCAGATCTGTAACAATTAAGAGTAGATCTACAACAATCTTTTTGTTTGTACTTGTTGATTTTCTGATTTTTCTGGCAAAAATCAGCAGCATGTACTTTTCTAATATTTAAAATTTATCCTCTTTAAAAACAACCGATTGCGGTTTTCTGACAAAGACAAATGAGGATAAAAAGGTGGGTCAATTTAGAAAGCTGATTTTCGGATCTTCGAACTGAATTTTGCAAGGTTTTGAAAATATCAGAAAATATCAGATTCTCAGATCTACGGAAATATACAATTTTTTGTAAAAACTCAGTGAACTAAAAGTTCCTAACTGGCCCAGATCTATGGATTTGTATAAGGAAATTTTCAATTTTGATCACTTCTGCAAAAATTTTAATTTTTAACAAAAAGTTAAAATTTGCAAACTGGTAGTGATTTTCATAGTTTTTAAATTATTTCCTTAGTTCGATCCCCAACGGAGTTGCTAAAAACTTTTGGTTTGAAAATATGTCAGTTAGGCAGATCGTGGGGAAATAGGCCAACAGTGTGCAGGGCATAGCCCCTCTTTGAGACAGCAAAGCGAAACTGGTTTATTGTTATTCTATCAAGTAGGAATCTATGCAAATCTACAATATTCTAACTTTAGGGGTTTGGGATCTCATCCCAGTAGAGGTAGTTCCAACTACGAATAGAATTGTAAGAAGGAAGGAATGGAGGAAGGTAGATCTGAAGGGAGAAAAGAAATGAATTCCAAGACAGAAAGGTCAGAGGGTTTATGCTTTGGGCTGGTAGTAAACAGAGCCAAACTTACTTGCATAAACAAACAAAGCAATACTGATGAACATCTGACAATACTAGGAATGAATCCAATAGAATAGAAACACAGATCTAACGTAAGAAAGATCAAATGCAAATAACACATATATGAAGCACAAAGTCGTAATATATGTATTAATATCTCTTTTGTTACAAGAAAGCACAAAGTCTTTCTCTCCTCACTTCTTTTTTATACAAAATGGTCCACCTGGAATACAACAAGTATTCCAGTATTTATAGAAGGAGAAGGAGGAAGAAGACAAAAAGAAGCCAACCACTATTTACAAAATATCTAAAATTCAAAAGTTGACTTTGAGGCAAGTTTGTGGATGGTAACATCCCATGATGTAACATGGATGATGTCATTGCATGTGCCAACATGCCTTTTAAATATTTAAAAAAAAAGGGAAATTCATCCAGGAGGAAGAAGCTACTCATCATCGTCTCTCAGCTCGAACTTAGTATCCAACTGTGGCTCAAGGGAGTTGATATGACACTGTGCCCAATACTCTACAAACTTGTTGATTATTTTTTGAAGTTGATACTAATCAGGACCTTTGAAATGGTTGTGAATTACTTCGCAAGTTTCTTTCTCATTTTTGAGCTTGTCGGGAAAATCAGCGAACTCTTCGTTTGCATCAATCAAAGAGCCGATAAAGTCACGAAAGGCTAAGAGGTTGTTGATGGACTCACGATCAAAAGTGACCTCTTGCACTAGACCTTGAGAGAAAATAGCCTTGAAGCACTGGAACGTATCATCTTCTTCTCTTAATTCATAGGATGCACTGAGCAGTCTAAGAGACATCTTCAAAACTATTTTCTCCATGTTGTGTAGTGCTTCCAAGGCTTCTTCCTTGAATTTGTCGATTCTTTCCAGGATGGAATTCCATTTGATCAACCCGGTAATCTAAAGCAGTGAGAGCTTTATAATGTGCCTATGGGTGATTGATAACACCGACCTTTAACAAGTCATTAGCTGAATAGTTGACCATTGTCTGGAATTTTCTTTGCTGCAACTTAGTGTTATCCAACTCCTCAGAAAGGGAGCTTGCTACTTCTTGTAGCTCTTTATTTTCTCGAGTTATATCTTGGTGCAGCAACATGAACCTACCAATTATCACCTGACCATCTTGGAGGATCTTCTCAATCCAGGATGACACAGCCATACCTTGTTTAGCAATCTTTATGTACTCATTTATTTTCTCTTGGCTGGGAGCTTGAACAGGTTTTGCAGTAGTTGTTGAAGGAGGTTTGCCCATTTTATGCAAAGCTTGGAGGAGACATTTTTTCTATTCTTTGAGCACTCTCTTCTCCTCTTTGGCCTCTTGTAGCTTCTTGCATAAGGCATCTACAACTGACAAGGCTTCCCCTTTAAAACTTTCTAATGAGGTTCCCATTGTGACTTGAGTCACTGTGAAGTCTGTAGGAAACAGATCTTCTTTCTTCTTTATGGGATCTGGGTGGGCTATCTCCATGACCCTTTCTCCTGAAGCACTTTTTGAGAAGCGAGTTATTGCTTTTTACTTCTTGGGTCCCTTTTCCAGAATGAAAGAGAAGTCCATAGCTACAATGGGGACCTTCCTCTTGTGTTGACTCAGGTGGTCGGAGATTCAACCAGGAATTATGGGATCAGGATCAGAAGAAGAAGAGAAAACGAGGGTGAAAGGGGGAGTAACTGTAGTAGACTCGGGGAAGAATGTGGAAACACTTGGTGGTGGCATGGATAGAGAGTCCAATGCACTAGTTCTCATAGGGTTCAGAGTCACTACATGGGAGGAGAAGGACATAGAGATGGAAAGGATCTATAGTTAGATGGAGGGAATACCAGGAGGATAGCTACGTAAGGGAGGAAAAGATGGAAGAGGTGGGAGATGGAAGGGAGGAAGACAGGAGGAGAAGACACAACCATATGAGCGGTTGTTTGAGTGACAGGAGGAGGAGAAGGAGTAGAAGAGGGAATGGTGGGCACCTACACAGTTGTAGCTGTGATAACATCTTGAGTGGATGTGTTTGTTGGAGTATCTGCCGCTTCTTCTTTTCTTGGGGACACTAAGTCCACTATTTGCTCTGAAGCAAAAGGAGATTATCAGGATCTTTCTCATGTTTGCAGGGCTCTCTAACTTTATCCTTTCCTTTTCCCTTTAGCAAGTGATCTGGCCTTGGAGGCACACTTCCACAGGGAGAAGTAGTGAAATCCATCCCAAGGTATATGAGACCATTTCATTTGCACCAATGCTCAGTGTGTTACAACATGGGATGGATCCTTTCTTCTATGGTCTTGGGCGCCTTGGTCCTATCGATACTTGCAAATGGCCAATAATCCCCATCCATGTCAAAGTAAACCTGATTAATTTCTTGATCAATTTCTTGGAAATATTTTGGGATGATGGAAACTCCATAGTGGATGATCTTTGCCAGAGCTAGCCGGGAGTGGTCCTTTCACCTGATTTCAACTTCTTGATTCACATCTATCCATATGTCCTTAATCTCTAGGAAATAGATGGGATCGATCTTTGCCTTGGGGAGGAAACTCAGGAAGTCAAAGGTTGGCCTTGTCAGGAAAGCATGCTTCAAGTTGAGCAATTCCATCTCTGCATACATTTCCCGAGCTTTACCCAATAAGGTGTAGGTGTATCTTCCAATCGTGAGGGGGAATGGAGTTTCACCCTTCTTCATTTTCATACACTTCTCGTGATATGTAATCATCTTCCTTGACAACTCCAGGAGGATCAACTTGGGTCGTGCGTACCTTGGTAACCTTGTTGGTTCTCCCAGAAAGTTGGCATCCCTAAGATACATGAAAGTGGGGAATTGTGTAAACAAAGCCCCCCATTTTTATTTGACAGCGATCACGCTCGTGCTGGTCTGACCGTGCCTGATGTTTGGCCTCAATAGGCAAATCACCTCATAGAAGAAGGTATCATTAATCTTGTTGAACTGGACAATACTGGCCTCGAGCCTTAGATGTAGGTAGTATTCATATATTTTTACCTAAGGCCATGTTCCACTCTGAATTAGTCCTAGGAACTCTCTCTCTGATGCGGTTGCATATACCACATAGGAGTTCATGTAGAACCTCCCAGTTGTCAAAACCTTTTGGAGTTGCTGCGAGATAGTATCACTTATGATCTCCCCCCAGCCAAACTATTGATTGGGAGCATTCTTGCTCATATTTTCTAGATATCTGAGCATCCATTTGTGAAAGTAGTGGGCATCAAGAAGCCCAAATACTTTGCTAAGGAAGGTGATGGTATCACTCAGCTCCTCATTGAAGTCACTACGATGGATGGTCTAGGGCCATCTGCTCACCACCTTCTTGTTTTTTAGGTAGACTTCGTTCATCATTTGCATACACTTGTCTTCATTGTCAGTCCATGTCTTTAAGCATTCTTCAATGCTTACTGCCACATACTGGCTATGGCGAGGAATTCCCAACATGATTTCAAAGTGGCGAGCAGTGAGGTTGATGATCACCTTGCCCTCCTTATCCTTGACACATCTTGTGTCTTTTTTGTAACAACGGGCCACCAACATGATGAACTCATTGTTCATTGCATTTACTGGGAGTCCTGCTGCAAAGTGTAGCCCATTGCCTGCCAGTTTTTCCATCCATGGGCCACCGGTAACCTTTTTGGTTCTCTCCTAGAAGTCATCCATATCTATATGTCGCAACTTGGAGTCTCAGATGTCGATACTGCACTCTGTAAGTGAGTCAGGCATCTTGACTCTCTGATATTTGTATTTCATTTCCTGCTCTATTAACTTTGACTTGGGTTTACTTTTAGTTAGCTTCTTGCTCGATGAAGACATGTGTGAGCTCAAGGATGGATGTTGCTCTACAAGAAGAATCAAACAGGTCCAACACAGGAGAGCCATGTCAACTGTCATATTATCCATAGTAAAACCTTACAGAATGAAAAATGAGCAACTTGTAAGCCTTAGGGCGCAAGGCAAAGGTTCACTGCAGGCTGCAGGGGTTTCAAAAAGTAAGGCACGCTTGGGAAGGTGTCAACATGTAGATATTGGTGCCAAATGGGGTGCAGGGCACAGATTTGTAACACACAACAAAGTGTTGGTGTTAAGGTTCATTCGCTAGTGCCTTTGGAAAATTGCTTTAACTGGGTGCTGCGAGAGATGGTGTTGCATGAGTTTTCAGTGCACCTAAGGCGTAATTTTTGAATGTGTTGCACAGAAACTTAATGTGCCAAAGGCTTTATAAAGGGCACATATTTGGGAGACACAACATTAGATGTTGAGGCTGGTTGGGATGCGCCTGCGCCGTTGCAAGATTTGCTAAGTGTTATACTGGCGCATATTTTAAATACATTGCATGTGGGGACAATGCGCCAAGGCAAAAATGCCTCCATAATGGGAAGATGATTATATCACTAGGAGCATAGGGAAATTTGGATCTTTTTCCCTTTTTACATCTAAGGCTACTTTTGATCCTAACTCCTTCTAAGTAGTGATATATAAAGTACTCCTTATTGCCTATGGTCTTACAATAGGAGACTTACTCTGAATAGACTTTTGTCAAGTAGAATTATTTACTAATGACCCCTCTAAGCCTTTATATAGGCTAAACCATGGTTAGTGCCATAATAGCATGGATATATTTGGTGGTTGTTACATTTTCAGGATTTAATTCCCACATACATGTGACATTACAATTTACATGCGGGGTTTTAAAAAGAGCACTAAGCTATTCAAAATATTCACACCATTTAAATCCACATATAGGTGGATAATAATTTGCATGGTAAATAAATAACATATAGCTATTAAAAATAATATTACCACCGTATAGTTTTTAAATGCCACTCCATATGTGGATTTTACCTTTTGACTTTGGCTAGTCCACCATGGATACTTAGGCCTACTCCTCGTAACCGTCGCTCCCCACTTCATACATGTGGGTGCTTAAACCAGTCCTCTACTTCCCGTACTTGTCACGTGAACCTCCCCTATCTTCCACATCGGCCTCTATTTGATGGTATGCTTCCCACTATATCCACGTGGGTATTCTTCTATGGATTGGTCTATACTTCGACCAGCCTACATGATGGATATCTGACATGTCCACTTTAAATGTTGCATACCCCACTTTCACTTGATGCTTCACATTATGGTGGGTGGTGGGAGTTTCAAATGCCCGCATACATGGGGTTTATTTCTTTAGTGGTGTTTTAATTGTTAGGAATTAGTGAACAAATACGCGGAAACAATTCCTCAAATCATAACAGTAAGAAACTATTTAGCAGAATCAAACTTGCAGAAATAAAACAACATAAATAAATAATGCACAAAAAAAGAAAAGACAAGATTTAACGTGGTTCACCTAATGTGGGCTACATCCACCAAGAACTTGCTCAAATTTGATTATCAACAAGAATAAAACAACTCTCACAGTCTTCTCTCAGTTATGAACTCACAACAAAATTCCAAAGATGTTGAACCACATCTAAACCACAATTGATACCCAATTGCTCAACCTTGATCAATCTTGATCACGTCTTGATCACTAAGACTCAAGACCTCTTGAACACTCAATATATCTTCAAGATACCCTAACACCTCTATTTATAGGATTATAATCCTTTTAAGAAGTCCTAAATCCGACCCTAGAAGTTTGAAAGTCATAATATTTCAACTTCCCACGGATGGAAAAATTGTCATGGCATTGACATCCAATTAACAGCAACGTCAAAGCATGAAAGAAATAGATGACTGCAGAATGCTCATGAAGTCTCCAAACTTAACCGTTTGAACTTGATGCAGCCTAGAATTTACCAGTAAGATCCCAGGTGTGTTGGCACATCACTCAGCCTTGACTGAGCGCTCACCTGAGGTGTGCAAAGGTACAAGGACCCTCTTTAGAGTTGATGTTATGCAGTATGGGATCATGATGAATATTTAATGCATGCAGGTACCCTAATTGATACATCGGATATTCCACAGAGCATTATCTTAGATCTAGAACTTTAGCATACCATGATTCAACAATGATAACACAATGATGAATTCAATCCATGAAATAACAAACTATACTCAGTGATTAACACCTCTGATTTAGTCAATACCCTCCATTATATTAAAACATGAGGAATACACAGAAGCTTCATTACAATAGATAGCATTACCATAGCTCATGTGTGTAGTAGATCTGACAACATAACTTCATGAATACATCTCAGTATCTATCTCTCTATCCATATCTTCGTATATCTATGCACTACTCTGTCCATTACTATATTTATAAGGGTGGGGACTTTCCCTTCCACCGCTTATCATAACTCCCAAAATAGGTCACATGCTAAGAATAGACATGCGCATTTACAATAATAGGCCTTACATGCAAGAATGCTAACAATAGACCTCTCATAATTAACTAGAAGTAGTAATATCTATCTATTAGCCTTGATCCCATGTAAAATGCATTTAATAGGCCCTTTTCCAAAAATAACCTATGTGTGGTCGCGCAAGTCTTCATCCAATTTGTGTGCTCCGCACATCGTCTCCAAAAATAGATCGTAACCGTGAAAATGGCTAAGTCCTGAATCTGTCTTTGTCCTTCACACGTGATTCCTTCCCGATCCTTCCGCACCTTTGAACGTGCCCTGCTCTTCTGCATGTGAATATTTTGTATCCCTTTTGCTAAGTGTTATACATTGTCTGCTCAACATTACCCCACATTAATTGCATTGCTGCCTCGAAAATGGTTGCCATCTGAATTTTTAATGAATAAAGAATATGAATGGAAGAATGTAAAGAATTTGATGAATAAAAAAATTATTTTCTCAGCAACATCCTCTACTTCAACCGAAAGAATAAATTATGGATACTCTTCTTTTATCTTTACCTCTAACATTTTCCACTCATTGATCATGACCTCTAATTTTTCTGGGATATCCACCGCAATGGACTCCCGCTCATCTTAGGTAATTTCTTCTTTCTCATTCTACAAAACTAGAACAATGTTGGACATTGCAGACATACTCCCTTCAAGTAGATCCATTTTCTGTGCTATAACTTTCCCCAGCTCAGCTAGCCTTTCCCTATGTGGTTCCTGTGCTGCTGTAAGGGCCTCATGCTTTTTCTTCACTAGCGCTAACCATTCTGAGTGGCCCAGTGTCTCATCCTTCATCACTTTTAGGACTTCATTGTCCCCCACCATGGTCCTTATCCTGATGACCGCCTCTGGAGCTGTATAGATATTTCAATGCTTGGTCTTCTTTCTTCAACTCTTCCTGCAAGGTTTGGAGCAAGGCCACATAAGAAGAAATATTCCTTATCACGGAAGCCTTCGCTCACTCTGCTTCCTGCTCAGGATCCTTTGGTGCTAGCATGTGCATGGGTCCATCCTCAAGCACCAAATCCACCAAGGTACGTACATAATGCATTGCCAAAGGAATTTTTGTTTGGGTACCTTGGACTCAAATTGTGGTCTTGCTTTCAGAACATGGTATGCAATTTCCTCTGCCATACTGATGAAGCATTGTTCTTCTTCTACTCTAAGTCCTTTTCTTATTGTAAGCGCACTATTTCTACATCTTTAGCCTTGATATCTTCCCGTAACACCCTAATTGTTGCAGCTTTATCCATATTCCTCTTTTCCACCTCTGTAGATACCTTCACTAAGGCATTACTTACTTGTTCATCTCCTACATAACAGTAGGCTTTATTGTTATGTGTCTGGCTTGAGGTGTCTTCTTCAACCTCCTTGATACACAGGAATCTTCACATATGTCGAAGTTTGGTTCATCCATATGTATCTGCATTGACCAAGATAGTTGTTTCCTGGTGCGTGCGGTGGCCATGTCCTCATCCATCATCTCCCATCCATATAATTCCTTAAGGCCCACTGTGATTTGGAAACAGGCACAAATAATTTTACTTGTGTCCTCAGCATAGCCCATGACGGGTGTAGGGTACTCCCCTACTTGTCCTCTTCGATCTTGGCCCCTTAGGAACTAGAGCATCAAGATTTGGAGATTTTTCTGCTATGTCTTGAGAAGTCCCTTGCTCTATTCCTTCTACCCCCTTTACTCCTTCTCTGTCCCTTCATTTCTTCTTCCTTTGGCTCTTCTACATCCTCTGGCTGTACAAGGGTGCTAGGCACGCTCTCTTCAGAATCTTCTGCTTCTTCATTCAGTTTTAACTTTCTCCTTCTCTTCTCTACTGCCTCTTTCTGAGGAGAGATTCATGGTGATCTCTAAACTGATTTTAGAGTAGCACCTTGGGTTTTGGTTCTCCTCAATACCCTTCTGAAGCGGAGCTCTTCTTAGACTGCATCCAAATTTTTATCACCTTCTTCTTGTACCTATGGTGGGGTACTTATGCGCTCAACCTCCACTTTATCTATGGGCTTCCTTCATCCTCTATGCTCCAGGCCACCACTATCTTCTCATTCATCCTCCTCTTCATCCACCACTATCATTTATGTGGGCTTAGGGACTAGCACTTTCTCGACTGTATGCTTACCCTTAGGCGGCCCTGGAAGTGCGAACTTATTTTATACATATTTGTTGTTCTCCAGCTTGGGCTTGAGTTGAAGATACACAAGCGCTTCTCCAACATCTCCAACTACCAAGCTTACCGGCTTCATGCTTATTACATATGAGATAAGCCTCTCAATGTAGGTAGTTCGTCTTGGAGATACATATGTTTTTCTCAAAGTGTGATAATCACAATCTACCTTACATGTGCAATGAAGTTTAGGTGGTGCACATCTATGAACCGATGAATTGATGCCTGGAAGTAGCGGGATGTGAAGGCATATGGCAGTTTCCACCAAGGGCTCCAAGTTCCATCCTTCATCGCAAATCGCGCGTGATGTAAAAGTGTTGGTAGACCGCAAACTGCACTGCCTTACCCACCACTGAAGGTAACTCCTTTGGTATGTGCCACTCTTTGAATGTCGTGCGGAGCTTGTCATACCACATCTCTTTCCTCTACTTAAATGGCCCACCCATGGTCCCTTCATATAAGTATTTATCAAATTTTTTGCCAGAGATTTATTTTCCTTGGGGTACTCCCGGATCTTTTCCTCTGGCTCATCGAGCACTCCAATCTCTATAAACACTAAAGACAATAAAATAATGCCAAAACTAATTCTGTCACTTGTACATGATTCTTCAACGATTGTCTCTACTATATAACCCACGATGTTGTAGACCACTCCTTGAGACATTTTCCTTTGCAATGTGCATCCACATTATATTTACCCGTGACCACCTTTCTTGCTCATTCAACTTTGTTATCACATGTGCGGCTGCCTGTACCATTGGGTACTTCTTCAATTTATCGATGTCCATGCCATGTAGACCTTTGGTATATCTTAGCTCCTTCCTTGTCTCCAAGATTGCGGCCTTATCAGTTAGATCACTATCCAGATATTCTCCTATAGGCCTTTCAATCTTGTCAATGTTGCAATCAAGGCGGCTATGATTCTAACCCTCTTTCCAACGAAGTAGAAAAATTCCTCATGGACTCTGCTCATCAACCACCAATACAACGGTTCATACTTCCCAAAATATGGCAGCTCGTACAACTGGTAAACTCCAATATGCTTCAGCAACTTCTCTCCAACATCATTGTACAATGGCATGTACTCTACTGTGTGCTTGTTTGTTTTTCGTGCTTAGCAACACATCTAGTTCCTTCTTATTATCCGATGTGTGATGGTTTAATAACTGATATTAGATTTACAGACATGGGAATCCCATTCTTTTCCCGTAATCACGCCCTCCAGATACTGCATTTCTAAGAAATTACTCTCAGGAGCAATTTCTTCTTCCACTTCGACCTTCTTCTTTCCTTTCACTCCTATTGTAGGTGCTTTTCTTCAGCGCCATTTGAAAATATATCCTTTCTACCCTAAATGTAATGAGCAAGTGAAAACCCTAGTTCGAATCTTTCGTGCCCTAGCTCTTTCGTAACGCGTCTGCTTCAGTCAAACCATTCACCAATGGGGACGTAAGCTTCTCATGTGCACATATATGCTCTCCACGTCTGGTTTCACACTCTTCGCACCTCAACATGATTCACTCGGCTCGTTTACACTTAGCCCTTTTTAATTTATCACAATTTCAACGATAAGAATGAACTCGCATCCCATAATTATATATATTTTCAAATTTGAGTGCATTTATTGCTCCTTCACCTACCATGCGACCAATGTCTTCCACACCCAAGCTATAACCTTCTAGCGCACCTTCCTACCGTCTAGCCATAGACTTCTCTTCAACCCGCTCCCATGCACCCGAGTACCTCGCCACTGCACCTTCCTTTGGTAGTTTCCATGTCTGTTTCTTACCTCGCATTATACTTGTTCCCTCATTCATGTCCATCTGTGGTCACCTTTTAGAAGCAATCTCTTTTCTAACAATTCTCCAACTTGAATAAAAATCATAGCAATTTGTTCCTTTCATGTGTACTTATTTTCAATAGTCATGTACCTGGATATCAATAACCACCCCACACTAAGGGTAAGTGCAGTCCTCTATGCATAAAAATTCTTCAAATAGTAATTAGCTTCTAGTGTGCAAACACGCTTATTACAAAAAAAAACCAACTAAATTGACAAAGCATATCGACGAAGAAGGAAATAAATTAATTAGAATTGAAAACCTAATCTAAATGACAACACTGCCTTATTGCAAACACCAAGAAGACTTATTTATAGTAGGTCTTCAGTCCTACCCCCGTTAAAGTAACCGGGTAATCGGTGCTCCATCAAGTGCCTCTAACTGGAAAGCGCTTGTTTCAAGTATGTAAGTGATAACATACGACCCCGACCAATGTAACTTGAGTTTTCCTAGATGGCGCAAGAACTTAGAATCATAAAGAAGCGCCATCTATCAAATTTCAAAAATTTTATCCCTGATGTGCTTGTCATCGTTCTGCCTGCCTTTTATTTCTTTTGACTCCAACGTGATAAAGCTCATTGCTCAAAAGCCTGATCAGATTTGGGGTCAATTCAATCTTCTAAAGCTTGTTTATTAGCTAGACCTCCAACACACAATTGCAAACAAGGCATGAATTCCAAATGAAGACCATCACGCCATAAGACTAATGAGCAATGGTGTGACCTTGTTCTACCTTTGCATACATTAATTCGATAGTCCAAAACAGTAGCAAACTAAGTCATCCCAATGAAACTTCCAACGTCACTATTCTTTGAAAGTCTTGCTCAAAATGAACCTAAGAGGATCTAAGCAATCAGTTCTATGTTCTTGAAGATGATAGGGTGTAGTCTTATGGTCCCCATTAATGGCTTCAAGGCTAATGGTATCTTCCCTTGCGCCTTCCATATTTGAATTAGCTCTTTTAAATTCTTACAAAAGCAAATGCTAATAGCTCCAATAAAAGAAATATAAATGAAATCTAAAGCCTAAACAAAATATCTATATTCATTGTATGCTAGGAAGAATGGAGAATTATTAGCCCCAATGACCTTCTAGGGCCTTCTAGCCCTATGGTCATATAGTTTCTTAGTGCATTTGGGAAAGCGCCTGAGATTTCATCATTGCATTCCACTAGTAGACAAGCCTTTGCAAAATTCCATTAAAAATCATCCCCATCTTGGTAGTAAGTCAAAGTAATCTCTTTGACTAGGTTTAGAAGAGACATAATCATCAGGTACTTGTTTTTCAAGTAACCATGTTTAGAGGATAATTAGGGTTCTGCAGGGAGTTCTGTGCAGGTCCGAACAATCCTTAAATGTAAATGGATTGATAGTCAAAGACTTAAGATGGTACCAAGTAGACTAGAAGGGAATGAGAAGATAAAGTAGTCAGACATGATTGAAAACCTATAACAACATGTTTAAATGGTTTATTACAAGACACCAAATACGACCAAAAAGGCGTCAGTAAGAACTGGGTAGTTAAATAGGTCTAACTGGAAGGTGCATGTCATCAAGTATTAGGTGCATATGGCCCCAAGAATGAATAATTAGTGCAATGAATTAGGAGTAATAAAGGTGCATTGATCTAAACTACACTTTTTAGTGTCTACAGTGCCATGCCTTTCAGCCTGGCCTTTTCTTGCTTTTGACTCCAACGTGTTATTGCTTGTCGCTCATCCAGCTTGAGAAAATTCTCAATCCATTCCTCTAATGCTTGCTCATCAGCTAGACCTCCAACGCACACAATACATAAAGAAGGTAACATGAATTCCATAGGAAGAACTACTTCCACACCAAACACTAACTGAAATGGTGTGGCTTTGTTCAAACTTTTATATGTTGTGCAATACGCCCAAAGCACAAAAAAAACTTTTTCATCCAAATCTTTCCTTCCAACATCATAATTTTTTGTCAATGTCTGGCTCAAAATTTTCTTGAAGGCCTCAACAGTTCCATTAGCTTGAGGATGATAGGGTGTAGTATTATGGTGCGCAATCATAAACTCATCCAATAATATCCTAATTTTCTCATTCAAAAAATGCGTGCCCCTATCAATTGTCAGACTTAGCGGGCATCCATACCTTGTAAGAATATTTTACCATAAAAATATAATTGTTATAGTTGTTGTACAATCCTTTGTAAGTGCTACTTCTTCCCACCTTGTGAGATAATATGTGCAAGTAATGATGTAGCGTGATCCAGTTCTACGCGTGGATGGTGAAATAGGACCCACAAAGTCTATAGCCCATTTCTCAAATGGTTCTGCACTAGAAATATGTCTTAAAGGTGTTTTATCTCTTTTCCTTGGTTTGCCTAGATGCTGACAATGATCACACGCCTTACAATACACCTTGAAATCTTTATACAGGGTCTCCCACCATAATCCAGCAAGTAGAATCTCATGCATAGTAACATCGCTTACATAATGCCCACCTGCAATACCATCATGAGCCTCCTCCATAATATTTGTGTGCTCATTCTCTAATACACATCGGCGTAATACTTCATCTCTACCTAACTTGTATAGGTCACCACTGATCAACATAAATGGTATCGAGTGTATGGAAAGTTGTTTCTTTTCTAAGGCCTTTAGTCCTTCTGGTACCACACCTATATGTAGAAAGAGAGCAATATATTCCAAGTCTGAAGGCATGCATTGCAACCTATGTAACTGGGTATCTGACATTATGTCTTCAATTGTTTGCGAATCTTACCATGACTGTGTCTTTGATAAATGATCTCACCTAGAGTTACTTTTCCCTGGTTTAACCACAACTGTAAAATCAAATTCTTGGAACAAGAGCACCCATCGACATATGTGCCCCTGTAAAACGGGCTTATTGACCAAGTATTTCAATGCCATGTGATCAATGTAAAAGATAAATGGGGTTGCTAGTAGGTATTGTTTGAATTTGTGTAGTGCATAGATCATGGACAATGCTTCACGCTTCGTAGTTGTATAATTATGTTCTGCAGGAGTCAACTTTCTACTAGCAAAGCAGATAGGATGATCTATAATACCTTCTCTAGGTTGAGCCAACACCACGCCAATGGCCATGCCAGAAGCATCCACATGTACATGAAATGGTTGGTCCCAAGAAGGAAAAACAGAATAGGCACTGTGGTAAGTTTCTCCTTTAATGTCTCGAACGTGCGCTACTGTGGGTCTCCCCAATAAAATGTCCCTTTTCCTTTTAATAACTCCTCTAGGGGTGCGACAACCTTAGCATATCCTTTGATGAATTTTCTATAATACCCAGTGTGACCTAAGAATTCATGTATCTCACTTTGACTTGTAGGCTCTTCTAGGCCTATTATAACTACAACCTTAGCTGGATCAACCAACAAACCATCCTTGCAGATAATGTGCCCTAACAAAAGTACCAAATTGTGTTGTAAATATTCACTTCTTGATGTTCAAGGAAATACTCAATTGTCTACATCTTTCAAACATTAAATGTAGATTGTCACAATGATCCTTAACAAGTCCATACACCATTTAATCATCCAAGTAAACCTACAAAAAGTTGTGGATGAAATCCTGGAATGCTTGAACAAATATGCACAAAAATACAATAGGCATGTTTATCAAACCGAACGGTATCACCTTATATGCAAAACTTCCCCACTCAGTGGTGAAAGTTGTTTTCTCTTGATCCTCCTATGCAATCCTTACCTGATGATACCCAGAAAATCCATCCGTGAAATAATAGATTTTGCACCCTGTAATGCCTTCTAATATTTCTTCTGTGAAAGGGTGTAGGAAAAGGATCAATTACACATGCAACATTCAATTCTCTGTAATCCACACAAATCCAAATCCTGACCATCCTTATTTATGCTAATAACCATGGGACTAACCACTCAGATTATTCTAAGGGCTTGATGATGCCAAATTTCAACATTTTGTCAATTTCTTCCTTAACTTTAACTCATAAGTTAGGGTTCATCCTATAGGGTCTCTTCCTGACTGGTCTTGCACCTTCCTTAAGCTTTATCTTCATCTCCCCTAGTGATTCATGCATGCCTTTAAGTTCATGGTACCCCTGAGGGAATAAGTCCTGATAATCCCATAGTAGCTCAATGATTTTGGCCACTTCAGAGTCTAGACCAATAATCCCCAATTATGGCCTCCTTAGGTTCAGTATCATTTGATCCAATATTCACTTTCTTTGTCTTCATTGGTTCATGATATGTGCACGTATTATTATCCGCACAGTCCAAGACCTCGCACCTTCCTGGTGAATGATCGACATCGAAATTTTCTACCTCTTCATCATCCACTATGTAGACCATCTTTCCTTTTTCTTTCTCAAAGCAAGCGTGTTGAAGTAACATGGAGTTTGTCTCTTCTTCTTCATCAAAACGTGCTCCCATATCTATGTCTCACCAAATAACTCCTGAATGAGTTCTTCCACCTTTGCACTATCTCCCATAGTTAAACACTTTATAACCTTTAATGCCTCTTCTACTAGAGGTTTAGTAGAGAAGTAGTCAAAATTCTGGACCATTCTCGCAATCAAATCTTGCCAATTTCTAGTTTCTTTATGTAGCTCTGCATATACATACCAAGCACATGCACATCCTTGTAGGGTGGAATAGAATTTATGCACCTAGAGTGAAGGTGGTAATGCTTCTTGTCCCTCCGTCCAGAGTCTCTCAAACTACTAGATATGGTGTTGAAAAGGTTGATTACCATGATAATTACATATTTGAGTAGGTGCATTACTCCTGAAAAACTGAGTGGATAGAGTGATCCTGATCTCATTCCATCCCATAAGATTATCTCCGTGAACCACCACCAGCATGTTGTTGTCCCGCGTAGGGTATATGCTAACATTTTCCTTCTCTCAACTTGTTCTATCCATTGTTCTTCCATAGCTTGCAAGAATACTGGAAGATCTTCCGCTCCAGTATACCAAGGTACTGAGCTACCTATTCATCTAACAAAGCGAATTCCATTCTTCTGTGCAATCTCACTTCTTACTTCGCACCTGACCAATTCATAAGTACTGTGAGCCCAATTATCACAAGCAATACTCGTAATATCACTAACTGATTGTGCATCTTCCCACTGAAGGATGCCTTCCTTTGATGGCTCAATGACCTCTAAGTCTTGAATAGCACGCACATAAATTCTATTTAAGGTCTTCCTCACTCAATGGATCAACATACGGTACAAATTTCCCATTTGTTAAAGGGATTATAACTCATTCCTCCTTGTTCTCAAAACTGATGTATCCCTTATTGAACCATAAATTAACATTATTTACATAACACCAAGGGCGCCCAAGAAAAGATGGAAAATTATCTTGCTTCCGCGAGTGCTAATACCTCAAAATCCCCAGTGAATTTGGCCCCTTGTATAGTGATGGAAGCATCTTTCAAAACTCCTATGGGAGTGGCCTTAGTCCAATTAGCCATAAACAACACATTGGAAGACAGATGCAATGGTGGTCTCCCCATTTGCACCCATGCATCTAAAGTAAAAAAATTGACTTCCGCACCTGTATCAATCAAGATATTGCTCAAAATCCATTCATCCAAGATAGCATTCAGAGTGATCTCCTTGTCGTAGTCAATGTTATCCAGGGGGAAGATTTGCATGCAGGATATTCCGTCCATTCTCAGTACTTGCACGTGGAGTGTTTCCCTTCAACCAATTCCCTAAAAATGAAATAATATTCTCCTGGTGCAACATTTTACACACCTCTCTTATGTCATCAATATCAGATGGGACCTTCCCTGCTTCTTTCTTCTGTTCCATCTTCGTGACTGCTTTTTCAAACACTGTATTTCACCCTAAAGATTTCAGAGGACTTCCATGGTTTATTGATAAACCTCTTTCTGATGAGTAGGATCTGGGTACCTTGCATGTAGAACCTCCTCCTTAGTGATTGTAGGCTTCTGATGTAATGCCTCTTTTGTCTGTGTTGCTTCAGCATGTGTGGTCAACTTTATGGTTAATGCCTCAAGTTCTAGGGTAACTTAGGCATCCACTGATTTTCCACCACGCGTTGAATCCAAACCATCCATGCACCCTTGTTTTCTTGCTTATGTTATTTACTAAGATGCTCATATAAGTTTGGGCATTCCTCATAACTATGATTCTTTCTACAGAAAGAACATGTAATATTCTGGGGACATTCACGCATGTAGTGGTCAAGGGATCCACATGTATAGCATGTCCCACGAGGAAACTCACCTCATCCACCACCACGGCCTCGTCCTCCATATCCTCCACACAAAAATTTCCCTCTTCCATGACCTCCTTCAAAATGCCCCTCATTCTGATCATAGCATGTTTGATTGTGATCCCAATCTTGGTGCTCATTCTTGCTTTTAGAATTATCCGATACACTTGTCTATCGTACACCAATGTCTATAGCATCATGGATCTGACCAATCAATATGCAATCTTCAGTATCATGAGTCGTGGACCAAAAAATCTTATAATAGCAAGATACATTCTTTATTATTGTGCATTGTAGTAATGGGCAGTGGCTACCATCATGGTTCAAATGACATATCTCACAGTCTAACAGTAACGAACGTATGGATCTACGAGGACAACTATTCTTGGTGTGACCTTCCACTTCAAAATCTATACACCAAATCCCTGAAAGTGTCTCATGTGTTGAATTTACAGATAGTTTCTCCAATTTATTGGCCATAGCTGCAATCTGTGCCTCCATGAATGGGCTAACTCCAGTGTCTATACTCCCAACTGCCTCAGTGCAAAGTTTCTTCTAGTGCTTTACATGGATCAATGTATGTCTTATGTGACAACGCCCTTCTAAATGGTGTAATCAATCCTCCAATGAACAATTGTGCATGTTGGCTTACGTGAATATCATAAGAAAGATTAGATAGAAGCATTTTGAAACGGGCATCATACTCACGGACACTCTCAGTAGTGCCTTGTTTGATATCCTTGAGCGTGCTTATACTCTTCTACTCAAACTCAAGGATATATAACTCTTTTAAGAAAGCATCCTTCAATGCTGCATAATCCACACAAGTTTGATCAGGGTCAAACTTCATGTACCAACTATGTGCACGTCCTTGTAATGTAGTCTTAAATTGGCTTTCCTTGCACTCAGAAGTCATGATCCCTTTTATGCGCCACAATATTTCACACATGTGCACATGATCAGTAGCATCTTCTATGCCCCTATACTCTGGAAGACGAAGAAAAATTTCCATGTAAATATTCTAGGGTTGATGCGAACCTTGCCCACCTGATTCAGAACCTCCTGTGTTTCACCTACCCCCAGAACCACCAGATCCACTAGAGCTAGAACCACCTATACCTCTTGATCCTCCACCTATGGCCAGAATAGGACCAGAAGATGTGCTTCCTTGCGCCCCTGTAGACACCAAAATTGGGTCACACTCCCCTTGGTCCCTCGATAAATAAACACATTGAACACATTCACCTAACCATGGCCCCCTCCACCCCACTCTAATATTAATTAAATTAAATTAATTTATTATCCTCACCATATTTATTATTTAAGTATCCTAATTGGGATAATGCCTACATATCCACCTCACCTAGACACCTCATCCAGCCACCTCACCCTAAGACCTATTCTTAGTAAGTTTTCATAACTAACTAAGACCTACCCAAACCCTAAAATTCAATGCCTACATTCCCTCTAACCACATTCCTGCATGTTAGAAGGAATCTTCCATGCTAATTCACAAGGTAAAACGAAACGAGATCCCAAAAAATCAAGGGGATCTACCTAGTTTAGTAAACCTAGGAAATCTTACCCTAACCGACGCTAGTTACCCTAAACCATCAACAATTAAACTAAAACCACCGTCGGTTACCTTTTAACCCCCAAAACAACCTTATTTCGAGGTTGGCACATTGTTTAGAGAGATAATCACATCTTTTGAGAACAAGTGATGAAACCAAAGCTGCATGCAAGCAGAACCACCATTATCACATGCATCAGAGCATCCATAGTGAGTATTTGAAGCAATCACATAGCTATTTTCCTTCACAGGAGCATCCGAGGAAGCACCGAAACTACAAGAAGTTCATTCCATTTGATCACCCACCATTACCAACCAGGCATCAAGCTCGTACAAACAGTAAGTTTTGTTAACCAGCACTTATCCATTTATCATTTGGTAGATCCTTTTACATATGTTATTAGCTTCTGCTTTTATTTCTATTCCCCATTATCTACCTCCATGCAAACTTGACCATCTTTTATCCACACCCTTGCACTTCCCATACCTGGACTTTAATCATTCTTGTGCATACCTCAGATCTATACGAAACTCTCCATTACCCTCCCATCCTCATCTAGCCTCAAATCTATCACCCAGCCAAGTTTTTATTGAGTTTCCTGTACCTCGACCATACCGAAGCCAGTTACCCCTAAACGTCGCCAGTTAACCTAAACTGATACCGGTCATCCTAGACTGACGTCGGTCTTTGTGTCTTTTACCGAAAACCAAGAACAAAGCCTAAAACTTCCACCAAATACCCAAAATAGCCCAGAACCTCACCTTGACCAATACCAGTACCCTGTCAGTGACCTTGATCTTTAGATTCAATCATAGCCTAGCCTGTTGTGAACGAATTTGCTTATTGTAGATGAATGAGATACCTAAATCATTTTAACTATAGTAGGATTTCCTTTTTTGTTTGCATTAAGTTATTTTTAACAGTGGATTGACAGTTGTCTAGGAAGTATCAAACTTCCAATATCTAGCATACGCTAGGCAGTCCACTACATATATTTTTTAACTTTTATTTGGTGGTCTTGTGTTCCATTTCAGGTAGTTCCTCTGAGAAAAAAGGAAGTTCTCACGATCAATTGTGGATTCATAAGTCATACGTGTGTTACAATCTACAACCAACATCTTAACAAGTATTCCTCCTAGCCCATTACCCTTATCTATTTCGTCAACATTCGAAGAAACACTTTAGAATAAGGGGAAACATTTTGGCACGCCCAGTGGGACCCATTCGGGGTTCTTTGCATTCTTTCATTTCTAGGTGAAAATGTTGTATGTTTGTTTCTTTTATAAAAAAAGTTCTTACATTAAATTTTCTCCCCTAAAACCTTCTTCTCTTCTATTGTCTAAAAGCAATCGTATTTTGGCACTTAAAACGAACATTTCTTCCCTTTAATTAGTATCGCATTAGTGAAAGAGCATCCCTTCTCTTGTTCATCTATTTGTGGCATCGAATTCTACATCTCAATTTGGGTTTAAAAATCATTGCATTGCATTCTACTTTTCTGCATTAGCTCACATTAATTAAGGGCAACCTATATGCTAGAAGTCATGCCCAACTGATGGTTGACAAACGAATCGTAAAAAGCACATTTTCTTCTTTTTTGAGTCTAAACCAAACTACAAAAATTCAAACATACACACATTCTTAAATAATATCTCACCCAGAAGAAGTTGTAGGTGATCACATGATCATGACACAGTGGGCACCCCGCTGGTTATCTCTGTCCAGTACCCCATCAGAGGACAGTCCGTGCCCACCATAACATACTTGAAACCTCTCCTTGTAGATCTCCTTTTTTGTAGGAAGTTGTAAGTACCCAAAATTGTGTGTACTGTACTATCAGAAAGAGGTTGCATAAAACCCCAATGATGATTCATATCTCTTCGCAAGGTGTTCGAAATCCAAAAAATCTTGATGAGTATACATTTGCATCCCAAAAATCCTTGTCTAGCCTCTATATGTTTTGTCCTAACCTTTTCTCTCTTTTTCCTTGTTTTTTTGTCATTAGTTATAGGAATACCTCCCTGCCAAGGCGGCAGTCCTATAACTATCACCCAGGATAGGGCAGCGGTCCTATAACCACCGCCCTGCATAGGGCGGTGGTCATGTGCACGTTTTCCAGAACGTTCCGACGATTTCGTCAAACGTAAAAATTCAATTTGCATCCACGTTTCTCAACCACTCTTGCTTGCATTTATGTTTTGGCCACCTAGTGAATAGTGATTTCTCTTTGTTTATGATACAGGTGTTCAATTCGAAATTGTCTTCTGATCATTGCAAATGTTATAAATAGCATGCTTGCACTTAGTAAATGAGAGAAACAAAGAAGAAGAAAAAGACTATGAAAGAGGAAAAAGACCAAATCTCTTTTCTTGTCTAAAAGCACCATTTTCTTGATCTAAAGACCCTTGGTTTGAATATTTCTTTTCTTATCTCTCCCAAGTTTGTTTAATGAATCGCTTCATTATTACCTGCTGCATAGAATAAATCCCACTAAGCTGTATTTGAACCCTGCACATTTAGTTATGCCTCGTTGTATACCTACAACGATCCTGCTAGGAATCACATAGGCCAAGCTCAGTTCACTTGTGCCATCCCTCTCCTACTTGTACTTCATTGTGTTTCTCCAAAGGTGCTATTACTCATTGTTTTAGTACCTGTTATTTATCATTTTGTTTCATCATCACTACAACAACCTTGCTAGAAACCGTATAGGCCAAGCTCAGTTCACTTACGCCATCCTTCCCCTACTTGTGCTTCATGCCATTTTACCTTCAAAGCTATCTTTGTCCTAGTGCCTTCTCTTACCGATGTTGTTATACTCCTACTATTTCTGGATTCACGTGAACATGTAAGAATGAAAATATCACACTGAGGGGACAAGCTACAACACAATTGGATTTGCCTTTGCTCAATAAACTCCAGGTTTAAATCGTCAAAGTTATTATAAAATAGAGTAGTGAATCATTTTATTTCAGTTAAGATCACTTTTAATATTTCCAGGGAAGCTGTGGGGAATGATAGTTTCTAAGAAGATATGATTTGTTCCTCACTTCTAAGGTAATATTGAAGGTTTTCAATTAAGTTAATTAGTTGTCTTTCATCTAGATTCACACATTTGCATAGGTGAATAACCACGCCAGGTTATCTCGTTTGTTTAGTTTTAGTATAAGAGTATTTTAATTGTTGTTTGTAACTATAATGTTTCAATCGTGTATTTTTTTTAGATTAGTTTCCCTCTCAGCAATAGTATAAATTGTTATTTTTCAATTTAAGAGACTTCATTTTAGATTAATACTTAGATCCTAATTAAAAATATAAACCATAGGGAATTTATGCTACCCGTCCATAGCCTTTAAATCTCCCCTTTGTCAATCCAATTACCAGGAGATCACACTACCAGATCTTAGTCACTGATCCTCCCATAGTTAACTTTAGGAAAGTTGTTTGCTAATTCTCATCCTCGCATGTAGCTTTTCTCTCATAGAAACTGACCATAATCTTGGCTATGACTTCATCTAAGTCACCCGCATTTCAAACCACTGGCTGTCTTGGCATGACCTCGGGAGGTCGGGTATGGGGAAGGTCACTTGCTGATTATCATCCTCACATGTCACTTTTCTATCATACAAAATTAGCGAATCCAACGTGAAACTAACAATTGTTCCCCTTTTATCTTCATTTCTTCCATCCATCTTTGTTCTTTCCCATTATTTTGTGGCTATCTATATACCCCCTGAATATGTCAGGATACGATGCATACGACAGACCTCTTTCAGGTCTTGAACCATATTATGGTCAGACAAGTAGGCAATAGTCACCATCACTTTCTGCATGGGCTGACAACTATTCAAGTAACTACTTGTCATCAAAAACTCCTCCTCAAAGAACTATCTCTAGTTCTTCGTTCCGAATTGAGGAGTTGAATCAATTCACACAAATGCAACAACTAGAGCCCTCAGGCTCTAACAATATGAAATTTACTAGAGAATCCATTTCATCTCCTTGGGATTTGTCTAGACCAAAAATCAGTAGGCAGTCAGATTAAATCCCATTTTTGGATGAGGAATATTTAGCATGCTACACTAGAAGAAAACAACGCTTCCAGAACATGTACCCACCTATAGGAAGTTTGCAAACACAACCTGACACCTTGATCCAAGAAAATACCCCCATTTCTCCACCTATAGGAAATACTCTCGGTGAAGCTTGGCAAGGTAATGATCAATTCATAGCAAGGTAACATACCCCTTTACAACCTCAAGGTGTGCAACAAACACCATTAATGTAAAACGTGGTGCCATCACCGATTGAGGTCATCTCAACTTTGGTTGAAAAGGTTAGAGGATTAGAACTCGCCCAAGCAAATCAAAACTCACATTTCAGGCAAGCAGGAATTCCCAACCCTCCGCATCATCCCAACCAAGTTGACCTCCTCACAGGAATAGGCACATTAGGCATGCCTCCTCAACATTTGTATAACTATCCACAGTAAACACCAACTAGAACCGTGTTTTCAAACGCCGCTCCAGTTGAAGGTATGATACCTCCCGACTTAGCACCAAACAACCCATACCAGAGCAATGCTCCTCCCTACTTAAACATTTATTCAAAATCACCACAGGGAAACATGTTCTCCTCTCTCGGGATGTTCATTTAACCACGGGGATTTCCTTATGTCCCTACAAATACGTATGTCGTACCATATCAACAACCTGTTCCGCCTCCACCCCCTCAGCAGATACCATCAATGGTCAAAACCTATGCGGTAGGGACTTGGAATATTTAAAAGAGCCTCTAGATTTCACCATACGAAGTGTCATGCTTCCAAGAAATCTTCTCAATTTTCCCAAATACAAAGGGGAGGGAGATCCAAATGCACATATCAAGGCCTATGCCATGGCCATTCGAGAATTACTCCCTTGGGATGCAGTTGTTGCTAAGATATTCCCTAAAACCTTAGAGGGTATTGCCCTTGATTGGTATTACAGAATACCTGAAGCCTTGATACACTCGTTCAAACAACTTGTGTCAGAGTTTATCAAAGCTTTTGATATGAACAAATTGTTAAGAACAGGAATCAGGGAATTCTTACATATTAAACAAGAGCACAATGAATCCACTGCTCATTTTATTCAAAGATGGCATACAGTCCTCTACTCATCAGCAAGTGCTCCAAACATGGATCAGATGGAACTATGTGACTTATTCCTTCATTCTCTCAATAGAGAGATAAAGGAAGAAGTCCAGAAGTTCCCACTAAGAACTTATGATGAAGTACTCGAGAGTGCCCTCTGAATCGATCAAGCGGCAATAGATAGTGGTCGTAAGACATATGGAACAAATGGGAAATTAATCATTCCCAATCAAAACACTACGACCTATCCTAATTCCGGGAATACCAATCAAGGACCCAAGATCCTTAACAAAAACCACGGGGTTACAATAGATGGAGTCACTGATCAAGTCAAAGGACCAAATGTTGTGAACACCCCGGCACCTGCTAACAATCAACGCAATAATAACTTCACTCCAACGATCAATACGGTGGATTTTAATCATCCTCCACAACAACAACAACAACAACAACGATAATAGAAAATCTAGTCACAAGGCCTTGCTCGAGGCCCAGATGGATATCAAAACCAAAGCCAAAGGCCACAACCTCAAAATTACAACTATAACAATCAGCAGCCTAACCAAAATTTTGGGCCACAACAAGGTTCAAACCAATGACCACGGGACTATAATCCCAATCTATACTGTGGCTTTCACAAAATCTGAGGTCATGATACTAGGACCTACCACGACTACAACAAATTCTTACAATGTTTACCAGACGATCAAAAACAACTCTTTATAGACATGTTTTTGGAAAGTCCTACACTACCTACGCCAAACACCTATATGGGATCAGTTTCCCCTCAAAACGCACCTCTCAAGATTTTCAACGATCCTCTCCCAAATCATTCTAACAATAACAGGTTAGATCCAAATGGGACAAACAAAGGTGTCATAATAGGAAATAACGATCAAGATGCCTCAACTCCTGACAACTCTCAGATTGCTCCTAACCTAGGTTCAAATGGTAATACAAAAATCTTAGGATTAGTTGAGTTGGAGGTTGAGCGTGAAATTAATGCAACAACTCAAGACAAAGGAGTATGTTTCACAGCCCCTACCTGATATTTTCTGCACACGAGATGAAGTTCCTACAATAGCAAAACTAGTAGGATCCTATGATTTAATATCAGATTTGAACAAGAATTTTTCCCACATTTCATTCCTATATTCACTAAAGAATTCACCCGTGCATTGCTTTGCGTTGCTCAATGCATTAGGTCTTGGTCATCTAATCCACGTTACGCCACCTCCTAGCACTCAAATAAACCATGTAGACTTTGACGTCTACCCTCCAGGGCAGCCAGATAGGGATACTGAGTTTGTATTTGACATAAGCAAGATGCCAACAGACGATGAAATTGCACATAGAGGTGATCCACCCTTGCATTTACAGGTTTGGATTTACAACAACTATGTCAAGCGTGCAATGATTGACGATGGGGCAATAGTTAACATAGTCCCCTTCACTTTTCTTCAAAAGATAGGATATGGAGAAATGAACTGTTCTTCAACATGAAACACGCTAAGGGGCTATGATAGTCTCAAGGCAACTTCAATTGGGACTATAGTGCTACCAGTCACTCTAGGGCCCAAAACAATCCTCACTAAATTTTATATTATAGATCGGAAACCAACTATAATATGATTCTCAGTCGTCCATGGATACATCGCATGAAGGCAATCCCTTCCACGTTATTCCAAGAAGTAAGGTTTTTACACCTAGGAAAGGTCTTCATCGCTCAAGGGGATCCTAAACCCTTCGATATACACTTAGAAAACCTCAAGAAAAAGAAAGGAGTCCATACAGAGTATGAGCTTCCCACAAATCAATTAAACAAACCACCTCCAACAAAAGAGTTAGTCCCAATCACCCCAGACATTCCAGAGGTTGAAGTTGTTAAACCAAAAACATTTGAGGTGGTAAAAATAGATAAAGGTAAGTCAATTTCTGTGGAAACAGTCTCCACTAAAACCACAGTAGGAATTATGAAACTCTTGGAGAATGACGAGCCGATCTTTCTCCCATTTGAACCTCAGGGAATGGGTAGTCTTCTCGGTATAGCATCTCTTCCCTCCGATGACCTAGATCTAGATATGAACATGATAGAATTAACAAATGAAGAAGGGCAATTTAAAATTGAAACGATGCCTATCAAAACCATCTCTAGGCATTGCTCTATTCTAAAGCCTAGTTTTGACCCATGCGCATCTGAAGCTAAGTTTTCCCTATCCATGGGGCAAGACCTCATCATTCGACAAAATTTACAAATAAACACAATGCTCCATATGGGAGAAAAGGTCGAGCAGCATAGTCATGCTCACCCACATGCCATCTCTCAAAAACATGACAAAGAGGCACGCGAACGCCTCTTTCAGAAAAATGTTTTTAATAATGGGACATATACACCTCTGGGTAAGGGTTGTAAGTTCAAACCCAGAATGGTAGGCCCTCGTCAAGAGAATGAAAACTTTGAGGATAATGGTTCTCCGTTGTGTATGTCTAGGGGTGAAGAATTCGATATTCGTCAACTTTCTTCACCCTAGACATCATGAGATATAGTTCCACCTGCATTTTCATATGTACATGGTTGCAATTGCATTGCATTAGTAATTTAGTTAGTTTCATTTTGTTCACTCATTCCGTAAATGTTGTAGTCAAGGAACTTATTCTTAAGAAATTTATTACAAGCTTCTGAAAATATTGGAAAAAGCATTCAAATCACATCTCTTCAATTTTCATAACATCATCAATTAGTTTCAAATCCTTTCATCAAATTCAACAGACAAATATTGACAAAAACCATACCAAGAATTTCATACTTGGTTTTTCTCATTCCTCCTACTAGGTTAAGTTGTTCTTACCTACGGTTTGTTCTAGAAGCTTCTTGGTGTCACATCTATCCCTCTTACATCTCTTTGAAACAAGGATATTCCAAAATCACAAATCAGAAGTGTCAAAATCAAATAGAATCAAAAATACCAAGCAAACAAGAATATTTTATTTTACACACTTCTTTGCCCCACCAACCTTTGGTGATAAGCCCACATCTCTTACTGGTGGTGCGAGGTTGGAAAGGAAAGAAGTGCCCTTACTCACCTATATCCTACCTTTGGTGACAAACCCATGCTTCTTACTAGTAGCATGAGGCAGGGTGTAGGGGGTCCATTCACACAAATTAACAAATCTTGGTACTTTAAAAATACAAAGCAAATTGTATTAAGTGAGCTTAAGTTTCCAAATTCCAAAGAGATCAAATCCTCAAAACCAGATTTTGTCAACCAAGTTGCCATCTATAGATCTAAGTCTAGATAAACTGGAAAGTAAGTTGCCTTCTGAGCTATGTGGTAGTTTTGAGTAGGGTAAGTGTGTAGGTCTAAGTTTGGTTTCTGTAATACTGGTTTGTCTTTCTCTCATCATTCCATTCAGTTCAAACTCATATAATTTGTGCCCTTCCCAACTCTTGGTGATGAGCCCTCGCATCTTACTAGTTGCGTGGAGTTAGGAGTGGGGCAAGTTCATCTCTTTATCACTATATATTCATCACGTTTTTCCAAAATAAGAAGAAGCAATGAACATTGCCCAAAGAAGCCAACAGTTCAGTACTACAGTATGTTTACATCATCACGTGTTAGCATTGCAAAAGAAAATAAAAGAAAAACATTATGATCAACATTTGTTATCATTTGTCATCCATTGCATACATTCTGAAAAGCATATGAAAATCAAAAATTCTAAACAGAGTACACACATGAATCAAATCATCAATATAAGACAACTCTATACAACGAATAACTAAACCAAAAAGAGATATATGTACATATCACGGTGTGTCATAGCTTTGTACGATGTCATCGCACACTAGGTGCGGTCAAAACGCTTGCAATAAGCACAAAATACCAAAACATCATACTTGCCTCACAAAATGGAGACTAAGCAATAAAGGAACTCTACCTATCCGCCCTTTCAAGGCCCATTGTGACTGCTCTAGTTACGAATTTCTTAGGAGTTCTTCTCAAAAGCATTCAAAAAATAGCAAAAAGCTAAGCCTAACGCAAAATACCATTCCCAAGCTCATTCCAATTCAATCATACTCAAAAACGAAAAGAGTGATCACCATGGACCCAAAGCTCAAAAATTACCAAATCGATACACAAATGAATAGTAAAATGAGCTCGTTCTATTATATATATCTAGTATTCTAATCTTGTTTTGAGTGTTTTTACGTAGAGTTGGAGCACCGACGGAGGTAAGTTCTTATCCCCCGCACAAATGGTGAGTCCTCATTTCATTTTAATTTAGTATTTATTTTTGATTTATTTTATCTATCTACACTTGAGTCCCCTTTTCATTTTACAGATAGCGGGAATTTGGATGGCAACATTGCGACACATGGGCGTGTCAGGTATAGCTTCTAACTCCCCATTTCGGGACCGCCATACTCGGACCCACCATTTTATGCCTCTTCATGGCTAAAATGCTTCTCCGAGGGGGCAATATGTACGTACCCAAAATTGTATGTACTGTATTGTCAGAAAGAGGTTACAAAAACCCCAATGATGATTCAAGATCTCTTCGCAAGGTGTTCAAAATCTAGAAAATCTCACCAAGTATACATTTGCATCCCAAAACAGCCTTGATCCAGCCTCTACATGTTTTGTCCTAACCTTTTCTCTCTTTTTCCTTTTTTTTCTTCATTTTGGTCTTAAGTTATAGGACCGCCTCCCTACCAGGGTGGCGGTCCTGTGACCTGTGCCAGGGTGGTGGTCCATAGGACAGGGCGGTGGTCCTGTAACCGAAGACATGGCGGCGCTGTAAAGCCCCCCAAGGGCGGCGGTCCTATGCACATTTTCCAGAATGTTCTGACGATTTTGTCAAACGTAAAAATTCAAATTGCATCCGCATTTCTCAACCACTAAGGCTTGCATTTATGTTTTAGCCACCTAGTAAATAGTGATTTCTCTTTGTTTAATGGTGAGAGATTTGAATTTGAACTTGCCTTCTGGTGATTGCAAATGCTATAAATATGCAGCTTGTTTACAAGATACCAAGAAATGGTCTTGGTTCTTTGGTCTGGAGTCTTCATTTTCTTGATCTTCAGACCCTTTCAGATTTCAATACTTAGTCCTAGATTTTGTTTATGAAATCATTTTATCTTTAGCATGGACTAGAATTTGAATATTTAGTTATGCCTCATTGTACACCGACAACGATCCTGCTAGGAATCACATAGGCCAAGCTCTGTTCTCTTGCGCCATCCCTCTCCTACTTGTACTTCATTGTATTTCTCTGAAGCTGCTATTGCTCATTGTTTGAGTACCTGCTATTTATCATTTTGTTTCATCATTGCTACAATGACCCTACTAGGAATCACATAGTCCAAGCCAATTCACTTGCACCATCCCTCTCCTACTTGTGCTTCATGTCATTTTTACTTCAAAGCAACTATCATCCTAGTGCCTTCTCTTGTCGATGTTGCTATACTCCTACTCTTTCTGGATTCACGTGAACATGCAAGAACGAAAAGATCACACTGAGGGGACAAGCTACAACACAACTTGATTTACCTCTGCTCAGTAAACTCCAGGTTTAAATCATCAAATTTATTATCAAATAGAGTAGTGAATCATTTTATTTCAGTTAAGCTCGCTTTCAATATTGCCAGGGAAGTTGTGGGGAATGATAGTTTCTGAGAAGCTATGATTTTTTCCTCACTTCTGAGGTAAGATTGAAGGTTTTCAATTAAGTTAATTAGTTGTCTTTCATCTAGATTCACACATTTGCACAGGTGAATAACCACACTAGGTTATCTCACTTGTTTAGTTTTAGTATAAAAGTATTTTAATTATTGTTTGTAATTATAATGTTTCAATCATGTATGTTGTTTAGATTAGCTTCCTTTTCAACAGTAGTATAAATTGTTATTTTTCAGTTTAAGAGACTTCATTTTAGATTAATACTTAGATCCTAATTAGGAAGATAAACCATAGGGAATTTACGCTACCCATTCATAGCCTCTAGCGACCAGGAGATCACACTACCAGATCTTAGTCACTGATCCTCCCATAGTTAGCTTTAGGAAAGTTGCTTGCCGATTCTCATCCTCGCTTGTAGCTTTTCTATCATAGAAAACTGACCATAATCCTGGCTGTGACTTCATCTAAGTCACCCACATTTCAAACCACCGGTTGTCTCGGCATGACCTCGGGAGGTCAGGTACGGGGAAGGTCACTTGCCAATTATCATCCTCGCATGTCACTTTTCTATCATACATAATCCATCCTCACCAAAAAATCTATTTTACAATTCATGAGTCAATCCTTAAATAGCATAAGCTAAACAAACATAATAGAAAAAGCACTCTTAGCATCGTATTTTTTCTTAGTGTTTCTGCTTGGCTTGTGTTTTGAGGTGAGAGGTCACGCTCTTCATTTTTCTTATTTATCCTTGCACTCTCCTCATCATAGAGTGTCTATTCTAGCTTCATCTGAGTGTGCTTGGACCATATTCTCATCATTCTTAGGATTTTGGGTTTGATTCCACATTAAATTTAATTCACAACCACATTTTCTTCATCACCGTTTTAATTTCACATTAACCGGTGTTGGTTCAATGACCATCGTCGGTTACCCTCTGACCGTCATCAGTTACACACAACCAATGTCAGTTCACTGTTCATTTGGTTAACCTACCCAAAAGGACACCTATTCACCTTCTTTAGTTGTTAAGAGTCTATATCACTCTTATCATATCCATTAATCTGGTAAGTCCCATCAGCATTTTGCATACCTGGAAAATTTGGCCTTATACCTTGTTTTTGACCAACTGTCCATTTCCCACAGTGACCGATAGTGGTTACCTGTGACCGGCGTCGGTTTAACCTAACCAGCATCAGTTAGCTTGTGTCATTTTCTAGCTGACATTTTAACCCCAATTCACCTACCACCGTCTATTTATCCTATCTGTGTTGTATTTCTGTGTCATTTACAAAAAAGTAGTCGTACCATGTTAGTACCTGTTGACATGGTACTGACGCATCGACAAGCAAGCGCCCTTGTATTTCACGCCAGTTGTCAACCACTCCCACCTAGTCCTTCACCACCCTTTATTTTATCACCCATGGATCCTACCCAGCCTATCACTATCGCCACAGGGGACGAAGAGTTCACCCGACTCCTGGACCAAAATCCTGCTGCCTTGTAGTATTATTTATCCCACTCGTCCACTCAAGATGCCTCAGGCTAGTTGATATATGGTATGCATGTAACTATCCCCCCGAAACTCACTCCTACTTCAGCTCTAGTCTCTACTAGCTCTGCACTACCCGCATCTACCTTACCCCCAGTCGTTTCATAGCTAGGCCCTATACCTGTTATGACTGTCGTGTCTACTACATCCTTTTCACTTACCACATCCACTATACCTTCGCCAACCACCCAAAACACAACCTCATCTATGCCTATTGTCTCGCATATACCCATAACTACACTACCACCCCCGGTGTCGGTGACCCCTACCCCTTTTCAAAATGTCATCATTTCTATTCCACAGTCTTTAGCACCCATTACCACTAGGGTCACCATGACCCTTCCACCTCCATATACATACTATCAGCAGCCTCTTGTTTCATCTATTATTCATTCTGGGTACGTACCCCCTATTTCACTGCCTCCTTCTCAATCTACCTATATGGCAGCACCATACACTGGAATGCCACCTCCCTCATATGCCCAACACCAACCACCTTTCGCTACAGGAGGTACCCATCCATCACAACCTACCAATGACTTAATCAATTTAGTGATGGACAAGATGCAGACATTGGAAGCATTGGTTTCTGGCACATGCAACTCTCTCACCTATGATGATATTTGTAACATATCCACCCATCCATTCCTAGCATTTCATATCCCATGCATTGGGAAATGCCTAAATTCAACCATTTCAATAACAAAGAAGACCCGCAACAGCATTTGCGGTCTTTCAAACACGGGTGCTATCTAATCACCCATGATGATGCTTTGCTCCTGAGGACCTTTCCCATGTCTCTGACTAGACCCGCGTTGGATTGGTATAGTGGGTTACCTAGACACTCTATATTCTCATTTAATCACGTAGCCCAAGCCTTCTTGGATCAATTCTCAATTAATATTTTTAAGAAGGTTACCATGACCGATCTTTACTCCATGCGTCAATATGATGACGAATCTATCACAGATTTTGTCACCCATTGGCGTAGCCTGATCGATTAACTCACATTTCAACTACCGAAAACCAAACTCATAGAGCTCTTCATGGGGGCTTGTGCTAGGCATATCTCACTGACCCTAGAAGTCCAAACCTTCCAAACCTTTGATGAGGCATTCACCATGGCACGAAAGATAGAGATCCGGGCCATTGAAGAGAATAAAATCCAATTACGCAATAAGAACTCGGCATTCAATTCGAATGATACCTCTTCTTCTTTAAAACCGTAGAACAATTATTCAAAGGCCAAGGGGACCGCTAATGCAGTGGTACTCAAATTTGGCCCAGATCACCCGTCAAATGAGGCTAGCCCCTCATCTAATCTCTCACCTGTTTAGACTTTTCAATTCATATGAGAACAACAGAAATACACCCCAATAAGGGAACCTTATTCTTTTGTCTTAGAGAAGCTCATAAAAGCTGGGGCCATCACTCTTTTTCCTATAAAACCCCACACTAGTTTTTACCTTGCTCACCCCACATCCGTGTAGTATAAAGATAATGATTTCTGTAATTATCATTAAGTAAAGGGTCATAGTGACGGAAATTGCATCACCTTCAAAAACGTTGTTCAAGAAATGCTCGAGAGAGGCAAGTTGACCTTGGATAACCCTAACGCACCTACCAATCAAAACCTACATATCTTTAAGAAACCTTTTCCTAATCATGTCCCTTCTTCTGATCAAACCAGAAAAACCTTGACTCATGATAGCCATACCCATGAGGTCCATGCTATTTTCAGCGATACACCCGTTGTTACCCAATTACCCCATATTCCTTCCATCAAAGAAATCCTAGCCCGAAGTCCACCACCTACACTTGAATCCACCTCACTTATTCCTCCACCCATAGAGGAACACCTTTGACCCCCTTCCTTACTCGAGGAGGAGCCTTTCATTAATGCCAAGACTATTTCACCTTTGGCCTCTCCATCTAGGGAACCGTCACCCACAACACTTCTTTAGTCCATGGAGGATGCTTTTTTATCTACTCCACCCACAAAGGAGAATCCATCATCTCACCCACCTATAGAGGAGCACCCATCAACTCCTCCACCCGTAAAAGACCTAGTAGAAGTTCCTTTACCTTTAGGTGACCACTCCACATCAGCTTCCCAAGAGCCTGCAGACCTACTTCCGGATTTCTTACCTACGAAAACCATAGTTAGCAAATTCCATGTCTCTAAGACAAATTTTACGGGAATTGCCATTAGGTCCTCATCAACCCCACCTATGGACGCGTTTTTCTCATGCTTAGATGATCACTTAGATTATGTGGATAGAGCCTTACTTTGAGGGTGTCTTTTGCTTCTTGTCTCAACAAAAATGCATTTGTAACTTACTGACACTTCCACTATCTACCCAAAAATATTTTGGCCAACTGAACCACACATAACCAAAACTATCACAAATATGCCCACAATACCACTCATGGCTCAACTCACACCCCTACCCATAACCCAATGTGCATCTAAATCCAAACCCACACCTACATCATCTTCTTCGCCTAAACCCAACATTACCTTAGGGTTCATCCCAACCGCAAGCCTTACTCATCCACCCATCAAATTAGATTTAGCTACATCCTCCAAGGCCAATACCAAACCTACTCCAGCACCCAAATAGAAGAGCCAATCCCATAAATATCATACTCCAACCTCACTGATCGCACCTTCGTCACCTTCACCGCTCATGTCCGTCTTAGGACCTCACCCCTCCACCATGATTAAGAAACTGCCACCCATTGGTAAACCAAAAACACAACAACCCATTCCTCCATCACACACCTCTAACATACCCAAGTGCCCAACATGACTTCCGCCCACACCTGCAGCATCTTTACCACCCATTCCTCCAATAGCATCAATGACTTCTTCACTACCCACTACACTTCAATCTCTTTCCCTCACACCTCTGGCACGACCTACACCATTTACCTTCACATCACCTCTGTTATCCCCATGGGTAATGCGCCCTCTTCCACAATCTTCCTTTCCCCCTAGATCGCGTGTTCCTATATCACATTTACCCAAGAAGGTGTAACCTAAATACAAAAATCTGCTACCCTCCGATAAGGTAGTCAACCCAACTACATACTCTCTTGCTAGTTCATCTACCCTACCCTTACCCAAGCAAACAAGCCTAACACCTAAGACCACACCAGCCCCTAAAACCATGACTCGACCTACTCCCCCTCATGCAAAGACCCTTCCTCTACAATCCACCGCACCTACACCCAAACCCACTTTCACTTCCCATTGTGATTCACTAGCGGGATCCTATGCCAAAATCTTAACCAACCTTCTTGAAACTTATATCATCACATTACCACCTCTCTTATGACCCTCTCAAACCCAAACCAAAGGGGTTTGATGACACCAAAATTTTTGCCTACCATCGTGTGTCAGGACATGATGTAGAGAACTATAAGGCTTTGAAAAACGTTCTTATCTAGTTTTTTCCTCCTGAAGAAAACTTTGACGATGATGACCTTCTTGATGAGGACCCTATTTCACCAGAACCCGTTCCCACATTTCTTCCCTCATTACCTACTTAGTGACCAAGAACACCACCCCCATAACTTCTAGAACCACCCCCAAGATTTGAAATTTACATGGTTCACCTATTAGAACTTGCCAAACCTCCACCCAAATGTTGGTGTGCCCAACTCATCTCACAAGGTTCCTTCCCGCCACTTGGATTTTGACCTTCCTATCATTATACCTTTCATGGATCACCTACTTCACCTAACTCCCCACCTCAGATCAACATGATCCACATTGCCAACCGTGCTCATAAGGATAAAGGCAAGGAAAAGGCAACCGACCCACCGACCAACCCTATACCCAGCATAACATCTGCACCCACACCTAAAATCACCATCTACGGCCCCACATATCCTATTTCTAATGGGGTTACACATCACGTGATGCTCAAACAACTACACCAATCCCCCCTCAAAATGTCTCTGTATGACCTCATCCAAACCTTGGAATCCCATCGTCAAGCTCTCATGGAGGTTCTACATTCTATTGAGGTCTTGCCCAATGATCCTACACCCGTGGCCTCCATTATCACACCCCATCATGTAGCCTCTCTCGCCAAATTGCCACCTTCATCTACACCTCCACCTAATCACCAAGTAGCTGCACTCAGCTTCTCAGATGAAGAGATCTCACCGCACCAAACTGATGACCCAGATCCAGCTTTCTTCATCTCTATCCACATCAATGATATACACATACAAAGTGTCATGATTGATGGGGGCACTACCATTAATATCATTTCATCCCATGCATTCACTCAAATATGCATACCTGAAAATTACATGCCTAAATATCCTGTAATGTTGCATTCATTCAATGACGCTATCACCTCTACACTAGGCAATGTCATCATCCATGTTCACGTGGGCCCTTGCACTGTTCCAAATTTATTTTACATATTGGAGAGGGATTTTCAATATAACCTGTTGCATGGCAGACCCTGGATTCGTGTTATGGGTTGTGTCCCTTCCACTTTGCATCGTTGTGTGAAGTTCGAGCATGAGGGACACACCTATACCATTCTAGCTAAGCAATCACCTTTTAAAACATGCAACATGATTTACCAACCTAATGACATGCTTATAACTATTAAGGAATCTACCTCCATGACCACTACCACTTCACCTACACCTCCACTTACTAGTATAGTCACTACCTCAACCGCACATACCTCCTCCATTTCTACTACTGCCACAACCTCCACAACCAAACCATCAGCCTCCCAATCCATTAGCTCCACCTCTGCATTGACCTCTAACACATCGTCTATTCCAGCTACCCACATACCAACCACCGATCCCTTGGAAGGCATTTTTCAATGCCTCACTCTAGGGGAGTATCACCTATATAGTGTCAACACATTCCTTACTCCACAAGAGTACAAAAGTCTTCACCAACACCCTCGTTATGATCACTGTATAGGAGAGCACCTCCTTTATGGTCCTCCCCACCTTTGTACCAATCTCACATATGGGGGCTTGATATTACCGCTTACAAAACCTGAACCACCGTCACAAACCCACCCATTTTCCGCTGATCTCCAGTCACTCACCAATCATCATTTTACCCACACTTTCCTGCACCGATGTGCATGGAAGGGTTTTGGTTTTAGATTTTAGAGTAAGGTCGCCATAATGTTGTTCCATGTACTACTTGTAAGCGTAACGACTGTAGTGGTATTGGCTTTGTTGAACCACCTATTAAGAAATCCTGCATTAAACTCATTAAGGATTTCGGTCCTTCTCCACCACCTTCACTGACAGAGTCAATGGATCCATAATCCATTCCTCCTAAAAAAAATCATAAACACCATCTCCTTGGGGCATCTGACTTATCAACATGAGGGCGAGGCTCCCTCTTCTCTTCCATGCCTATATCCTGAAATGATTGATGATGATATACCTTCCATTAACATCATTTAATGTCAGGATGATGAGTCTATACTCACCTACCTTGGTGCGAAAGACTCATATATTCATCAGTCGTTACCATCTGAGACGCAAACCATGCTAAATGAATCAACTATCGAAATCAACATTCATACTCAGGATGACCCTCACATTCTAAAGATAGGACAATCTTTAGATGCTACTGAATAGGAAGCCATCATTTCTTTTCTCAAAGATCATAATCACGCTTTCCCTTGGTCTTACGCAGACATGCCTGGTATTGACCCCACCATCATGGTGCACAATATCATAACCATTCTCGATGCCAAACCTATCAAACAAAAGCTAAGGAAAATGCACCCTCGCATCGCTCTTTTGGTCAAAGAATAACTTCAGCACCTCCTTTCCGTTTCCTTCATTTTACCCATTGATTATCCCCAGTGGATTTCCAACATTGTCCCTGTCACTAAGGCAACAAGGGGACTTCGCATTTGCACGTATTTCCGCAACCTCAATCTCACTTACCAAAAAGATGATTTCCCTCTACCTGGTATTGACCAACTGGTTGATCTTACCACTGGTCAAGAGATGCTATCACTCATGGATGGTTTCTCGGGTTATGAAAAAATTTTACTTTCCTTAAAGGATCAGCACAAAACCACATTTATTACCCCTTAGGGGACCTTCTGCTACCGAGTCATGCCTTTTGTCCTTAAAAATGTTGGTGCCACATATCAACGGGCTATGACTTACATCTTCCATGCCATCATGCATCGTATATTGGAAGATTACATGGACGATCTCCTGGCCAAGTCTAAACACCACTCTGACCAACTCGCCATCCTAAAAACCATCTTTGACCACCTCATTAAATATTGTGTTCACCTTCAGCCCAAGAAGTGTGTCTTCACGGTCCTCTCAGGTAAGCTCCTGAGATTTATCATCTCCCTACGTGGTATAGAGGTTGACCCTGCTAAAGACAAGGCCATTCTCGAAATGCCTCCACCCACTAACCTTAGGCAACTCCATAGCCAACAAGGTAAATTACAATCTATTCACCATTTCATTACACAATTGTCTAATAAGTGTCAACCATTTCATCACCTTCTCAAGAAGGATTTCTCCTTTAAATGGGATGAGGACTGCCATAAATCTTTTGAGGACTTAAAACAATACCTTCTCTAACCACCCGTGCTCATTCCACCTAAAGACGATCAACCTTTCTACCTATACATCTCAGCTACCGATCATTCCTTAGGGGCCATGCTTGCTCGTCATGATGTACAACATAGGGAGCAAGTGGTTTACTATATAAGTCGTACTCTTTTGGACTATGAAACTCGATACACCCATCCCAAAAAACTTTTCTTAGCCTTAGTTTTCATTGCCACAAAACTCCGGCATTACCTACTCAACCACAAAACCTATGTTGTGACCAACACCAACCCCCTACACTTCATTTATGCCAAACCTTATCAAAATCAGCGTGTCACATGCTGGCTTATGCTTTTTGCCAACCTTGACCTCGAATTTATCCATCAAAATTCTATTAAGGGCCAAGCTCTCACTGACCAATTGGCCAACGCACCTATTTCTAGGGATCAACCCTCTAATTTTGACTTTCTAGATGAGTCAATTGTCACCCTTTCCCTAGACAAACCCGTTTACCAAATGACACTCTTCTTCGATGGTTCCAAGTGTTAGCATGGGGGTGGGGTAGGAGTTATCAATGTTTTGCTTGATGGTGAGCCCATGACTTTGTCTTTCAAATTAGATCTGATTGTACAAACAATATTTCTGAATATGAAGCGCTTGTATTAGGTCTCCAAGCTTCCTACGCCTTAGATGTTAAGTCAATCAATATCTTTGGTGATTCTGAATTGGTCATAAACCAAGTCAATGGTGTATACCAATGTTGTAACTAGACACTTAAAAAGTATAAATATCACGTGGACATGCTTTTGATCACCTTCGACTGCTACACCCTTCAAACCATCCCACATTCAACCAACAAATTTACAGAAACCACGGCCTTCTTGGCTTCTCAAATACCCTCTTCACCTACCGATTCTAAAATCTTTGTCACCATACAACTCCAATCACCCTCTTATTTACCTCGTGATGTTTACTTTATCAAAACCACTGCCCTCGACCCAAGTGACCTTTGGTATAAACAATATTAAGACTACCTTTCTCTCTCCATTTTGCCTCCCAACCTCACTCATAATGGACAACGTGCCCTTCTTAAGAAGGTATCTCATTACGTCATCATGGGTGGCCTCCTCTATAAATGTGGCTTCGATGGCATCCTATTACGATGCCTTACGAGTTCTGAAATTCCTTATACCATTAAGGAAGTTCATGATGGCATATGTGGAGGTCACTTCAGTGGCCTCGCTATTGCTAAGCGTATTCTTCACCTAGGCTATTACTGGCCGACCCTCAACCATGATTGTTGCGACTACGTCAAATTTTGTGTAAAATGCCAACAACATGCCAACTTGCATCATACACCTAGTCATGCCTTACAGGTCACCCATGACCTTTGGCCCTTCTCTCAATGGGGTTTGGATCTTGTTGGAGAGATCAATCCCCATTCTTCTCAACGACATCAATGGATCATCACCACTACCAAATACTAAACAAAATTGGTTGAAGCCATACCACTCATCTCCACGAAAACCGAGAAAATATGTGAGTTCATCAATCATCACATCATTTGTCACTTTGGTGTTCCTCATCACTGATAATGGAAAACAATTCAAAAATAAAACATTACAAAAAATTTACGATGCCTTTGGCATTCAGCTAAGTTTCTCATCACCTTATTACCCACAAACCAACGGCCAAGCCGAATCCACTAACAAAACCTTGAACAAAATTCTCATGAAAGTGGTTAACGATACTAGGAAGGATTGGCATACACACATTCCTTTCGCTCTGTTGGCATACCGCACTAGTATTCACACTTCCACTACCGCCACACCCTTTTCTTTGGTCTACGGTACAGAGGTTGTTCTGCCTCTCGAATTCAAGATTCCATCACTCTACATTTCTCTTCATGACATACTCAATGATGACAAATTTCGTCAGGACCGTTTAGCACAACTTGAGTTATTAGACGAACGTCATCTTAACAGTCTTGACCACCTTCAATTTTACCAAAAATGTATCAAATGTGCCTATGATAAATGTTTCCGTGAATTAACCTTTCACATTGGTGATCTCGTCCTGAAACAAAATCAACATGTAACAAAAGCAGAAAAAATTCAACGGGGCAAATTTTCTCCTAATTGGCTTGGACCATACATCATGACCCATACTTACGGATCAGGTGCTTATCGTTTATCTTCACTTGATGGTAAACCTGAACTTGAGCCCCTTAATGCCTTGCATCTTCGACCATTCTACTGTTGACTTTTAGTCCTACCTCACTTTTTCCCTCATTCCATGCTCATCCCTTGAGCACTATCCTCTTCTTACGCCATCACCAATGATTAAATAAGAATCATGTGCATACCCATCTTTTGTTATCTTCTCTTGAATATGTGTACCACGGCATTACACATAGCATGATTCTCATGGATGATTTTTTTCTACCTTTAGATGAGATCCCATGGTCATTTCACCCTGCTTTCTGAGCAGGAATCATATTCTTCACCTCGGTCTTGTCCATGACTTAAAATCCCTCACATGGGATCAAAATCCTTGAGTCAAAATTCCAATAAAAATATGACTCCCTCAAAATGACATCTTCCTCTCTACAATCACTGCTATAAATATACTTCTCGCTCAAAGGATAGCTATGTAAAGCTCCTTAAAAAAAACCTGAAGCTTCCCGCACCGATCAACTTCACTAAGACCTCACGGAGTTAATTTCTTCATCCCATATAGACTTCCCGCATCGATCATTCTATCTCAAATATCAATCAAAATAGAAAGAATTTTAGTCATAGACTGGCCTATTATGACCTTGGATCTCTTTCCCAAAGAGCATGCTACCTTGTACCATATAAAAATTAACCACCTTTCATCCCTCTCACCATTGGCACTCCCATTTCCTACCGCCTCAAGGGACCTCTTGGAACTGTGACATTTTGTGATCATGTGACTAATTTTCACCTTTAGGATAATCACTCATGTAAACTCTTTAGGGTCTTATGTTCACAAACCTACATACGATATGGTCCACCAGTTCTGATCCTCACCAATCAGGCAGTTTTAACCTTCTTTATTGCGTTTTGATTACCTTATACAGGACTTGGTCCTCAACGCTTACCTTTGGGTAATCTTCTTCTTCAACCATAATCAAAATCATCTCTACCAAGTTGCCCACAACTCACCCACACCTAACAGACCTAAACCCAAATCATACCTAAAACCTACCAACTTATTCTCATACCTCCTCATATTCCTCCCTAGCTTATGGGAGAACTACATTGGCCAGAGGTCCCTTTTCACTGGGACTATGTAGGAAACACTCCGAGGGCATAGGGCCCTTGGAGGTTAGCTTAGCCACTCCCTACCCTAACCAATTCATTTTTCATCTTCCTAAATCACATTCTACCCTACTTAGTTTCCTTTTTATATCAAAAATTGGAAATTAAACTAAACAAACAACAAGTTGCTTAACATTTTTATCATCATCACAACATACATTTATTATGACTACCATTTATCTACCATCATCATGCATATATTATACAACATCTTAAACATGACCCATATCATCATTCATTGCACAAATTAATGAATCACAACTTCAACCAATTTAAACTCAACCATGCCTAAAACCTAACTCAACCATGCCTCGACCACAAACTTGACTCAACCCATTCTTAAGAACCTAACTCAATCCATGCCTATGACCTGACTCAATCCATGCCTAAACTAACCTGACTCCATCATGCCTATTACCTGACTCAATCCATGCCTAAACCAATCTGACTCCATCATGCCTCACTCACCTAGTTTCCATCCATATCACGACAAAATTAAAATTCTCATAAAACACCAACAAATCATCAGAATCTCATCCATCTCATCATATAAACAAATATGTGTGTCTCTATACAATATACACAGATATCCAATCATGTAAATCTCTCAAAATTGTTGGCACGTAGGCTGATACCCAATACAAAATGTCATCGGCACAGAGGCTAGTATCATATACAATAAAACAATACAAAATCTCTTCCGCACGCAAGCTGGTATATATCAAAAATATAGATATCTATAAAATGGCGGAGCACATGGCTATCATGTATCTCCCTGATGGGTATCCATTGTCTCTATCTCACCTCTCTCCTCCTCGGCCCCTGTGTGGTGTCTCACTAACAACAATGTCTGTGGCCTTGCCCTTGAAGGCCCTACATCTAGAGTTGGCCTCCGTGCGCTGGTCACCTCACCACGAACTTGTCCATGGGCTCATCGGCCCCATGTGCTCTCCTCACTCTAAGTGTGGCTGCTCCTCCACTCACTCGAGGTATGCTAGGCTCTATACTTTGTATATGACTGAACATAAATCCTGGCCTCCAGTAGGTGATCATGATAATACCGCGCCTCACCCAAGGCATCTCTCAAAAGGCCTGCAGGTATTGTCCGTGGAGGTGCCATCGATCTCTGACCCTGTCCTTCCCTTGCCTATACAACGGGGCCCTGTCCCTGAACCTATGGTGGTGCCACCAGCCCCGAACCTTGCACCTGTATCTGGGCCTGAACGACTGCTATCTGTGCCTATGTTATTGTCAGCTAACACTTTAAGCCCATAACATGTCCCTGCACTATGGCCAACTGGCCCTATAAATCTATCACCTGCGCCTGTAGGGAAACTACCTGCACCCCATCCCCTTCACCCTTCTCTCCATCTCCACCCTCTCAATCTCCACCCTTGGTGGGTACCTGTCCTTGTCCTACTTGTGCTTGTAATGTGGCCACCTGTGCCTGTAATGTGGCAACTTGTGCCTTTGTACCTGTCAGCTGCCCTTGCATGATCCCCAACTAGGTCACTAGGGTCACCACCTACCCCTGGAGGGCATCTCTCTGAACGGTGATGGTGGTTAGATCAAGCTGCCTTGGCCTCGGTGGTACTGATCTAAACTGTGCTGCCCACCACTGTCTATAGTCATCTACTACCTTGACATCATCTATCTACACATCAACTGACTGCTCCTCCTGCCCATTTGGTAATGTAGGTCAAGGTGGGGACATCGGCCTCTCCACATCATCTCTCATGTACTGAGGGAAGGGCAGCAATACATCTTGACGCAGCCGAAACTGTCACCTAACTTGCTCTATAGGTATCATCTCGTGCTCTCCAACTCACTGGCCCTCTATCCACCTATAGATCTAAATCCCATCCAGCTAGAATTTCCATGCTTGTTACCTATCCAAGTTAATGCACCAAACTAAACACAAAAACCCTGAAAAACTCAAATGAAATCGATACCTGATAGATTGGATAAGATCTGAAGACGTAGATGGAGAGAATGCTGATGGAGACAAGACGGGTGCACATGAACAATCCTGCAAAGTAGATCCAAGAAACCTGCGATGCACAAATCCTTGGCAGAAAAAGATGACGTTAGACGATATATGGGTGAACTGCCTGGAAAGTGGGTCTGGGAAGCAATGAGCTTCCTCGGCGGATGTCAGTTCACATTTTCAATCAAGAGTAAAGACATACATGATAAAATATGTAAGAAAATATTTAGGTTTTCTGATTAAAAACAACAGACAGAATGTAAAAACCGCAGCAGAAACTGAAAGAAAGTAGGAAACTGTAAAAACAAAGCTGAACTTGGGTTACCTGAATTCTATACCTTTCTACAGACTGGTCGGCATCGATCAGACAGTGATCGGTGTCGATTGTTTGGGTCAGCATCGATCAGGAAGTGATCGGCGTCAATTGTTTGGGGTCGGCGTCGATCAGGTAGTGATCGGCGTCGATTGGACACACAGGCAGACAGAAGGCCAGAGAGTAAAAGAAGAAAGCAAACTAAGCTAAAACGGATTAAACGTAAGACCAGATTACTGAAGATTGACTAGAAAGTAGAGATTGAAGATAGAAAAAGGGGATCCGAGGTAGAAATTGATGGATTCTAACCCAGAAACCGAAGAAAGGCCCGATCCATGCCGATTTGGATAAACCAGCGTTGATTAAAGACTAATCAGATTCGACCGGACTGGATCGGTGTTGATCGAAAGGAAATTATAGAAACTAACAAAGAGGAATACCTGAAAAATGCTTGATTGATGATTGATGATGACCAGGGTAGCTGTGGAGACCCGCAAGAGCTGTAGACACGTGGACAGAGTAACAGTGCACCTCTCAGGGATTAAACTACACAAAACTCACTCTCTTTCTCTGATAATCTCTTTAATCACTCAGACAAAAGTAATCTCTAGGAAACCAACTCTTCTGAATCTAACCAGAGAGGATCTCAGGTCGTAAATTTATAATCGGTGCCGACCGAGATAAAATCGGTGCCACTTAGAAAAATCGGCGCCGATCAGGGAACAGACTCCCAAAGTGGTGAAAAGGAAATGAATTGGAAGGATAAGAATATTATCCCTCCCACTCAAATATGGGAAAAATCCCACTGCATGGTTTTAGGAGAGGAGAAATAGGTGGGATGGATGGATAAAAATGATACGGGAGGTTGGAAATTGATATGGGGTAGATAAGTAGTTGAAATAAATGTAGAAGATAGAATTACATGGTTAATGTTTAATTAACCATGGATGAAATATAATGGGGTGGAGAAAACTTAGGATAGGCCTTTAAATTAAATATTTAATTAATACCCTAAGGGAGAAGTGGTGATATAAAGGTGCCCCGGGTTACCCGAGAGGATAAACGAACCCAGGGGACACTAAATTGGGTAACCAATTTTAGGTGTCTACATTTGCCCCTTTTTGTCGAGTAACTTGTGATAAGCAATGCCACGAGACAAAAACAAGGAGTTGGAAGAAAGGAAGAACATTGATGATATGCTCCCCCTCAAACTAGGGATGGGGTGGCCCCAAAAGAGTCAATGGATCCCGAGTTTGAAAGGAATAGATGAGAAAGAGTAGAAGGGATGATGCCCCAATAGATGATACCTGGAGTAAATTTGATCATTGATGATGAACGTGAAAAACAAAAAAGGCAGTGACCTAAGGAACTCACATTGGTAGGGCAGACTAGATGGTCTTCATATGAGATGACGTAAGTGGCTACAGACTGGTGAGTGAAAGGTGACTGCAACATAGCAACAACTAAAGAGTGACACATTGGTAGGGACAACTAGATGGCCTTTGAATGAGATGACGTTAGTGCCTACAGACCCGCTATCTTTAGGTTGCAAAAAATGTGAGTTACCCATGTACAGGGAAGAACTCAGAATGGGTGATAACACCGAAAATATGTGCCGAAAGGTGAAAATAAGGTCATAACAATGATCAAATAAACAAGCCAAGCATCAACGCTTAGACAAGAAGGATGAAGTGACGGCCTTGAGAGGAGAGCCACCATGGAAAATTGACATATGGCCACTACAGTGGACTTTGTAATAGAACTACTGCCAGACTAGGCAGAAAGGTGTGCTATGGGTGGCACATGCAAAAGATATAATGATGAGATGCCCCAGGTGGGGAATAACAAGCAAAGTGAGCTACGAGTGACACATGTGGGGCTATGTAAGGTGACAGGTACAAGTACCGAAAAAAAGGATTAATGAGGCAATGTGTTAAGGTGACACATGCGTAAGACAGGATAACAGATGAGGATGAAGTGCGTCCAGAGGATGAAATATATCAAAATATACCTGATCGGTGCCGATGGGATCCAATCGATGTCGACTACCCCTAATCGACGTCAACCACAAAAATCAGCGCCGATCAAAATAATCGGTGCCGACCGCTCTGAAAACCTATAAGTATAGAAAAGGTGAATGGTAACGATTCATTTGCACTGCGACGATTGATTTAGAAAAAGTCAAAAATTGAATTTGAGCAACATGGAAGCTTCTGGAAGTGGTCAGAAGAGGAAGAGGACATGGCCAGGGGTAAGTGAGCCTTCCTTAGCTTCATAGATTTAGTGTTTTGTTTTTTTTTCATGTTTTTTGTAGTAGGAGGCAAGAGGGATTTTTTAGTGCTCTGCCTCGTAATCGGCATCGATTGAAAAAATGGTGCCGATTAGAAAGTGATCGGCACCGATTGTAACACAATCGGCGTCGACCATCAAGTAAACGGTGCTGATTGAAATGACTCGGCATTGATTTGAAAAAAAGTGACATTTGGAAGCTTTTTGAGAAAGATTTTGATGAAAATTTAATGATGTGGATTTTGATAAATATGAAACTAATGACGATGTTTGATATCATGCAGGCACGAGAGGTCCTACACATGTGGGATGCTATTCCCGAGCTACTGGAGACCATACTGCCAGATGTGACAGATGCTGAGTGGTGCCATCTGGAGTTATCCAGACTAGGGGGTTTCCATTATTATAGGTGGGTACCCCGAGACGTGGAGCTCATGCGAGCATTGGTGCAGTGGTGGGATAGCCAGACCTGCACATTTTGGTTTCAGATGGGTGAGATGACCATCACCCATGAGGACATCTATAGGATCCTCAGGTTACCGATTACAGGGGACCTGATAGAGATCACCCCACGGGAGCAGCAGAGGAGGGCCCTGGTATGATTATATGGGGACAGGGCAGATGATGTAGAGATAGTGTCTGGGGCTATGAGGACAGCCTCACAATACTGGCAAGATGACCCTAGGAACAGATTGATAACCCTAATCTAGATGGCTATCTCATACTATGCATTACCAGATTCTAGAGGTGGACGGTTCCCACTACTCCTACTTGACTGTGTCTGCGATATCCTAGAGTTCATGCAGGTGTTTGCATTTGCTGATGCATTACTAGCACAAATATATTACGAGCTGTGGATGTATACCACAGGTAGGCGGACTGGGATAGACGTCAGTTTTGTGCTCCATTGCTGGGCATATGAGCATATATCAGTGATCAGGCCATCTGGGCTTCCATGGATGCCAGGAGCAGGGGGAGCCCTTGAGTATGGATTCTAATGATGGTGGGTAGACATGGCCCCAGGAGATACAGGGAGATCCACAGAGTGGTATTCAGAGAGATTCAGGACTCTGACACCAGCACAGGTGATATGGAGACCATACAGGGTCTATCCGATATGGGCCAGACAGGACGCCCATCTGGTGGAGCTGAGACGCAGCAGGGTGGTCAGGGGCCGCAGGCCAGAGCTCTTAGAGTGAGTCCCATTTATATGGGTGATGAGGTAGTTTGGTTTGATTCAGATCATCCTCACTATATATACACCATACAGATGGGATAGCAGGGAGACAGACCTACCTATACTGATCCCAGCAGATCCACTCAGGGAGGCCCCACCTCCCACAGATGATGATGATGATGTAGGAGTGGATGAGGGCTATGAGGTGTGGTACCACAGGAGCTGCCATGACATCTCCTAGCAGCTACAGAGGCAGGTGAGGAGGATCTAGCAGCAGTGCTAGAGAGACTTGAGGGAGAGCATGCTGCCTTGACACAGACACACCAGGCTGCCCTTGAGGAGATTAGGACTTTGACAGAGGAGAGGGACACCCTGATACAGGAGAGAGACACCACTCGTCAGGAGTGGGATACAGTGATCCAGTAGAGAGATCGATATCACAGGCACAGGGAGGCCCTCAGGGCCAAATATGGTGATACAGGCACCACCTCAGAGTCAGGGGCACAGGGTGTGGTAGCAGGAGGACCACCACCAGCAGCAATGCCATTGCGAGCACCCGGTATGGTGAGTCTGAGTACCTATCAGGCTCTCCTTGCCGAGGTGAGATATTATGAGGATGCCCTGACACAACATGCCCCAGATGTGCCTCGGTATGGAGCGAGGAGGAGGACAGTGACAACTACTGCTGGCGGTGCTTCGGAGGGTGCGAGCACCAGAGGAGATCGAGGAGGTGGTAGGGCCATGGTAGTGGGCATCTCCAGCTCTGTAGGAGATGGTCAGGAGAGACAGCCTGGACCTGAGGAGGGAGGAGGAGATAGTGTTTTCCACCTATCTGATTTTACTATATAGATGTGATATTTTGTAGAGATATACTGATGTAGCCTCGAGTTGAAGGCATTTTTCTTTGGATACGATGTATACGGCTTGATTGGAAGCCATACATTCTTTTGTACAGATAGATATATGTATATATATTCATCATTTTGTGTTATGTGATTGGATTCATGCATTTAATTTTGATAGATAGGGATGGATGTTATGGATAGATGTTATGTAATTTTGATGGATATAGATGAATGTTATAGATGATAGATGAATAGATGTGATTTGATTGATTTGTCATGGATAAATGGTTGATTAAATAAACATGTTTAAGATGTTAATTCAATTAAATGATATAGATAGATGGATTCATATGTGTTTTTAATACATGCTTTGATGTTTTTTAGATGAAGTAGATAAGATGAGCATAGATAGATGATAGATTTGATTGAGTAAATTAACATGTTAAATGTCAATTTAACTGGATGAACAACAAATAATCATGGGAAATGTCTTCTTGAAAGAAAGTGATGTAATGATATTATCCCTTAGAAATAAAAAGCACTACACCTAGATAGGAAAAAGAATGATAAGTTAGGCCCCTAACCGACCATAAATAGAGACCTTGATGGTAAATCGAAAGATGATGCACACAAGGCCATAGACGTGGATAAAATAAACCTGACACTAGTTAGTCACAAACCAGATCTAGGAGGTAGATAAGGATGAGAGATAAGTATACATCTCGTCAGAACACATGAAGGATTAAATACGTGCCCATATGGGGAAAACAGGATCTCCATATGATCGAAAAGGTCTCATATCACAGCTTCATGATTTTTTTTTTTTTGATAGAAAAGCAAACTGATCGATGCGGGAAGTTTGCTAGATATAGAAAGACTGATCGATACGGGAAGTCTTTCAGAGATGCTAAAAAGTGAACAAACTGGCCAATAGAGGAAGTTTGTTACTGCAAAGGCTGAAAATGCCATAAAACAAATAGTCATCCTTCAAGGGAGCGGTCTGTATTTTGATTTTGATGGTAGCCATCCTTCGAGGAATGGTCTATATTTTTTATTTTATTTGATAAGGCATGGATAGCTGTCCTTCGAGGGATCAGTCTATCTTTTGGGACTAGGATAACATCTCTTTTTTCTTTTTTCTTTTTTTTTTGAGCTTTGGAAGAAGCTGAGTTTAGACCAGATAGATCAGATAGAGGGGAAGAAAATGTGTATAAGCACGTACTCATGCCCCCAAGTGGTTTTGATCAAGATGAACACCTAGGGTGGATGAAGTAGTGATTAAGGTATTCCTACCATGAGAAGGAACAAATCCATAAGGAAAATGCCATGAGTAGAGCCGCGGTACTCATATTTAAGGTATAAAAGACATAACGTGGAGAACCACATAGTTCTGAATCACTACGAAATGCATGACTGGTTGCAGATGGATGAAAGATCTGTTTTGCGACTAAGATCATGTAAGATAGATTTTAACAGTAGAAGGGCCTTAGATGCAAAGCATTAAGAGGCTCCATTTCAGGTATACCATCCATGGAAGACAGGCGATAAGCCCCAGACCCATACTTATGAGTGATAATGTACGGTCCCATCCAGTTAGGAGCAAACTTACCACGTTGACTCCGTTCCAGAGTAGTGACATTTTGGTTTTCTTTAAGAACAAGATCACCAACTTGGAAGTCACGCTGCTGCAAATGCTTGTTATAAGCATGCTTGACATGCTCAAGATAGACTTGATGATGTTCAAGAGCATTAAGGTGACGTTCATCTAACAACTCAAGCTGTGCTAGATGGTTTTGACGATAGTCCTCATCAGAGACAAACTCTCTGAGAGAGACGTGAAGAGAGGGAATCTGGACTTCCAAAGGAAGGACAGCCTCAGACCCATAGATGAGAGAGAAAGGAGTAGCACTAGTAGGGGTACGAATGCTAGTCTGATAAGCCCAGAGAGAAAAAGGGATGTGTAAGTGCCAATCCCTACCAGCTCGACTAGTTACCTTTGCGAGGATATTACGCAAAGTTTTATTAGAAGCCTCAGCTTGGCCGTTAGATTGTGGATAGTATGGAGAAGAAAAGCTGAGTTTAATATTGAAGGTGTCGCAAAGTTTCTACAAATATTTGTTTTTGAAAGACTTTCCATTGTCTGTAATGAGTTTGTGAGGAACACCAAAGCGACAAATGATGTGTTGATAGACAAAATCAACAATAGGTTTAGCTTTGGTTGATGAAAGAGGAATAGCCTCCACCCATTTAGTGAAGTATTCTGTGGCAGTAATGATAGAGTGATGTCACTGCGAAGAGCATGGATTGATGAGGCCAATGAGATCAAGACCCCATTGTGAAAAAGGCCACAAATCTGCTTGCAGGTTGCAAGGCCTGACTAGGGATATGTGTGAGATTAGTGTGTTGTTGACACTTGACACATTTCTTGACATAGTCGCAGCAGTCTTGATTAAGAGAAGGCCAATAATAACCTAAACGTAGGATGCGCTTAGCCATGGCCAAACCACCAAAGTGTCCACCACAGATACCATCGTGGACCTCCTGAATGGCTTTAGATGATTCAGGGGTTTTGAGGCACCGAAGCAAAATACCATCAAAGCCACGTTTGTAAAGGATTCCACCCAGAATAGTATAGTGGTTTGCACGTTGGATAAAAGATCTTCTGCCATTGGAAGTCAGATCTGGAGGAAGCACTGAATAGGATAGATAATAAAAAATGTGCTGATACCACTCATCTTGAGTGTCAGTTGTGACGGCGTTGATTGAAGTCAACTACCTGAGATGAGATGGTTGGTCTAAACGCTGAACAACCACATAAAGTCGTGAGTCTTCAGTGAATGGAGGAATAAGTGAGGCTAAAGAAGCCATCATATCTACAAATCGGTTTGCAGTGTGAGGAATAGCCTGGATAGTAAATTTATCGAAAGATTGAAGCTGAAAGAGAACGATATCATGATATTTTTGAAGGATATCATTTTTGCACTGATAGACACCAGTGACTTGATTAACGATGAGCTCAGAGTCACCGAAGATGTCGATATGGTGAGCACCGAGATTAATGGCATTTTGAAGACCTAAAACGAGAGCTTCATATTCGGCCATATTATTGGTACATTCAAAGTTAAGCTTGTGTGTGACAGGGATAGGTGCACCCCAAGGAGGAATCATGACGAAACCTGCACCTCCCCCTTGCTGACACTTGGACCCATCAAAGAAGAGTTTTACTTTAAATGGAGATAGACCAAAATTGATTTGTTGGATGTACTCATCTGGGAATTGAGTGAGGGGGACTTGAGTGTCTGGAAGAGGAGCATCAGCTAATTGATCTGCAATGACCTGACCCTTGATAGATTTCTGTGAGATGAACTCGAGGTCAAACTCTGTCATGAGCATGAGCCAACGAGTGATACGATCATTGTGATAAGGTTTCACATGCATTGTCTTGAGTGGATTGACACTTGTAACAATGTAGGTTTTATGATTAAGGAGGTAATGACGAAGTTTAGAAGTTGTGAAGAAGAGAGCACAACATAGTTTTTCAGCTTTGGAATAACGTGTTTCATACTCATGAAGAGTGCGACTGATATAATAGACAGCCTGTTCTTTACCATTAGCATCTCGATGTGAGATCATGGCTCCCAGAGCATGGTCAGTCACAGAAATATAAAGATAGAATGGCTCCCCCTTGCGTGGAGGTGTAAGCACAGGTGGAGAAAGAAGATAAGCTTTGAGATCATCAAAGGCTTTTTGGCAATGCTCATCCCATTCAAAATGAACATTTTTATGGAGGAGATGATGAAAAGGTTGACAACGGTCTGAAAGCTGCGAGATAAAACGACGCACTGATTGAAGGTGTCCTTGAAGACCATGGATTTTCTTTAAGTTGGAAGGGGGATGCATCTTGAGGATAGCCTTTATTTTTGTGGGATCGACTTCAATGCCCCTAATAGAAATGATAAAGCCTAAGAGTTTACCAGTGAGAATGCCAAACATGCATTTAGATGGATTTAGGTGAAGACAAAAATGAATGAGTCTCTCAAAGAGAGGCGCAAGAATGAGAAGATGATCCTGATGGTGTTTGGACTTACCGAGGAGGTCGTCGACGTAATCTTCTATAGTTTTGTGTAAGAGGTCATGGAAGATGTAGGTCATTGCACGTTGATAAGTTGCTCCTGTGTTCTTAAGACCGAAGGGCATGATGCGATAACAAAAAATCCCCCAAGGGGTTATGAAGGAAGTCTTATGCTGGTCCTCTGGTGTGATGAGAATTTGATTATACCCAGAGAAACCATCCATCAGAGAAAGCATCTCGTGACCTGCAGTTAAATCCATGAGTTGGTCGATATTAGGTAGAGGAAAATCATCTTTCGGGCAAGCGAGATTAAGATCCTGAAAGTTGGTGCAAATTCAAATTTTCCCAGTAGCTTTGGTTACTGGTACTACATTTGAAACCCATTGTGGATAGTCAATGGGTTGGATGAAGTTGGCGGAAAGCAAGCGCTGCAACTCTTCTTTGACAAGTAGAGCTACACGAGGATGCATCTTACGTAGTTTTTGTTTAACTGGTTTGATGTCTGGAAGAGTAACGATATTGTGGACCATGATATTAGGATCGAGGCCTGGCATATCTTCATATGACCAAGCAAATGCTTGGCGATGGTGGGAAAGAAAGGTGGTGAAGTCTCCTAACTCCTGTGGGTTAAGAGATTGGCTGACCTTAATGATGCGAGGGTCTTCAGAAGTCCCTATATTAAGGTCGACAGTGGCTTCATTGAGAAGCGTAGATGTGTCAGAAGGAATGGTTTTAGGAAGATAAGAATCCTCTGCCCCCAGATAGGTAAGGACAGAATCATCATCCACACAGTGGATAGTATTGATAGTGGGAGAGTCGTCTCCAACTATTTCAGGGAAGACTAATGGTATGGAAGTGGATTTTCCATTAGTCTTATAGGTCAGTGGACCTAAGGAAATGGTATTGACTAAAAAAAAGTTAGGTGGGATGGAAATGGTGTCATCCACATCAAGTGATGCTTCCGACCTGACGGGAGAAGATGGTTCCTCAATGGAAAGAGGCTCATCGAGAATGGTGACGGTGGCTTTCGAGAGAGGTTTGAACCCTAAACCAAATTTTTGATGTGGTTTAAGAGTTGGAATGGATGCGAGGTCATGCACACCCTGTTCATACTTTCCCAGGCCAAAGCCTTTCCACGTGCATCGATATAGATAAGTTTTTTTGAACGTGGGATTCTGTAGACAATCAAACCCTGCCGAATAGGGTTTGGCCCTAGGAGGAGAATCCAGATGATAGTGAGGTGTATCAAGACCACCGTAGATGAAGTTAGTCTATTGATTGGGTAGACCAATGGTGACAATGCGGCCAAGATCTGGTTGATATTCAGGTTGTTTATCTGGCCTACCATACTCGTTAGGTTTGAGATGGGCGTCAAAAGAGAGAAGAGGAAGCTCTCCTAGCAAAAAATGCTGCAATGTTTCTTCCAGATTTTGTAGATCTGGTAGTTTTGTTACAGGTATGGAAGAGGATGAAGCCTCGTCAGGAGAACAAGCATTCTCCTTTGGAGGGGCAGACCCTGTGGTCATGTCACATTGTGCGGACGGGAAAGGATCTCCTGGATGAGTATAGATTTTTCCCTCATACTGATATTTTATGCATCGATGGAGGGTTGATGGAACGCAGTGCATTGTATGGATCCAAGAGCATCTGAGGATCATATTATAGTGGAATTTTCCTTCAACAATGTAAAAAAGCTCGTGAAGTAGTTTCTTGCCTACCCGAATGGGCAGGACCACAGTTCCTAAAGTAACCGCCAGCTGATCGTTAAATGATCGAAGGGTGAAAGGTGGTGGTGACACTACGTTCTTTGGTAACTTAAGTTGCTCAAATGTGTGGGAGGAAATGACGTTGAGTGCAGCACCACTGTCGATCATAGTGTGTTTTAACGTAGTGTTATTGATTTGAACTGTGATAAAGAGAGGAGCCTCTAAATCCTCAGAAGAAAGGGGAGGAATTTTAGAATCCTCGAAGGAGATGGTGGTTGACGGTCTATTCAATCCAACAACCATCTTGAAAGGCTGGGGCTCATCTGAATTCACTGCGATATGGTGCAGATTATCAATCAGAGCCTGGCGATGCTGTGGAGATGATTGAATGAGGTCAAAAAGAGAAATTTTGACCGGAGCATGGGTGAGTTGTTTCATAACACTCTCCTCAACTGACATGGGAATCTGAGCCTGAGGTGAAGCATGAATAGAGACCTGAGGTCTCGGGGCTGATGAGGAAGGAGGAACTCCTTCGGGGGCAGCAGAAATGATGACCCGTGGTCGAGAGGCTGTAGAAGATGATGGATTATCATACTATTGTGCTCTAGTGGCGATACGAATTGTGTCGATTTGAGAAGGTGGAAGATCATCCAGAGTGGATATTAATAGAATTAGAGGCCTGAGTAGACCGTTCAGGCTCAGATGTAGTTGGGATGACAGGAGACACTTGTTCCTCCTCCTCTTCCAATAGAAGATCACTTTCTTCCAAGAGGCTGTTAACGACAGATTGAAGGGCTTTACATCCCTCGGTGTCATGACCTGGAGTGCGATGGTAAGCACAAATCAAATCAGAGTTGAACCATGAAGGTTTTACTCCTTTGGGATTATAGGGTTTGATCAGAGGAAGAGATATAGATGAAGATTGGATAAGTTGGTGAAGGATTTCAGTATAGAATCTGGTAGACGAAGATGAGGACAGAGGTGACGAAGGCACCTCTTTAGCCTTAACAGACTGCCGAGGTAAAAGAACCTGCATATCTGGTTTGACAGTCTTTTTAGGGACTGTTTTACTTTTCTGGACATTGGGAGAAGCAGCCTTAGGTGCTTGAGATGGAAGCAAGTGAGGCAAGATTGATTTTAGTGGAGGAGGAGCTCCTAAGATAGATTTTGAAGATGACGAAGATGTGACAAGTGTTTTGGTCTTCGGAGATGAAGAAGGCTGCTTGGCTGCAACAGACGATGATTTAGATAAGACTGATTTAGATGGGGGAGGAGCTCCCAAAATAGATTTGATAGGAGGCACAAAGGGTGCCTTGGTTATTGGTGATAAGGATGATGGTTCTGAAAAAAGAGGTGATGCCTTTCCAGTAGGTAAATCCACTTTATGAGGCACCGGTGAAGATGGTGTTGTAGAAGAAGACACCTTTTCAGTGGATAAATCCAATCTTTTATGAGGTGCAGAGAGGGATTTTTGAGGGAAAGCACCAAGAGTCTTGATGGTCTGAAATATTGGTTTTCCCTTTTCAGGGATGGTGACAACTTTGACCGCATAAGGTGATTGTAACCATTTCGGAGGAAGTAAAGGAGATGATACTGATGATGTAACCCTAGGCTTAAACTCCAATTGTTTATGTCTGAGTCCAGGAGTCAGAAGTATAGGTGTCGATGCTATCTCTTTAGATGTTTCCTTAATAGGCAAGGAAGCACTGATGGTGGAAGAGATAGGTAATGAAGAAGTTGTCTCTTGTGAGGAGGGTACTTCAGATACAATAATTGTGGGTGTAGTTACTATAGGAAAAGAGACAGGAAGGGTTAAGATCGAGGACGCTTCTGAAGGCATAGAAGTTGGTATAACTATGGGTACGTTAACCAAAGGCATGGTTGTGGAAAAAATGGGAGCGACAGAAGTAGAAGTATCCGTAGTGGGAATTTGAAGGGATGTAAATGACTCAAGCACCGAAAGAATATCTGATGATGAGACAGATGAAGATGACACTGTCTCAGGTATAGGTGGAAGATCAGATGGTGAGGCAGAGGGAGATGACTCTATTTCTAATAAAGGAAGACTCGAAGATGGACCATCTGAGGATGGTGGAATCTCAGAATTTGAAGGAGCGGAGGAGAGTTCCGATTCAGTCGACATGTTTGTGGATGATTCAGAATTAGAAGAAGAATCATTAGTAGAAATGAAGCTGATAGTATGAGTGTTTGGTTTTTGAGACCCTGAAGCGTCATTGTTTGGGGAATGATTTGGAAAAGGCTGTTTAAAAACATCAAGCGCTTGATTTGGGGGAGCATTTGGGTTATCCAGAATGAGCTCACCTTTATCAATGAATTTTTGGATGAGGTTTTTGAAGGTCTGACATCATTCAATGTCATGGCCTTTGCTTCTATGATAATGACAAAATTCATTTTCACGATACCAAAATGGTCGTTCTTGGCTCTCATCAAAATTTCTAATAGGGGGAAGTTCGATCATGTGAACTTCCAACATTTTTTCTAAGATAGAAGCATATGATTCCCCCAATGAAGTAAAAGACCGAGATGACGGAGGTCCTTTTCGAGAAGATGAAGAGTCTCTCCGAGGTGTTTGATTAGAAGTGTTATCAGCTCGTGATGTTTTTAATATGATAGCGTTGGTGGACCCCTGATTCTTGTCTTTGTTAGAAGTGGAAGGGTTTGATTTTGTAAACCGAGAAAAATCTGGTTTAGACTTAGAATGAAGTTTTAGCTTCCCTTGTTCAATGGCACGAGACTCAAGTTTGCGTGCCATCGTAAAGGCTTCTTCAAATGTATGAAAGGTTTGAATCCTTAAAGTGGAAGAAATATGATTGGCGCAAGATCGAGTAAACAACTCGATTTGTTGAGATTGAGGGAGGGAGAAAGACAATTGATTTATTATTCCTCTCCAATGAGTGACAAAGTCTGCAATAGACTCGTCATCGAATTGACGAATGTTATAAAGATCTGTAATTGAGATCTTATGTGTGATGTTTATTGAGAAGTTTTCAACAAACATCTGAGCTAATTGAGAGAAAGAAAATAGAGAGTGTTGGGGTATGTTATTGTACCAGTCTAAAGCGGGCCCTGCTAAAGACATAGGAAAGGTATGGAGCATAAGCTCCTGATCCTGGACTATAAGGTAGCAAGCATGCTTGAATGCTCACAGGTGTTGTTGAGGATCCTCCCGACTATGAAATTTTGAGAACTTAGGAAGTTCCCATTGGGGAGGATAAGGCTTAAAAGCCACTGATGGATGAATCAGTTCATTACATACTTCTTCAAAAGAGTATGAAGGGTGAGCCCCTTTGGTGGAGGCTTCTAGGTCTGTGATTTTCTTGAAAAGAAGTTGGACGATGTCAGATTGAGGAGGGGGCATGTTGGTATGTCCCGTATAAGAAGCGAATGGTATGTTCTGCTGAGGTGTTAATGGGGGATTCATCTGCTGATTAACGGGATGATAAGAGGAATAACCAGGTGCATTCTGGGTGATGCCTGGTGAGGTATTTGTTGTGAAGGATCCTGAGTATAAGTAGGCTGTGAGATGACAAGTGGTTGAGAGAAAGGTGGTTGAATGAAAGATGGAGCCTGTGATTGGTGGGTTCCTACACTTGCCGACTGAATCAGAATGGATTGAGGAATGTGGGTGTTGAATTGATTTGATATGGTGGGGAACAAACTTTGAATGAGGCTGTTGACTACCGGATTAGTTATTAGGGGTGCCGACGCCAAAGGATGGGTAAAGGTCACTATCACTGGAGCATTAGAAGAAAGACCAGCTAGAGGATGAGAAGGAGGAACTGACTGACTCGTAGGAGGGGGTTGGTTCACAGAGAGATACTGACCCTGAGACGCAATAGATGACATAGAAGAATTAACAACAATTTGTGGGAGCGTGGACACACTCATCATAGCTGAAGAAGAGGGCCTCTCAAAAGTAGGTTGTGGGGTAGCCGAGGTAGCCGCGGCACTAGGGATAGGTAGGGTCATTTGAGAACCAGTCGACATGGTCGGTGGAAGAGAAAAAGGAGGCATAGATGTGCCACCTTCTTTCATGGTTTGAGGTGAGAAAAAGCATGCTAACTGCTCTATAAAAGCCTAGGATGGCTCATGAGAATAATCATAAACTTGTTGGATCGGTGGTCCCTGATCAGATATGTGAGTAGATTTATGCACTAGGTAGTCCATAAGGGCTACTGGGTTGTGGTCAAGGAGTGCCTGAAATTCAGGATCTCCATGAGGAACATACTCTATATCAGAAGCAGATGACACCTCTGAAGGACTGGGGGAAGCTGGTCATGATGGGATCACTTTAGGATGATAGAAAGGATTATATGACCAAGATGGGGAACCAACTAATAGTGGTCCCGAAGAAGACCCGAGGGGTGCCGAAACATCCACATTAGTGGTGGTCTCAGATGAAGAAGAGGCCAGTTGAGCCATTTTTCTAGATTGTGATCGGGTGATGACCGTCATAAACAAGCAAAAACACAGAAAGAGATTAACCTAACTAATGCACAGACAATTCAAGCAGCGTAGGTGATTATCTCTTTTAAATTTTCATGCCTTTTAAGAAAGAAAATGTTTGGGAAGGCTTTTTAGAATGGGGACTACTCAATTGGCCAAACTAAGGATGGTTTGGGGAATGTTTTGGTGAGGAGTCCCGAAGGCACTTCAGTAAAAGACTGGTACGTGGCTTGATATAGGGGCCTACCCCTGCACTTCACACACCGCTGCGATAAGGGAGTTGGGTGCTTTGCCAATATATACCAAAACTTCCGTGAATTTATAGCGCATCCTGAGTACTGCGTAGGCTCTTCCTCTTGGATGTCACTTCCAAGTAGGTAAGGTAAGGGAAGGAGATTTTGTTTAAATGCTTTATACCTAGTGATTTTGGCTTTGTGTGCAAGGGTGAAAAATAAAATCAAATAGTGTCACTACTGATTTTGATCAATTTTCCAACCTATTTAGAAAACTAGATGAAGAACATACAACAGAAATGAAAAAGAAAATGTTCTTTTTAAGCACTAAAACTGAAGTGTTTGATTTCAATGAAGACAAGTCAAACAAGTTCTTTCCCAATGTGATTAATTCTTTTTAAGCACTGAAACCGAAGTGTTTGAGTGTGATAAAAACAAACAAACAAGTTCTTTTTAAGTTCTTAAAAAGGAGAAAACACCGCAAAAGAGAAATACCTGTAGATTTAGCTCTCCAAGGTGTGTGGACTTCAAAAAGTGTGTTGTTGAGCTCTTCCCCTCAAGAAAATCCCGTGAACAAGAAAAAACCGCTCCACAGAACAGAAGGTTAAGCAGAACACACAAACAAATCCAACAAGATACTAGTGGAAAGGAAATTTCTATTTTAAGAAACTAATAAATGAAAGAAGCAAAACCGAAATGATGAAAGGGAATGCTTAAGAACAACTGATGAAAAATCAGTGAAGAAAAAGAACAAAAGCTCAAAACTGGAAAAGAAATGAACTTACCAATAAGGGACTTTAGTGGGGTCCCACCAGGCATGCCAGAATGTAGATCAAGAATTTCCATGCTTGTTACCTGTCCAAGTTAATGCACCAAACTAAACACAAAAACCCTGAAAAACTCAAATGAAATCGATACCTGATAGATTGGATAAGATCTGAAGATGTAGATGGAGAGAATGCTGATGGAGACAAGATGGGCGCACACGAACAATCCTGCAAAGTAGATCCAAGAAACCTGCGATGCACAAATCCTTGGCAGAAAAAGATGACGTTAGACGATATATGGGTGAACTGCCTGGAAAGTGGGTCCGGGAAGCAATGAGCTTCCTCGGTGGATGTCAGTTCACATTTTCAATCAAGAGTAAAGACATACATGATAAAATATGTAAGAAAATATTTAGGTTTTCTGATTAAAAACAACAGACAGAATGTAAAAACCACAGCAGAAACTGAAAGAAAGCAGGAAACTGTAAAAACAAAGTTGAACTTGGGTTACCTGAATTCTATACCTTTCTACAGACTAGTCGGTGTCGATCAGACAGTGATCGGCGTCAATTGTTTGGGTCGGCGTCGATCAGACAGTGATCAGCGTTGATTGTTTGGGTCGGCGTCGATCAGGTAGTGATCGGCGTCGATTGGACACACAGGCAGACAGAAGGCCAGAGAGTAAAAGAAGAAAGCAAACTAAGCTAAAATGGATCAAATGTAAGCCCAGATTACTGAAGATTGATCAGAAAGTAGAGATTGAAGATAGAAAAAGGGGATCTGAGGTAGAAATTGATGGATTCTAACCCAGAAACTAAAGAAAGGCCCGATCCGTGCCGATTTGGATAAACCGGCATTGATTAAAGACTAATCAGATTTGACCGGACTGGATCGGTGTTGATCGAAAGGAAATTACAGAAACTAACAAAGAGGAATACCTAAAAAATGCTTGATTGATGATTGATGATGACCATGGTAGCTGTGGAGACCCGCAAGAGCTATAGACACGCAGACAGAGTAACAGTGCACCTCTCAGGGATTAAACTACACAAAACTCACTTTCTTTCTCTGATAATCTCTTTAATCACTCAGACAAAAGTAATCTCTAGGCAACCAACTCTTCTGAATCTAACCAGAGAGGATCTCAGGTCATAAATTTATAATTAGTGCCGACTGAGATAAAATCGGTGCTGCTCCGAAAAATCGGTGCCGCTCAAAAAAATCAGTTGGCCGATCAGGGAACAGACTCCCAAAGTGGTGAAAAGGAAATGAATTGGAAGGATAAGAATATTATCCCTCCGACTCAAATATGGGAAAAATCCCACTGCATAGTTTTAGGAGAGGAGAAATAGGTGGGATGGATAGATAAAAATGATACAGGAGGTTGGAAATTTATATGGGGTAGATAAGTAGTTGAAAATAAATGTAGAAGATAGAATTACATGGTTAATGTTTAATTAACCATGGATGAAATATAATGGGGTGGAGATAAAATTAGGATAGGCCTTTAAATTAAATATTTAAGTAATACCCTAAGGGAGAAGTGGTGATATAAAGGTGCCCCGGGTTACCCGAGAGGATAAATGAACCCAGGGGACACTAAATTGGGTAACCAATTACGCCACTCCTCGCATGTCATGCTCCCTCGTACCTCCAAAATAAATGGTGGTACCTTGTCTCTCATACGTAACTGATCTCTCACATGCATCCAACAAAATGATCACATTATTAAACACTTACCCACATCTACAACTTTTACCGTTACCTTTGACCCGAAATTCCACCAAACCTATCTACCCATACTCCACATTCCGACCTAACCTACTTACCCACACCCGTATCCTTGCATCGCAGCCTTACCTATCTATCCATACCTTTCCCTGTCTACCTTTACCCTTACTTATCTCTCCCTACCAACTAAACTTACCTTGTTTATCCCCATGTGGACCGGCACCGGTCAACATTGACCAACCCCAGTCTAACCATGACTGACCACGGTCTCACTACAACCGACATCGGCCACCTCCCTTGTGACCGATACCAGATCACACCCACCGATGCCGACCACTGTGGAACCAACATCGGTCACTGTCACGATGACTACCGCAACCCCAAACCCCCTTTCTCTCCACACTCCTTGTTATACCCACCCATTCCTCCCCCAAACCCCTCACATCACTTCCCACCCCTCCTTTATCTATCTTCTACCCTTCCCCCTTCCCATTTCATCAATTTTCCTTCTAAATTCAAATTTAAATTTCCCCCCCAAAATACCAGTTCCTCCCTCCCAAAATTCTCCTAATTTAACCAAACAAACAATAATAGGATTTCATTCTTACCTCATCCCATTGTGGTCGCCGTGGTGGCACCTCAAGTCACAGCACCGGTCCACCCGATCCCTCTCCTACCTCTGCCATCACCGACTACCCGCCAGATCTCAAACAAATCAATTCTCTCTCCCCGATCTCATGGCCCCACCTATCAATCCACAATCGTTGCCTATGTGGCTAGCCAACTCAACTCTCTGAGGCACTCCATCGTTTTCTTCTTCCCTTTCTCTCTCTTGTCATTTTCTACACTTTTACAAATCACAAATGAATCCAAAAACGCGGCACTTTTTCTTTTTATAACCTGCCCAACCTGACTAGCGACAGTTTCCCCTTGACCAACATCAGTCACGTGCCCTACCTAACCATGGTCAGTTACCCTATACCAGCATCGGTTACCTTTGACCGGCATCGGTCACCCTCTCTTCCACATCACCCACAATTACACCCTATTACCCTAAACCGTCATCGGTTTCCATGCTTAGCATTTTTCCCTCCCCCCTATCCCCAATTTTTGACGTAAACCCCTTTTTATCCTACACTAACCTCACTTGGCCACACAATTTGACCTTTTCGACCTTACCCTTTCTCCCCTCACCTCATCCTCATTCGGGGACTCATTATTTTACCCATACCCCGGCCTTACTCGTGCCATGACCTAGATACATGGACCTGGACCATCGCTCGTGACCTATGACGCCATGTGTTCACTATAACCTTGCGGCACTGTTACCTATGTTGATTGACCTACAGACCTTGTCTTGCCTCTTGTCATCACCATTTATCCTAACCCAACCCTCGGTGTACCGGAACATACCTAAATGTTCTTGCACCTGACCTACTTCATGTTTCCTGACCATATCCTATACCTTGGATACTGGAATCACCTCAACCTTGTTTGGATAAACCTATCGACCTTAGACAATGTAGAGTTTGCCTGCTCTTCAACATGGTATCGTGTTGCATTTTATACATGTACGTGCATTTGACTATTACTACCTTTGACCCTGACCCATTATTACCTAGATTACCTAAGTGGATCTTTTCCTTCTTTTTCCCCGTTACCCACCTTCCTCTTCCTCACATTCACCTTTTATCAAACCACTCATCGCTTCCGCCTTCTGCCTCGTCAGTTCCTGATTTGAGGGGGATCACCTTCACCCACACATGGGGCAACCACATCTTATTTTTGTCAACATCACTTACTAATAAAAGCTATGCAACAAAAAGGGACAAAATGTAGACACCAAAATTGGGTCACACTCCCCTTGGTCCCTTGATAAATAAACACCTTGAACACATTCACCTAACCATGGCCCCCTCTATGCCACTCTAATATTAATTTAATTAAATTAATTAAATTAATTCATTATCCTCACAATATTTATTATTTAAGTATCCTAATTGGGATAATGCCCACATATGCACCTCACCTAGACACCTCATCCAACCACCTCACCCTAAGACCTATTCTTAGTAAGTTGTCATAAATAACTAAGACCTACCCAAACCCTAAAAATAAATTCCTACATTCCCTCTAACCACATTCTCGAATGTTAGAAGGAAGCTTCCATGCTAATCTATAGGGTAAAACGAAACGAGATCCCAGAAAATCAAAGGGATCTGCCTAGTTTAGTAAACATCAGAAATCCCACCCTAACCAACGCCAGTTACCCTAAACCATCACCGATTAGGTCGAAACCATCGTCGGTTACCTTTTAACCCCCAAAATAACCTTATTTTGTGGTTGGCACATTGTTTAGAGAGATAATCACATATTTTGAGAACAAGTGATGAAACCAGAGTTGCATACAAGCATAACCAACATTATCACATGCATCAGAGCATCCATAGTGAGTATTTGAAGCAATCACACAGCTATTTGCCTTCACGGGAGCATCTAGGGAAGCACCGGCACTACACCAAGTTCATTCCATTTGATCACCCACCATTACCAACTAGGCATCAAGCTCGTACAAACAATAGGTTTTGTTAACCAACACTTATCCATTTATCATTTGATAGATCCTTTTACATATGTTATTAGCTTCTGCTTTTATTTCTATTCCCCATTATCTACCTCCATACAAACTTGACCATCTTTTATCCACACCCTTGCACTACCCATACATGTACTTTAATCATTCTTGTACATACCTCAGATCTATATGAAACTTGAAATTACCCTCCCATCCTCATCTAGCCTCAGATCTATCACCCAGCCAAGTTTTTATTGAGTTTTTTGTACCCCGACCATACCGACGCCAGTTAACCTAAACTGATACCAGTCATCCTAGATCGACGTCGGTCTCTGTGTTTTTTACTCGAAACCAAGAACAAAGCCTAAAACTTCCACCAAAAACCCAAAATAGCCCAAAACCTCACCTTGACCAATACCAGTACCCTGACAATGACCTTAACCTTCAAATTCAATCATAGCCTAGCCTGTTGTGAACGAATTTGCTTATTGTAGATGAATGAGATACCTAAATCATTTTAACTATAGTAGGATTTCCTTTTTTGTTTGCATTAAGTTTTTTTTTAGTAGTGGATTGACAACCTTCTAGGAAGTATCACACTTCCCGAATCTAGCACATGCTAGGCAGTCCACTGGATATATTGTTTAACTTTTATTTGGTGGTCTTGTGTTCCATTTCAAGTAGTTCCTCCAAGCAAAAAGGAAGTTCTCATGATCAGCTGTGGATTTAGAAGTCATATGCGTGTAACAACCTACAACTAGCATCTTAACAGGTATTCCTCCTAGCCCATTACCCTTATCTATCTCATCAACATTCGAAGAAACACTCTAAAATCAGGTGAAACAGCCCCAACAGTGGTACTATACTGAGCCCCTACGGTCTGCAAAGTGGTACCACTCCCAAAACTAAACCCAAATTTCTATGCACTTACGTTATGTGCAGATGATGCGCCTAAAAATGTACCCCCAAACAATAATGAAGACATCTTCCCTACCATCGATGTACTTGCTACCTAACTTACTCCTGCTCCCCTACTGCCTAAACTAGCTTGCTGACTACTTGTCGTACTAAATACTGGAAAACCAAGCACAAGGGCTAGGTTTTCAGATAGGTTCAGATGTGCACCTGTGGCCCAGGTCATCTCTACTAGCATGCTTCCTTGTGAGGCCGAGGAGGGTTCCTTTTCATGCTTTCCTAGATGGGGGAGTTCATAATGCTCTTGCTCCATGTCTTCTACGTGAGCTCCAAATCCTTCACGAGCCATCTCTCTCCTCAATGCCATCCACTCTATAATTTCATGTTGCTTCTCTATCTCCCTCTCGTGCACCTCATTATACTTAAGCCTCATTTCTTCCCTCTACCTTACCGCTGCTAAGTCCATCATCTTTCACCAATCCTATTCCTACCCCCATGCATGGTGGGGTTTAGCTAGCCATAGGTTTGTCTTTCAAGTTCAGGGTTACCATCAAAATCTTAATTTCTAGTGGAATGCCTTGTAAATATGTTCCCCTAGGATAGCGTGGAAGCTAAAACTCAACTACCTCTAGACAATAATACGTAGAAATTGAATACTCCATAATATAATTGTTCAAAACACCACATAACAACGTATCCACAACACGAGTCTAGATGATATTAGTATCATAGAGGGCTTGAAATTATTCCTGCATCATGACAAGTGTGTGATACCTCCAATTCTGTTTAGATGCATAAGCAACCAGTAACTCGTACAGTTCCACCGAAAAGATAGCGAAGAATCTCTCATACAAGCAGTCATACAAATTATAATCTACCCATGTGCATGCATCAAACTCAGATCCAGTGTTGAACCTCCATGCGTATTATTCTTCTAGGTCATGTATCCACTCCTCAACACTTGCTAGAGTCAATTGGTATGTCTTCATCATGAACCATCCTAGAAACAACTGAAAAAGAGGTCCCAACAATGGAACCAATGATGCAGCCTAGAATTTACCAGTAAGATCCCAGATTGCACTGGCACATCACTCAGCCTAGACTGAGTGCTCACCCGAAGTGTTCAAAGGTACCAGGCCCCTCTTTAGGGTTGATTTTGCAGGATGTTAGCATGATAAAGACTTAATACATTCAGATCCCTAACGGATACATCATTTTATAGTGCATGTTCGAATCTATATCTGAAGAATAAAAAACTTAAATGATAGCCATGATGAAGTCAAAACATGCAAGAACCAATTATACTCAGGATTAATACTCTAATTCAGCCAATACACTCCATTATATTAAACATGATAAATACACAGAAGCTCATTACAATAGATAATACCATAGCTTATGCACGCATTGGATTTAGCAGCATAACTTCACAATACTTCAGTTCTCACACACCACTTATACTATGCAGTTCATTACATATTTATAAGGGTGGGGACTTTCCCTTCACCATTTTCATAAATCCAAAAATAGGTCACATGCTGATAATAGTCATGCATTTTTACAATTACATCCACACATGCAAGTTCGTTAACAATAGATCTCTCCTAGTTAACTGGCAGTAGCAATTCTATCTTTAGCCCACATCCATGTAAAACACTTAGTTGGTGCTCCTCCAAAAATAGCCTATGCGTGTCATGCAAGTCTTCATCCAGTTTGTGTGCTTCGCACGTCATCTCCAAAAATAGATCTTAACCGTGAAAATGGCTAAGTCCCAAATCTATCTCTGTCCTTCACGCATGATTCCTTCCTGATCCTTTCACACCTTTAAACATGCTTTTCTCTCCCAAAAAAATCTTTTGTATACCTTCTGCTAAGTGTTATACATTATCTTCTCAACAGAACTCCAACACTTCAATACTGATTCCAGAAGGCCAAAAACATGCTCCACATGCCAACAATCTCCCACTTGGAGACTGTTTCCACTAAGCAAAGTTTTCAACCCTTTATTGTCAACCATGAAGGCCAATCAAAGTTAAACACAACTTAAACTTATCCCCTATAACCGCATTAGTAATCATATCCACAGGATTCTGAGTGGTATGAATCTTTTCCAGGTTCAATTTATCTTCTTCCAAAGTTGCCCTGATGAAATGATATCTCAGTCGAATGTGCTTCATCCTAGAGTGGAAAGTGGAGTTCTTCACCAAATTAATAGCACTCTAACTATCACTGTGTAGTCTCCCAACTTCCTGCTTATGACCTAACTCATCAAGAAACTGCTATAGCCAAATCATCTCCTTTCTTTCCTCTGTGGCAGTAACATATTCAACCTCTATGGTTAACAAAGTCACAACCTTTTGTAACTGTGAAATCCATCTCACCGTTGTATCACCAATCGTAAATACATAACTTGTTGTGCTCCTCCTACTATCCAAATCTCTTGCCATGTCTGAATCTACATAGCCATGTAATGTAGTGTCTGATCCACCGAAACAAAATGATGTTCCCATGGTCCCTCTCAAATACCGAAGGATCCACTTCATTGTATGTCAATGCTCTCTACCTGGAGCACTCATAAACCTACTCACTACTCCCACTACATGGGCAATGTCATGCCTAGTGCATACCATAGCATACATCAAGCTACCAACCACTGATGAGTACGGTACCCTGGACATCTGGATTTTATCCTCCTCAGTCTTGGGACTCTGCTCCTTTGATAATTTAAAGTGACCTAAAAAAGGAGTACCAACCGGTTTAGCATCCTGCATACTAAACCTCTCCAAGACCTTATTTATGTACTCTTCTTGAGATAATACCACCTTTCTCTCCTTCATGTTCTGAGTTATTCTCATACCAAGGATTTGTTTTGCTTCCCCCAAATCCTTCATAGCAAAGGAGTCACCTAGCTACTTCTTTAGTACATTTATTTCCTGCATGTTCTTCCCTGCAACAAGCATATCATCCACATACAGGCACATAATAATATAACTACCATCAAGAAACTTCTTGATGTACATGCAATGGTCTGAGTGACACCTGGAGTAACCCTGCTCCTACATAAAACTATCAAACTTCTTGTACCACTTCTATGGAGCTTATTTCAGTCCATACAAGCTCTTCTTCAATTTTCACACTAACCTCTCCTTCCCTTTGACCTCATAATCTTGTGGCTATTGCATACACAATTCCTCCTCCAACTCACCATGAAGGAATGCAGTCTTCAAATCCAACTACTCTAAGTGCAGGTCTTCTACTATTACTAAACCAAGAACAGTCCTAATAAAAGCCATTTTAACAACAGGAGAAAAAATTTCATCAAATTCTATACCTTTCTTCTGTGCAAATCCCTTGACCGCCAACCGGGCCTTATATCTTTTCCTGCCTCCATCTTCCTCTTTGATTTTATACACCCACTTTTTCTGCAATGCTCTCTTTCCCCTGGGTAGCTCCATTAGATCCCAAGTCTGGTTCTCCATAAGAGATTTATACTCTTCATCCATGGCCTACTCCCACTTCTTCCTGGCATCTACCTGCACTACTTCCTCAAATCACTCTGGCTCTCCACTATTAGTGAGCAATAAATAATTCAAAGATGGATTAAATCATTCGAGTTCCCTTCTTACCCTAGAATACCTTCTCACCTTAGGAGTTTGGGGTTCCTAATGAGTAGGTTCTTGAACTGGTTGTGCCAAAATATGCTGCACCTAAACTGGCCCCTTAGACACCTTGCCATCCACAATGTCCTTTAACATTGTGTGTTCTTTCTTTGATTCCTCTTTCTGTTCCTGCAAATCTTTATACATTACTTTTTCATTAAAGACAATATCTCTAGACAAAAGTATTTTCTTGTCTTTAAGACTCCAAGCACAAAAACCAAAGTCATCCACACCATATCCAACAAAGGTGCATTTCTCAGAATTATCCTCTAACTTGGTCCTATCATCTTTATCAATGTGAATAAATACCTCACATCAAAATATTCTAAGAAATGAGCAATAAATTTTCTTACCAGACCAAGCCTCCTGAGGTATACCTCCATCCAAGGCCATAGAGGGTCCTCTGTTAATCAGATAAACAACTGTGCTTATCACTTCCACCCAAAACATGAGTGGTAACCCTGCATGTAACCTCATGCACCTAGCACGCTCCATGATTGTCGTGTTTATTATCTCTGACACTCTATTTTCCTGTGGAGTCTTTGGAACTATTCTTTGCCTATGGATCCCATTTACCAAATAGTAATCAAGAAATTCATTGTTGTAATACTCCCCTCCATTATCCAACCTAAGACATTTCAACTTGAGACATGTTTCATTCTCAACCAAGGCTTTCCATCTTTTGAAAGTTTCAAACACATCAAATTTATTTCTAATGCAATATACCCAAACTTTTCTAGTTGCATCATCAATGAAAGTGACATAATAACATGAACCACCAATAGAGTTTACGTTATATGGCCCTCATACATCTGTATGCATTAACTCTAATTTACCATCCTTCCTGGTAGGTCCAACCATGAGGAATCTCACCTACTTTTGTTTCCCACAGTCCTCACAAAAGTCCAAATCTAACTCCTTTAATCCAAGCAACCTGTCCTTTATAATCTGCATTCCCTCTTAACTCATATGACCGAGTCTCTGGTGCCACAAAGTTGCATTTCCATCTACAACAACTAAAATATAATAATCAGCACCAGTGCTTAAATACAAAGTACTAGTTTTCTTACCTCTTGCAACCACAAGAGCTCCCTTGGTAACCTTCCAATAATCCACTATAAAATTGATCGTACAACCATCACTACCCAGCTTCCTCATTGATATCAAGTTTCACCTCAACTTAGGCACATGCCTGATGTCCTAAGTAGCCACATGTTCCCATTCTACATTTTCACATGAACACAACCTTTCCCTACTATGTTGCATGGTTCATCATCACCAAGATATACATGTCCAAAATTTCCTAGAACAAAATCAGTAAAGTAATGTCTATGTGGGGTGGCATGGAAAGAAGCCCCTGAATCTAACACCCAAGACTCAACAATATTATCTAAAAAAAGAATTAAGGCATCCTAAAAAACATCACCTGCTTCCACATTTACCTCTTTAGTTTCCTCCTTGTTCTTCTTATCCCGAAGAGCCCAACAATATTTCTTAGCATGACCAACCTTCCCACAGTGCCAACATTCTAACTTATTCTTGGACTTTGACCTTTCGTGATCATTCAACTTCCCACGGTTACCTTTCCCTCTATTCTTTTGTCTCCCTCTGCTCTCCACCGTCAAAGTGTTTCTAGAAGTAGAAGAATATTTGGTGCTCTTCCTTCGCATTTCCTCACTTAGGATCACACCTATTACATCCTCAAACTTCAGCTTTGAATTATTAGAGACTAAATTACTTACAGCCATAACCAAGTTGTCCCATCTATCTGGCAAGGAGCACAAAATCAACAAAGCCCTGACCTCATCATCAAAGTCAATTTTTACCGAGTTTAACATACTCACAATCGTATTAAATTCATTCAAATGATCAACAACATAACCATTATCAGACATCTTCATATTAAATAACTTTTTCATCAAAAATATTTTATTAGAGGTAGAGGTTTTTTCATATAACTTCCCCAATGCACTCATGAGACCTTTCGTGGTCTTCTCCTGCGATATGTTGAAAGCAACCGAAGATGCAAGGCATAACCGAATTGCCCCAAGTGCCTTTCTATCCAGCAACTCCCAATCCTCATCCGACATGGTTGTAAGTTTCTTTGCTTTTCTAGCCAAAGGAACATGGAGGTTTTTCTGATATAAGTAATCCTCCGTTTACATCTTCCACAAACCAAAGTTCTATCCTTTGAACTTCTCAACCCTTGATCTGCCCTCATTCGCCATAGCTCCCACTCAAGCTAGACTTTCCCTGTGATTTACCACTTTAGAAAAAACCACCAAAGCTATGATACCAGTTATTAGGAATTAGTGAACAAATATGCAGAAAAAATTCCTCAAATCACAACAGTAGGAAACTATTTACCAGAATCAAACTTGCATAAATAAATAATGCACAAAAGAAGACAAGACAAGATTTAATGTGGTTCACCCAATGTGGGCTACGTCCACCAAGAACTTGCTCAAATTTTATTATCAACAAGAGTAAAACAACTCTCATAGTCTTCTCTTAGTTATGAACTCACAACAGAATTTCAAAGATGTTAAACCACATCTAAACCACAATTGATACCCAATTACTCAACCTTGATAACTCTTGATCACCTCTTGATCACTAAGACTCAAGACCTCTTGAACACTCAAAATATCTTCAAGATACCCTAACACCTCTATTTATAGGATTACAATCCTTTTAAGAAGTCCTAAAGCCGACCCTATAAGTTTGAAAGTCACAATCTTTCAACTTCCCATAGCTGGAAAAATTGTCACGGCGTTGACAGCCAATTAACAATAACGTCACAACATGAAAGCAACAAATGACTGCAGAATGCTCCTGAAGTCTCCAAACTTAACCGTTTGAACTCCAACACTTCAATACTGATTCCAGAAGACCAAAAATAGGCTCCACACCCCAACAATAATATACACTAATTCTCCCTCCAAATCGTGACATGGGTCATGCCTTAACACTTTACCACATATATGTGGCTTCTTCACTCATTGATGGAGTATAAATTGAGTGGCATATGACCACGTGGGTGGCTATTGTAGATGGGCCAAACCATATCCATTCATCGGTGAAATAAAACATGGGCCGCGTGGAATATGTGCCTCGTAGTTGGAAATATGAACTCATCCAACGTAGATATGAGCTTGCCAAGGCATAATAACAACTCATTAACTTGAGCTAAACATTGAGCTTGCCAAGATATTAAATGAACTCACCCAATACAATAAAAAATCACCGAGTTGTGTGGAAATAGCTCGGTCTCCAATAAACTCGATGATAAGTCTCCTATATAACGAGCTCGACGAGTTGAATAGATAACTCACCCAACCAAGTTGGCTCGGTATACCTGCCCAATCATCATGGTGGCATGCCACACATGGAATATGTGCCTCGTAGTTGGAAATATGAACTCATCCAACGTAGATATGAGCTTTCTGAGGCATAATAACAACTCGTTGACTTGAGTTAAACATTGAGCTCGCCAAGATATTAAAAGAACTCGCCCAATATAATAACAACTCACCAAGTTGTGTGGAAATAGCTCAGTCTCCAATAAACTAGATAATAAGTCTCCTACATAATGAGCTCAACGAGTTGAATAGATAACTTTCCGAACCAAGTTGGCTCGGTATACCTGCCCAATCATCGTGGTGGCAGGCCACGTGTGGAATATGTGCCTCGTAATTGGAAATATGAACTCATCCAACGTAGATATGAGATTTCTGAGGCATAATAACAACTTGCTGACTTGAGCTAAACATTGAGCTTGCCAAGATATTAAATGAACTCACCCAATACAATAATAACTCGCCGAGTTGTGTGGAAATAACTTGGTCTCCAATAAACTCGATGATAAGTCTCTTATATAATGAGCTTGACGAGTTGAATAGATAACTCACCCAAAAAAATTGGCTCAGTATACCTTCCCGATCATTGTGGTGGCAGGCCACATGGTAGCCTGAGGACCCACCATGTGGTGAAAATATCTATGTGGCGGAAAAGGCACCCCTCTGTGAAAAGAGTATGTTGAACCTGGCCGAGGGCCCCCGGCCAGTAAAATGTGGGGTCCACCATTTTTTCCTCGACCGTCGAAGACCAGCGTCACAAAACTATATTTTTTATCCTCCATGCTCTCACTCCACTTTCACCATGTGTCACTGTCACATTGGTCAGTTGACCCTATTGGTCCTATAGTTTGACCAAACATTGACTAGCTCTATCTCGAGCATACAGAGTCTATTTTCTACATTACAAGTACCGACAGAAAGCTCACAGAATTCTCTACCACTTTTTCATGGTTTACGGAGATATAGGGAACTTAAGACATCCCAAAATTTCCTTTAGATCACTACATGCTAATAATAGCCATGCACCTTTACAAGAGAATACAAAATCATGCAAGTGCTAATAATAGATCTTCTAAAGTTAACTCCTAGTCTAGATCATATTAATATACCAGAACTATGCATGAAGCTCAAACTGCTGTAAATCCCAAAATAGCCTTGTGTGAACTGTAAGTCTCTACATCATTGCATGCTCCATACTCCATGTCAAAAACTAGCCTTGATCTGCAAAAGTGGCTAAGTCATGTTTCCAACTATTTTCTAGGTGTGCTCATGTTCTGTTATAATTATGTGCCTTCTCACGGGGCTTGTTCCCGTGCACCCAAACCTTATGCGCTTCCAATCTTGATATATATTTTATCTGCTCAAAAAAGGCCATTGATCTCTTAATGTAGCAGGCAGATGGCCCCGAAAGTAGTCAAACTATTATCCAAAATAGCTCCCCTAGTTATTTTGACAATTTACAGATCCATTCTAGCTCTGGAATCAGGTTTTTCAAGTTATTCACTCTCTTTATTTTATACCTTGGCATATATGAATGGGTGTAGTTCTTCATGTGCACCTTTGCACGCTCTCCCTTCTTTATTTTTTTTTTATTTCCTTTTGATCCCCCATGTGTAACTTCTACACACTTTCAACCTTCTCTTTTATTCTTATATCTCCCTTCATGTCCCTTTTATGTACATTCCTTGTGTGTTCGCCTTCTTTCCCTAGTTGCCACACACTACTTGCATGCACCCACAGACTTGCCTTATATTTTTGCTAAGTCCCTAGCATGTTTTTCTCATGTATGCCCTTCTTCCCTGAGATCTTCACAATTCCTCATGTGCACTCACTCCTCTTCTACCTTCTGCCTTCACACACTTTCATTGTGTAATTGCTTATGTGAAGATGATTTACGCTTCCCTTCTTACTTACATATTTTCATATCTTTATACGTATGCACCTTTTCTTCCCACTCTGCACCCATCCTCTTGCATGTGCTCACACACCTCTACATTCCTCGTTATCATGCCTCTTGTTCTTGCGCACATGCCAAGTGAAATCTTATTGGCAAGTCATTTAGTTCCACGTGTCAACTTATCAAATAAAGTGCACAACATGCAACATATTAGAAAATTCCAACTACATGTTGAATCCTTACATCCAATGAATGAATGACACATAGAAGAAAAGACAAAACAAATAGATAATGAGCCAAATCTTTTAGCTAGTGAGATCATGACATGTGTCTTATGTGTTCATTTTGTACAATGAACTTCAAATCACCATAAATTCATCTACAGAGCTTATATTCATGCACTCATGACCCTATTATAAATTTGTTGACTTGGGCTACACATTGGGATTTTAAAAAATAGATTTTAGGTGGGATATGGTAGGTGAAATAGGGAAACGTGACTCAATCTATTAATGCACATATTCAATCAAGTCAACCACCTATATTTGATTAGATATTTCCTATTTCCTTCTTTCATATGTCAAGCTGAAATGGGGAGGTAGATTTGACAGTGCTACAAGTGTTTTTGTAGACATTTATTTCTGGTTGTTGGTGGTTGGATTTGAAAATATGATTTTCCCTCTCTTTCCCTCCTCTTCTCTCCTTATTATTTTATATATTATAGAACAATGCTCATTTATAAAGGTTGGACGCTCTTGGTTTACTAAAAGCATTTTTCCTTGGTATTTTGAGTTGCAGGCCTCAAATTTGAGCCATTGCATGTAGATTCTTGACTCTTTCATCTCTGTAATCGATTTTGCATCACTTGGGAGCAATAAAAGTTATATTTTGTGGTTATTTTTTGCACTAGTTCAAATTTTATTGCATATTCTTGCCTTCTTTTACATTTTTGATCTAGCGTGTATATATTATATCTCTTATAGGGATTTTATTTGTTGTTCTCCATGAAAGCAATTAAGTGATTGTCGTTTGAAACTGTGGCATGTTTTCCTTCCCTCCCTATGCATGTTTTCCCTTTTTTCTCAGCTGAGAGTGTTCATCCCCCTCTTTCTGGTGTCATCACCTTCCCTTATTTTAGGTTTCCCTTTCATGCATATCCTTCTTACCCTAGTCCCTTGGAATCTTAGAGTATTGATAGGTAGTTTCATTTCCCTTCCTAGGAGTAGTTTAGCAGTATAAATAGGTAGAGGAATCTGACCTTCTCTAGAGGTTTGTCTCAAAGAGAAAGTCCCACAACTTAGAGACAGTCTCATGTTGCATTAAAGCCCCAGTTCATCCTAATCTGAGACGGGTGTAATTTTGAGCTCTAACACCTACCACATATCTTACTAAAAATAGTAAGTCTAATGAAAATTTGGTTTCAAGTATATCAAGACACTCCTTCAAGTGTAGAACATTCAAAAGTGGAAAATTTGGCAAAATTGGTAAGGATGAGCACCCATGTGAAACATGGTAAAAAAATTAAATGATCAAACTGAGCTCAAGATGATCACACCTGATTCTTCTCTCCATGCCTTACTAATTAAATCTTTCACAGAGGTCAAATCTTCAATTGGTAAGAAAATTCATGCCTTTAGGAGTGCGGTGTGCATATGATGTCTCAAACAAGAAATGTCAATATTAGGAGTTCCTATAACTCTCCACCTATCAATAAATGGTGACCATCTCTCTAGAGATCCCCTCATAGGAATGGAAATGACAAATTCATTCTTACATAGGAGAGAAAGATGAATTGTGACTCATATAGGTTGATTCCTAATTTTTGTCATCAATGTCTTTGGGGTGAAAGGATCATCATGTTTTCATCATATAAGTAGTTATTTTAGGTTCTCATTCATATGCATTATTGGTCATGAAGGAATGGTGGTGTTCCATGGCTTAGAATGGTTATTTCAACCAAAAGAAGACACTCTTCACTGTTTTTAATGGCATACTCATCAGTGCTCATCATTTACCTTCTTAGTGCATCTGGGAAATGTGGAATTTTTCATCATTTCAAAGAGTTTCAAAAATGGGAAAATTGTTCAAAGGTGCCCAAAGGATTAAATTTTATCAGTAGATAATGAAAATGTTGTAGAGGGCCATCATGGAGAAATATTTCATCTTCAACTCCTACGGAGGAGATATTCATTGACTGTAGGAGTATCCTCATCCATGCTTTGGAGAATTCCTTCTTTTCTCTCTTCATTCTTCCCCCTATTCTCTACCCCCTTTCTAATTCTTTGTTGTAAGCAATCATGACTTTTGTCTTATTCATTAAGGTGACTATAAAATATTTGTGTAATGTAAAAGTCCCTTTTGCAATTATAAAATGAGGACTTATTTTGTCTTTCCTAGAAATATAAAGATTCATAGGTTTAATAGGGACATGAACATCCATGTGGGGGGTAGATAAATAGTTTCAATGTAAAGCTATAAATTGAGAGAACCTCCTCATTTCGAAGGATGGTTAATCTTGTTTACTAGCTCCCATATTCTCTCTAGAAAAAAGTGATCAAAGTTCTTCTATTTCTCTCTACATGTTTTCCTCTTTCCCTTACATTGTACAACTTTGTGAGAATGTCAATAAAGAATAAAGGAGTTTAATACTTTTCTTTATGAGGGAATACATGAAACTTTGTTTTCATAATTCCATTTTTTCTTGGTGTTATTAGCAAGGTTTTTATTTTTTATAATTATGTGTGTCAATATGCTCTGATTAATCTTTGTAAGCATCTGAATTTTCCTAGTTGCAATATTAATCCCCCTTTTCATTTCCCACTCATGTTTTCCCACCTACCTAGAAAATTCCCCCCTTGCGATAAATTACAAGCATTTTCCATAAGTGTAGTAGAGTGTTCCTATTGGATCTCCGGCCTCTAGGCCAACCACAGAGTTTTGTTTTCATTTGCACATAATAATGGAGCTACTTGATTCAAGCAAAGGGACCTATTTTGAGAGCATTGATATAAATCCACCAATTTTTCCCATCGAAATTTTTTCTTGCCAACATTTTTTAGTGCCCACCGTGGGGTAGCTTTCTCACTTCTATACCCAACATACGAACCACAAAATTGAAAAAAATCAATATTCCAAAAAACTAAAAAAAATAAAAAATTGAAAAACCATTGCTATAAACCCATTGTGAATTCCTACATGTGACCCTTTGTATTCCATAGTTCCCTTTCATATTCTTATTGCAGGATTTTCCCAAACTGGATGAAAGAAGATACACCAGGTTGAATATGTTGAGAGGAATTGTTGATCCCTCTTTTGAGGATTTGCAAAATCCATAAGAACAAATCAGAGATAACCTATATGTTTCGCTCAAGCCTCATCTCCATCTAATTCCTAAAATGGCACCCCTAGAAAACCTATTCATACTCATGTTGGTACTCCCCCTACAAATCCTCTTGCTTCCCCCTTGTCTCAACCACCATTAAACATCAAACTCCATGGTAAATAAGAAAAATAACCAGAAGAATAATTAGAAGAAAAACTTGTAGAAGTAGAAGCAATAATGGTAGAAAAAGAAAGAGAAAGACCCTAACACATTTTTCCATGAAGAAGGAATATGAAGAAGAAAAAAAACATGAAACCATAAAGATATACGGGATAACGTGAACATAAACTAATTTTCAATCCAACAACATGACGAATTTCCATGAACCTAAGTGACCATCAACAATGAAAATGTGCATACAAATATTGGAAAGGGGAAATCTCATTGTCTTCTTATAGATCTAAAAAGGGAAGGGGTAAAAATAGGGGTTGTTGTGTAACCCCTAGTGCAAGCAATCATACCTCCTCAATTAGAGAAGGGGAGTTACATTCTCAGAATGGAAGTAACTCCCATATGACACACTGACACACATTGACATGTGGAATTTAATTATGAACCCTATGTTTCTCACCTTTGTGTCTGGTTTTCATTGATGTCTCTATGTTTTCCCAGTGCTTCTTTGTGATTGAATTAGTGTGTCCAGGGAGTCACAGTGTGTTGGGTTCATGTTAGTTCATACTAAGTCAAATTTATGCTTTCAAGTGCATGTGATTCATATGAGTCTCTGTGGTGCAAAGTGAAGCACTGAAATTATTAGAACATGTGTATAATAAGTGAATGAACTTATTCTAAAGCTCAGAAAGTCAAGAAATAGGTTTTGGAGCAAAATACTACTTCTAGCCAAAATTGTCATCGAGGAACCCAGATGTTCTTGCATGCAAATGAGATTGGTCAAAGCTTCACAAGAAAAACTATATCTAACCAACACATGGCATGTGTAGAGGGATGTCTTGTAGTGATCCATATAAAATTTCATCAGTTTCTGAAATGGTAATTTTGAGTTATTTAAGTTTTTCAATAACCCTCTTGAAAAATGCATTTTGAGCTACCTGGATTCTTAGGTCTCAAGAAAAAATATGATGGCTTCTGCAGATAATTCATAGAAGATATTTTTATAGTAGATTCCAAGCCTAAGGTAATGTAAAAAAAATTAGATCAAATGGATATGTTTCAAGAAAATTATGAACATTTTTCAAAGAGGCTTCTTCTCCTTCCTGGCATGTGTCTTGAGCAGTCAAGGTCAAGCTGAGTTGTTTTTGTCTTTTAATAAATCTTTTGAGAGCTAAAAATGTTTTAGGAATCTCTAAGGATATCTTCATGCTCTGATGATGACCAACACAAGGTGAGTTTCTTAGGTGAATCCTTTAGAGTTCATAAAATAACAAGTTTGCTCTCTCAAGTTGATTGGTACAGTCTTGTACAAGACCCCAGTAGTGGTGAATTAGTTGTAGTAAGGGCTTAGATATTCTTCACAATCCATTAGCAAGGTGTTTGATAAGTTGAAATGGTTGCTAGTTGAATATTAAGGCATGAAATTAGTCTTCCTATGTTGTTCTGGAGAGTGAACCAAGTTGAATATGTTGTCCATTAGATCCGGAAGGCGTGAAAACCCTAAGATCGACTGTAAACTTGGCCATTTCTGTAGGTAGTTGGTTTTTTGGTTTTGTTGTTGTTGCAGAGAAGCACACAGGTTTGCCTTGGGATTCATGCCCACTAGAAAAGAAAATGTGGGATTCTTTTTTGGGTTTGTTGGGTTTCTCGGGATTTGCACAGTCCACCCATTAAAATCCTTAGCCCTTGGTCATATGGTATGGTCATATGAGGGCTTAAAGCTTGTGATTCCTACTAGTAGGTGCCTAACTTCAGCCCCCTTTAATTTTTTTGTGTGGTGAAGGCAAAAACAATTTATTTTGTTTTAATGGCAACTAAAATAAATAACAGAGAGAAAAATATTAAAAAAGCTTGTAACTTTTGATCGGTAACTCGGTTTTGAGTGTCGTTTTTCGCAAAAGTGCTTGTTTTTTCGTGCTCTTTCCATTGGAAATATTTATTTTGATACTTGCACTATAATTATAAAGTGTCAAATATGGAGGAGTGTTGTAATCAATTGTGGACGCAATTTCAGCTGAGCCTGACGTCCTAAATTTTTGGGAGTTACATTCTTCTCTATCATGGATTATGAGAATGATATGTTTTTCTCTGAAGTATGTGGACTTCAAGAAGATATTGTAAAATTTTTGGAAGAAAATAGATCGCTCAAGAAGCGAAATTATCTTCTACTATCACTCATTCATGATAAGGATACAATAATCCACTCCCTGCAGCAACAACTTGCTAGCCTACAACATCACTATGATATTGTGGACAGCCATATCCATGCTCCTAGTCCACTTGCAGCTATTGCTCATGTACCCACTGACATTGATATGTTAGTCTTTGAGTCTCTTCCTGCTCTTGATGCTCATACACCTATGAAGCTTGTTACTGCATGCTCTTCCACATATGTGCCTATTACAGTACCACTTGTTGTGTATCCTATTTCTGCTCAACTGCATGGCCTTTTTGAGAAGCATACAACTGCCTTCAGTTCTCACATGCTTTTTTTTATGGGTTTCACTGGTGGAGGTATTGGTAGACACTCACAGGGTATTATTTCCTCTATTCCACGTGTTAAGTGGAATTCTCCTCATGAAATTGGTTTTCAAGCAAATACTTCATTGGGATCACACATTGACAGAGCTCCTTTTTTTGTTTACTCGACTCTTTCTGAGGATCATGAGTAACACATGAGTTCTGCACCTTCACTCAGGCTTGAGAAACCTGAGATTTCAGCTGTCAGACATGATCAACCTGACACACATTCTGATGTTCTTTTGCATGCACCCATTATGCATTTTACACCAAGTCATATGCAGGCATCTTCTTCATCCATCCGTGTTGATTTGGGGTGGATATCTGATCACTCGTGGCGGCGACATAGGAATTCGTTGAGAGGACTCTATAGGCATGGCTCCTCCACCATTCGGCCTCTTGCTCCACTTTCTATACCTTCTGCATTGTGATGCTTCTTGTTTTGAGCATTTTTCTTTAGCAGGTGTAGTGTATCTCTCTTGTTTGTTGAGAGATTTTGTATCTGTATTTTCGACACTTTTGGCATGTTGACAATATCTCTTGGGGGATCTATTCTGGTGCATTCCAATGTTAGTTTTTCAGTGTTTGAGTAGTTATTATGACAACTCATATAGTCCACCCATTCAGCAGGATGGGAGGGTGTGGTGCTGATCCTGCTTCTTCAGGTTTTGTGTCCTTGCCTTGTTACCTTGGCTTTTTTGGGATCGTGACACTCTAGATTTTGTGTCCTTGCCTTGTTCCTTTGGTTTTTTTTTCTTGGATCATGGCACACCTATTTGCATTATTTGATTGAATTATGTTTGGTGTTTTTTACACTTTCAACATCACTTCGTTGACAGTCTCCTTGTATGGAGCTATTCTGGTGAAACCCAATGTCAGTTGTTTTTGAGTTTTGTGATCGAGCAGTGGATTTAGACCACAGTGCACACCAAACTTCTTCAGCATTGTATGATTTTTTTGATCCGAGCTTCTTGGGATGCCTTGGAGCGGGTCTTTACTCTCTTTACTTTGTTGTTACTGGTTTTGGGTACCTTACGGTGTCTCTTTTTCCCAGTTAGTGTACAAGAGTACCTCATCAGGCCTAGTTTTCGGGACTCATACTGTGGACATGCCACTTCTATTTTGGCCCCTAGCTTCACTTGAGGGGGGGTGTTAGAGTAGGTATTTACCTTAGCTCATGTTCACCTAGGTACTTTATTTACCTTTATTGTATTTATCCTCACCCACTTATGTGTGTGGATATTTCTTTTATCTTATTTAGATATTAGGAGATATTATCTAGTTGTTAGGTATAGTTATTTCCTTGATCTATGGTATTGACTAGTTCTTTCCTTGATCTATGATATTGACTAGATCCTTGATGTCTAGTTCTCTCCTAAATCTATGGTCTTGACTAGTTCTTTGATGACTAGTTATTTCCTTGATTTATGGCTTAATCTACGACCTTGACTGGTTCTTAGATTGTTATTCCTTGCCTATTTAAGCAAGGCCCATTCTCATTGTATTGCATCTGAGTTTCATAATAATATATGATATTGTTGCTCATTTGTTTGCAAAGGTTTTATGCAAAGTTATTCTGGTGAATTGCTTTCATCTTATTAATCATGGTGTTTGATTAGCATCTGTGTTCTTGGCTTGGTATGATTTGGTTATCGTTCCTTTCACCAAGAAACTCTACCTTAAGCCTCTATGAAGTCACTGCCCTGGGGAGTTGTTCTCTTCAATATTTTGCTGCTATTCATCATTGACATCATGTACAGTGACTGGATAAACTCTACACATCACCAATATGAAGTTTTTGGGCAGAAAGATGATTTGCTTGTTAATATTGCTTGTTGAAAGAGGTCTTTGGAAGCATGTTCTTATAGAAACTATAGAAATTATGATTCAATGTGACTTCATGTGGTCTAGAACACCCATGGATTGTGTTAATACATTCAATTTCATCCACAAGCCTCAAGAGGTGGAAAAAAAGACTCAAATGTCTCCACAACCAAAAATAATTTCCTCTTACAAGTCTGTACCTTGAAAAAATGATTTCTAGGAGCATGTGAGAATATTTCAAGCTTGTAAACCAACTTGGATAGATGGAGGTTGATGATATGAAGCTGAAGGAGAAAGAATTTTTGAAATTCACTCAAAAGAAAAGGAGAAATCATCTCTTTTCTTATCTCGGTCCATCACAATCACCAAAACCCTGAGCTAGGGTTTCATAAAAGGTTTGTGCTCGAAAATCGAAAGATAACCATGCAAAAATCATAAAACTTAAAGGAATGCTTTGTCTAGTGCAAATGAAGGCATTGTAAAAGAAAAAACTCAAAATCATAAAGCATCAAAAGATAAATTCTTTAACATTCATCTCCAACACTGTATAAATTGACTATACAAGGTTATGAAAAGTGCATTGCAACTTCAATTGCTTATATCCTCTTTCTATAACCATGGGTGATATCTAAAAATTGTTTGATTCGATTGTATAAAGTCTTTGAAGGGGGTTACTTCCATGTCTCTATTTGTAACAGTGATTACATTCTTACCTTTAACTGAGTGGTGAACAGTGTCTCATGAGCTTCAAAACTCAATGTACTATAAGTGAAGACTTTTTAATCATGTCAAGGTTGGATATCTATAGAAATAATAAAGCTCACTCTATTTCAACTCAAGGAGGATCTTGAAAGACACAAGTCATCCACATTCCTAAATTCCTGCAACTTTGTGCTTCAACTTGTATGGAAGTAAAAAATAATAGTAAGTGCTTGAAAAACTAAAACTTTTCCTATATGAAAACTCGAGTGAAATGTGAAGAGACAAGGCTATTGTCTCATTCTTCAAAAGGAATGTGAAGAGTTAGAGTAAAGATGACAAAATTTGAGAAGTTGAATAGTTGATATAGTGATGTACTTTGAAGTTCTTTAGAATATAAGAAGTTGAAAAGTTGTTAGACAAGATGTTGGTTGGTGAAATCCTTCAAGAGCAAACAAGAAGGTGTGATATATATGAGATAAAAGGTAAAGGATATTGTGAAAACTGAAGACTGTGATAATAGAATAAAACTAGAGATAGAGATATATGAAGACTGTGTAAAAAGAGATACAATAATCATACAAAACATAGAGCAGATTGAAATATGACATAGATATACATGAACTAATAAGGTATAATAGTGGATTTGGTAAAAACTTTATAAATAAGAAGTCTAAGGACAGGTTTAGGAGTGAAAACCGAAATCAAGGATAAGTATGAAGATCTTATGAATACAAGAAGACTGTGAAATGAAGCAGAGACTTAATTGCTCAAGGAAAATAATGAAAATCTAATAATCATGAAGATTGTGACATAACAGTTGCAATCAAGGTCAAATTACAAGGTGAAAACTCAGGAAACAGGTGTATTACAAAGCATTTATGAGGGAGATGAAAAATTCAAGCTTGCAAAATTGCAAGCTTACCGAGCACAATTTTAAAGCTTGAGAATGAAAGAAAATTAAAGCATAACATCATACATACACAGGGTAGATGAGATGATAAACATGATCAAAGGCTTAGGTGATAAGCTAGAAGAGACATTCATTGTTCACGGAATTCTGAGATCCTTAACCTCAAAATATGATGCAAAAGTTCCATTAAGGAAGAAAAAGACATGAAGACCTTGACCCTGGATGAACTGCAAAGCATTCTTTCAACCTATGAAATGAGGACAATTAGAGCCAAATCAGCCAAGAAAGAAGTTTCTTTAAAATCCAAGAAAGAGAATCATTCCAAGTAAGAGAAAGAGGAATCAGATTTGGAGAATGTAGAAGATGCTGAAAATATTGAAGCTTTGTTTGTAAGAATATTGGGAAGAGGAAAAGGTAAATATAAAGGTAAACTTACCTTCAAATGTTTCAATTGTGGAGAATGAGAAGAGCACAAAATTCAAATGCTTAAGATTAGACAGGGGTGGAGAATCTTTTTCTAATGAATTTGATAATTATTATGAAGAACATGGAATTCAGAGACAATTCTCAACTATTAGGACACCACAACAAAATGGTGTGGTTGAAAGAAAGAATAGGATCTTGCAAGAGATGAGCATGAATATGTTGAATGAATCCAGACTTCCTGATAACTATTGGAGTGAAGCAATGTGCATAGTTGTTTATATTCTAAATAGAGCTCAATTAAGAGTAAATAATAGTAAAACACCCTATGAACTATGGAAAGGAAGACTAGATAATGTGAAGCACATGAGATTCATTGGGAGCAATTTTTATATCATGAGAGATGAAGAAAATTTAGGCAAGTTTGATTCTAGGTGTGATGAGGGCATTTTTCTTGGTTATTCATCAGTTAGTGCAGCCTATAGATGCTACAACAAGAGGCTCTAGAAGGTGGTTGAAAGCACAAATGTAAAAATAGATGAAACTCATCCTTCAAAAATTAGAAATCAGCCTAAGGATAACCATGAAGATGATGCACGCACCATTGAAAATAATGATGATAATGATGATGATGATGATGAAATAAGAACACATGAAGAGGTAGAAGAAGTGGAAGAAGAAAGGCATGACACCAATACTCCTTCAAGGCAAGTTAGAAGAGACCATTGAAGGTGGTGTGCTCACAAGAAGGAAGCTAATAAGTCAACAAAAAAAAAAGGACACAACCCTCTTATCTATGGTAGAACCAAATAATGTGCAAGAATCATGCCATGAAAAACATTAGATAAATGCCATGAATGAATAACTTGACCAAATTGAGAAGATTAAAACATAGGAACTTGTGCCTAGGCCAAAAGAAAATAATGTCATGGGAATAAAATGGGTCTTCAAGAATAAAATGAATGAAAAAGGTGAAGTGACAAGAAATAAAGCAAGACTTGTGTGTAAAGGCTATGCACAAATGGAAGGAGTTGATTTTGATGAAACATTTGCACTAGTGGAAAGAATGGAAGCAATCAAATTATTCTTGGCATATGCAGCTGACAAGTAAATCAATTTTTTTTAAATGGATGTCAAATCTACCTTTCTAAATGGAAACTTAAATGAGGAGGTGTACATTGAGAAACCTGAAGGATTCTCTTTGAGTGGAGATAAGTACTATGTATGCAAGTTGAAAAAGGATTTATATGGCTCAAACAAGCTCCTAGAGCTTGGTATAGTAGGTTGGGTGTTTATCTTATTGAGTAAGGTTTTAAAAAGGGAGTAGATAATAGTAATCTCTACATTAAGGAAGAAGAAGACAAGATACTAAATGCCATAGTTTATGTTAATGACATCATTTTTGGAGCGGATCATGAAAGGATGACTCATGAATTTTTTGATGTGATGAGTAAAGAGTTTGAAATTTCTATGCTTGGTGATCTTTCATACTCTCTTGGTCTTCATATAAACCAATCAGATCAATGCATCTTTATATCCAAAGCTAAATACATCAAGGGAATGCTAAAAAGGTTAAAAATGTAATATTGTAGACCTATAGGTATACCAATGGAGGTAGGATGCAAGTTAATTAAAGAAGATGACTCACCGAAAGTGGACAAAACACTATACATATCTATGATAGGTAGCCTTATCTATTCTACTTCATCAAGGCCAGATATTATGCAAGTTGTGGTTTTAACATGAAGGTTTCAAGAGAATCCAAGAGAAACACATCTCAAGGTAGTCAAGAGGATACTTAGATATCTCATGTGAACTCTACAGTATGGCCTTTGGTATCCTGCAATCAAAGAATTTAGTATAAGAGCATACACTAATGCGGATTGGGCTGGAAATGTTGATGACAGGAAGAGCACAAGTGGTGGAACCTTCTTTGTTGGAAAATTTCTAGTGTCATGGTTGAGAAAAAATAAATCTTCAGTGACATTATCTACTTGTGAAGAAAATTATATAGTTGCTGCCATGTGTTACACTCAGGTTCTTTGGATGAGGAAAATGTTGGAAGACTACGAGATAAGATTTGATGAACCGACTCCCTGACTTTGTGATAACACTAGTGTCATTAGTGTCTCTAAAAATCTAGTATTTCATTCAAATACCAAGCACATTCCAATCAGATTTCATTTCTTAAGGGAACAAGTGAATGATAAGAAGATTAACCTTGTACATGTGAGCACAAAAGAAGAGATTGCAGACATTATGACAAATCCAATACCAAAGGCAGCATTTGAGCATCTCAAGGATGAATTGGGATTCATTCATGATCCTGCCAGCTATTAAGAGGCCTTGGACAAATCAAGGGAGCATTTTTCTTATAAAATCAGCTCTTGTAATATGCCAAAAAGAGCTTCAAGAGAGGGGGAGCTAGTCTACTAACTCATGGTGTTGTTCATGACATTATTTCACTCAAGTTTGTTGTTTGTATGTATTTGGTTAGCTTAGGTATGTCGTCATACCAGTCTTGTCAAATGGTCTTGTGTCATGCATGGTGTTTGTTTTGTCTAATTTATGATTAAAGCCCAGGGGGAGCAATATTGAGGTGTGTATTCTCTCATGTTGTTGCTTTTCATTTATTTATGTGTCCCATATTTTTCATGAATGTCAAAGGTGGAGAGTATGTACTTGGGAAACATAAATATGTTGTTGGTCTATCATGTGGTTGGTCACATTTTCATCAATTTGTCTTAGCCTGTGTGGGTGTTGACATCAATGAAAAAAGGGGATTTTGTTTTCCACCTTTTTGTTTTCATTGATGTCTCTATGTTGTCCCGTGCTTTTTTTTCATGGAAGTGGTGTGTAAATGGAGTCACAGTGTGTTGGGTTCACGTTAGTTCATACCGAGTCAAATTGATGCTTTTAAGTGCATGTGAGTCATGTGAGTCTTTGTGGTGTGAATTTAAGTATTTAAATTCTTGGAGCATGTGTATAACAAGTGAATGAACTTATTATGAGGCTCAAAAAGTCAAGAAACAAGTTTTGGAGAAAAATACTACTTCTAGCTAAAAATTCCCTTGAGGAACCTAACTGTTCTTGAATGCAAATGAGAGTGGTAAGAGCTTCACAAGAAAACCTATGGCTAACCAACACATGGAATGTGTAGAGGGATGTATTTTATTACTCCATGTCAAATTTCATTAGTTTCTGAAATGAGGATTTTGAGTTATTCAAGTTTTTAAAAAACAACCTTCTTGAAAAATGCATTTTGATCTACCTGGCTTCTTAGGTTTCAAGAAAAATATAACAGATTCTTTAGATAAATCATAGAATAAATTTTTATATTAGATTCCAAGCTTGAGGTAATGCAAAAAGTTTCAAATCAAATGGATATGTTTCAAGAAATTTATGATCATTTTTCAAAGAGGCTTCTTCTCCTTCCTAACACGTGTCTTGAGAAGTCAAGGTCAAGTTAAGTTGTTTTTGTCTTTTAATCAAATTTTTGAGAGCTGACAGTGTTTTAGGAATCTCTAAGCATCTATTTATGCTCTGATGATGGCCAACACAAGGTGAGTTTCTCAGGTGAATCCTTCAGTGGTCATGAATATAAAGTTTGCTCTCTAAAGTTGACTGGTACAGTCTTGTATAAGACCTCAATAGTGGTGAATTAGTTGTAATAAGGGATTATATCTTCTCCATAATCCATTAACAAGGTGCTCGATAAGTTGAAATGGTTCATAGGTGAAGATTAAAGCATGAACTTAGTCTTCCTATGATGTCATGAAGAGTGAACCAAGAAACTCTACCTTAAGCCTCTATGAAGTCACTGCCCCGGGGAGTTATTCTCTTCAATCGTTTGCTTCTAATCATCATTGGCATCATGTAAAATAACTAGAGAAAATCTAACATCACCAATATGAATTTTTTGGGCACAATGGTGATTTTCATGTTAATCTTGCTTGCTGAAAGAGGTCTTTGGAAGCATGTTCTCAGAGCAACAATAGAAATGATGCTTCAATGTGACTTCAAGTGGTATAAAACACCCATGGATGGTTTTAATGCCTTCAATGTCACCCACAAGCCTAAATAGCTGGAAAAAAAGACCGAAATGTCTCCATAACCAAGAATACTTTCCTTTTACAAGTCTATACCCTAAAAATTTGATTTATGGGAGCATGTGAGAATATTTCAAGATGGAGATTGCTGAAATGATGCTACATGAGAAATAATATTTGAAATTCACTCAAAAGAAAAGGAGAAATCATCTCTTTTCTTCTCTCGAGCCATCACAATCACCAAAACCCTGAGCTAGGGTTTTATAGGAGGTTTGTGCTCAAAAATCAAAAGATAACCATCCAAAAATCATAAAACTTGGAGGAATGCTCTATCTATTGCAAAAGAAAATTTTCAAAATCATCAAGATTAGAAAGAGAACTTCTTTCAAGTCATATCCAGCATCGTATAAATTGACTGTACATGGTTATGAAAAGTGCATTGAAAATTCAATTCTTTATATCCTCTTTCTAGAATGATGGGTGATATCTCCAAACTATTTGTTTTGAGTGTATAAAAAGTCTTTGACGGGAGTTACTTCCATGTTTCTCTTTGTCACAATGAGTGCATGCTTACCTTCAATTGAGTAGTGAACAATGTATCATGAGCTTCAAAACTCAATGCACTATAAATGAAGGCTTTTTCATCATGTCAAGGATGGATATCTATAGAAATAATAAATCTCACTCTATTTCAACTCGAGGAGGATCTTGAAAGACACAGGTCAACCACATTCCTACATTCCTACAAATTTGTCCACCAACTTGTATGGAAGTAAAAAAGACTAGTAAGTGCTTGAAAAACTAAAACTTTTCCGCTATGCAAAATCGAGTGAAATGTGAAGAGACAAATCTATTGTCTCATTATTCAAAAGGAATGTGAATAGTTAGAGTAAAGATGACAAACTTTGAGAAGTTGAATAGTTGAGATAGTGATGTAGTTCAAAGTTCTTTAAAATGTAAGAAGTTGAAAAGTTGTTAGACAAGATGCTGGTTGGTGAACTCCTTTAAGAGCATAAAATAAGGTGTGAAATATATGAGATAGAAGGTAGAGGATACTTTGAAAACTGAATACTATGAGAATAGAATAAAACTACAAATATAGAGATATGAAAATTGTGTAAAAAGAGATATAGTGAGCATACAAAACATACAACATATTGAAACATGACTTAGATATACATGAACTAAGAAGGTATAACATTGGATTTGGTAAAATTTGTATAAAAAGTGAAATGTAAAGTAGTTTAGTGCCGTCTCAATGGTGTTTTCTGGTCACAAAGTGGTCTCATGGTGGTTTCTTGGTCATTCAGGATGGTTTCAGGGTGCTACAGACTACTACATGCTTGGTAAGTTAGGTTGGTGCCCACTTAAGGTATGGAGATGGTAGGTGTGCTTTAATCAAGTGTCCCAAAAGTTTGAAATGGTGTTTTAAGGGTGTATAAGAGCTTTGAGGGTGATCGTCAAGTCAGGTGTTGCAAGTCACAGTTAGCACTAACCCATTTAGGCCTAGTTCTAGAGCCTAATGAGGTGTAAGAGCTCAAATCATGCCATGAGAAGCCTAGGTAATCATGGTATAAGCCTATGAACACTTCCTAGAGAATTTATAAGCATCTATAGGTGTTAATTTATCTTTTGGAGGAAAATTTGAAGTTTCCACTAAAACTGCCCTCGAGAACTGACAGTGAAAGCTCTGAAAAATGAGACTGGTCTTGCTCGGACAGTCTTATTTATGAGCAATCAAGCCATGGATCACATAGAGGGAGGTATTTTATTTCTCTAGGTCAAGTTTCATAGAATTTTGAAGAGGATTGTTGAATATATTTAGATTTTACCAAAACCGGGTAAAGTGAGAAGGGCTACAACAATGTCCTGTCTTCTTAGCACTCAATTTTTTTTATCAAACCTCCTTCAGATAAATCATAAGAGGAATTTTCAAAGATCACTCTAAGATTTAACTTTTGTAAAAAATTTGAGGGCAAATGGTTAAGGAACAATCAAGCTCTATTCATTTTTCTATCAGTGTTCTTTTCTCTAAACCTCCTTAAATCGATAGGCATAAAATGGGCTCATTTGTCTCCAAATGAAGCTTACAAGTTGGTACAACCTCTCAAGAGTGTAGAAGGCTTCATCTAGGTCAAAATGGTGGGTTTTATGTTCCTCATGGTTGACTGTATTGTACAGGGCTATCTTAGTCCTTGCAAAGCTTGTGTATGTTGTCTAATGTGAAGGTCTTCATGATGAAAATTGTGACATTGATGGTCATCTAGGTCATTCTCTTGTTATTTATACAAATATTTAGATGAGCCATGGTGAAAATGGAACAAAGTATAATTATCTCAGTCACCACCTTGAAGAGCAAGTCCTGACAAGAACTAGTTCTTGGTCTAGATGAACTTGTGGATGTAAAGTGCTCGTGTCCAAAAACTATATGACTCTAAACAATGTACAAAATTCCTAAAAAAAACATTCAAACCAAATACTTGATAAGATAGAGCTCTATGATGAACATTCTCTATAGGGTCAAAATAGTCAACTTGGAAATGTCATCATGAATTGTGCTTTGAACATTAAAAGTAGAAATCTCTCTTTCAAATCCATTCAAGTGAAGTTTGGGCATGTTGAACAACTTCCTAGTGAAGTGTAAATGAAATGAGTAGTGATGTGTGTGAATATTTGATTAACAAGATCAAATATATCCTGTAGCGGTGTTGAGATTAGATGACAACCATTCCTCTTGTTGTGGATCAAGATCCTATTATTCAGCTTGTTGTTATAACAAGATAGCTTTAGTTAGAATATGGATAGGAACGCATTAATGAATTCAGTTTTGTGAGAATGCTATAAATCCATGTATGCCCATTGAGGCTAAACACACAAGAAAAATAGAGTTGTAAGAGGAAGAGCTGTGCTAATTGTAATTTCCAGATTTGAACAATAAGAGAATCGATACCGTTGCTCCGTGGATGTTTCCCTCTTGAGGGTTTTACCACGTAAATCTGTGTTTATGGTTTGTGTCTCTGTTTGGCTATTTAATTTCGTTTACTCGCTTTATATTTTGCTGTGCTTAATCTTTTCGTGGCTATATAAGTTTCCAATAAGTGGTATCAGAGCAAGGTTAGAGGGAGGCCACGAGGGGCGAGATTGAAGGGAAAATTCATTCGCTGTGTTGAAGCGTGATGGTAAAGACACAGAGTGCTAAATTCGAGATCGAAAAATTTGACGGTAGCAATAACTTCGAGTTATGGAAGGTCAAGATGCGGGATATATTATGTGTGCAGGGTGTTGTGAAGGTGCTCGCAGGAAAGGCAAAGAAACCCACGAGTATGGATGATGATGACTGGGACGAGATGGAAACTCGTGCTCTCAGTGTTATTCGCCTATGTTTGGCCGACGATGTATTATTCAACATCGTGTCTGAAACAACAATAGCAGGACTCTGGACAAAACTAGAAAGCTTGTATATGACTAAATCCTTGACGAATAGAATCCTCCTGAAGCGTCAGCTGTATACCTTGTGTATGAAGGAAGGTATGACAATTTCGGAACATTTAAATACTTTTAATACTCTTATTTGTAAATTGGACAGCACGGGTGACAAAATTTCGAATGAAGATAAGATGGTAACATTATTAAGTTCTCTGCCTGAATCTTGGGATCATTTTGTAACCTCTATTAGTTTTAGTTCTAAAGAGGTCATTAACTTTGATGTTGTTGTTGGAGCTATGATATCTGAGGAAACTCGAAAGAGATCTTCTTTGGAAACTTCGACAACAGAAGTTATGATGGCCAGAGGCAGAACTACTGAGAGAGGACAGCATTCGAAGGGCCCAGCTAGATCCAAGTCAAAGGGCAAAAAGAGCAAGTTGAAGTGTTGGTTCTGTAACAAATCAGGACACCTCAAGAAAGATTGCTGGAAACGTAAAGAGGCATCTAAGGAGGAGGACTCTACAAAGGAGGCTAACATAGCCGAGAAGGACTCAGGTATGGTTGATGAGGTATTATCTACATCTATTGTCTCACAGTACCATTATGACTGGTTAATTGATTCTGGGGCATCCCATCACATGTGTCTGCATAGGAATTGGTATTCTACATATCAATCTATTGATGATGGGGTAGTTTACATGGGTAATGATGTTACATGTAAAACTGTTGGGATAGGGAGTATCAGAATTAAAATGTATGATGGGATTGTTAGAACACTGACAGATGTGAGACATGTGCCTGACTTGAGAAAGAATCTGATATCTTTGGGAGTTCTGGATTCTAGTGGACATAAGGGTTCAGTTCAAGGTGGAGTTTTGAAGATATCGAAAGGTATCTTGATAGTCATGAAAGCTAACAGAGTCGGGAACTTGTATAAACTTGAAGGAAGGACAGAAATTGATCAAGCAGGAGTCGCATCAGAGGATGCAGGTGAATCCACTCACTTATGGCATCAACGACTGGGTCATATAAGCGAGAAAGGAATTAAGGTACTTGCTGATCGTAAACTTCTTCCTAGTTTAAAAATTGTAGATTTAAAGTTCTGTGAGCATTGTGTTTATGGGAAACAAGCTAGATAGAAGTTTAAACCTGGAAAACATACAAGTAAAGGTATCCTAGACTATATTCATTCAGACCTATGGGGTCCAGCTCCGAAACTCTCATTTGGAGGATCATCATATTTTGTTAGTTTTATAGATGATTACTCGAGGAAAGTTTGGATCTATTTGTTAAAGAGGAAAGCTGATGTATTTAACACTTTTAAACAATTTAGAGCTTTGGTTGAAAAGAGCACAGGTAAATCCATTAAATGTCTTAGAACAGATAATGGAGGGGAATTTACTTCTAAGGAGTTTGAGAATTATTGCAAGAATGAAGGGATCGACAGGCATAAAACCACTGTGTACACTCCGCAGCAGAATGGCATTACTGAACGCATGAATAGGACTCTTCTCGAGAGAGCAAGGAGCATGCTCAGTAATGCAAAGTTGCAGCAGGAATTGTGGGGAGAAGCTTTGCTTACAGCTTGTTACCTGGTTAATCGATCACCATCAACAGCAATTGACTGCAAGATTCCACAAGAGGTGTGGACAGGTCAACCATGTAATTATTCTAGTCTTAGAGTTTTTGTTGTGATGCCTATGCACTTATTCCGAAGAGTCAGCATTCCAAGTTAGATCCTAAGTCACAGAAATTAGTCTTTGTTGGATATGGTGATGGTGTGAAGGGGTATAGATTATGGAATCCTACTGCCCATAAGATCATCATAAACAGAGATGTTATATTCGATGAAATTTCCCTCATGAAATCAGATGGAAAGAATGTTATGAAACAGGTTGATGTACCACAGTCACAGCAAATTCAATTTGATATACATTCATCCACGCCGGGTGAAAATCATGAAGATGTCCGTGAGCAGGATATTCATGAGGAAATCACTCAGGAGGATGGGTAGATTGAAACACCTCAGGAAATTGAGGAAATACCACAACAAGCTCTACGAAGGTCTACACGGATCAGATCAGTTCCAAGTAGGTATGATGATTTTGTCACTTCTGTTGCTTTAATTTCTAATGAAGGAGAACCAAGTTGTTACGAAGAAGCAATAGAGGTTTCAGATAGTGACAAATGGAAACATGCCATGAAAGAGGAATTGATGCTTTGATTAAAAACAAAACATGGGATCTGGTGGAACTTCCTAAGAACAGGAAAACGGTTGGTTGTAAATGGGTATACAAGTTGAAGAAAGGTGCTGATGATGTTATTTCAAAGTACAAGGTGAGGCTGGTCGCAAAAGGGTTTTCTCAAGAAGCAGGTATTGACTTTCATGAGATTTTTTCACCAGTTGTAAAAATTGTTTCTATTCGTATGGTGTTAGCACTAGTTGCCTTGCATAATCTTGAATTAGAGCAGCTAGATGTTAAAACTGCATTTCTACATGGAGATTTAGATGAGGAAATTTACATGGAACAACCAAAAGGGTTTGTTCAAAATCGCAACAAGAGGTTTTTTTGCAAACTCAAGAAATCATTGTATGGCTTGAAGCAGTCTTCAAGACAATGGTACAAGAAGTTTGATTCCTTCATGGTGAGCCATAATTTTACCAGGAGTGAATATGATCATTGCGTTTACTTTAAAAGGTTAGATAATGGCATGTTCATTATATTGGTATTGTATGTTGATGATATGCTTGTTGCAAGCAAGAGCATGGTTGATATCAGCAGGTTAAAGGCTCAGTTGGCTAGGACATTCGATATGAAGGATCTAGGAGCAGCAAGACAGATCTTGGGCATGGAGATACACAGAGACAAGACGAAAGGCAAGCTGTGGTTATCACAAGAGAAGTATGTGGAGAAAATACTTCAAAGATTCGATATGGATAAAGTGAAACCAGTGAATATCCCTTTAGCTTCGCATTTTAAACTTTCTTTAGGTTTGTGTCCTAGTAATGATGAAGAAAAGGAGTATATGTCTCGTGTACCGTATGCTAATGCAGTAGGAAGTTTGATGTATGCGATGGTTAGTACTAGACTAGATATTTCACATGCAGTTGGTGTTGTCAGTAGATACATGGCAAACCCAGGTAAAGAACATTGGGCAGCAGTGAAATGGGTGCTTCGGTATCTTAGAGGCACAAGCAGTTACCGTATCACTTTTGATGGTTGCAGTGATAAGATTTGTGGTTATGTTGATTCTGATTTTGCAGGTGATTTGGACAAAAGAAGATCTACTTCAGGTTATGTCTTTACTCTTGCAGGTGGTCCTATTAGTTGGATGTCAAAGCTTCAAAGCATTGTTGCTTTATCCACTACGGAGGCAGAGTATGTATCTGCTTCACATGCTTGCAAAGAGGCAGTATGGTTAAAAGGTTTATTGGGTGAGTTAGGACAGTTTCAGAAAAGTGTAAAAATTTTCTGTGATAGTCAAAGTGCAATTTATTTGGCTAAGAATCCAGCTTACCATAGTAAGTCGAAACATATTCCTGTTAAATACCATTATGTAAGACATGTTGTTGATGAAGGACAGGTGATTCTTGATAAGGTCCACACTCAAAAGAATTGTGCAGACATGTTCACGAAACTGGCTATATTAGAGAAGCTGCGGTGGTGCTTGGCTTCTCTTGGCTTGCAAAAAAGGTGATGAGAAATGAGCAAGGTATCAGGTTAATTGTTGTCAAGGTGGAGATTGTTGAGATTAGATGACAACCATTCCTCTTGTTGTGGATCAAGATCCTATTATTCAGCTTGCTGTTATAACAAGATAGCTTTAGTTAGAATATGGATAGGAACGCATTAATGAATTCAGTTTTGTGAGAATGCTATAAATCCATGTATGCCCATTGAGGCTAAACACACAAGAAAAATAGAGTTGTAAGAGGAAGAGCTGTGCTGATTGTAATTTCCAGATTTGAACAATAAGAGAATCGATACCGTTGCTCCGTGGATGTTTCCCTCTTGAGGGTTTTACCACGTAAATCTATGTTTATGGTTTGTGTCTCTGTTTGGCTATTTAATTTCGTTTACTCGCTTTATATTTTCCTGTGCTTAATCTTTTCGTGGCTATATAAGTTTCCAATAAGCGAAAGAACTAGTTACAGAACCCTACAAACGCTTATTTCTATGACTATTTTCCTTGAAATAGTGGTTGTTTCAGTATAACAAGTGTCACAAAGAAAGTATACTCCTCAAAACAGTGGATTAAAGCTTGAGATAGAGGTTCATACAAGTGATTTCATTCACTCCTTGAAGATTGGTTTATTGTCTTCTTGTGATAGTCAGGATTGTAAACATCTCTAACCTAAATCATGAATCTCTTTCATTATCGAGTGCAATAGAAGGCTCGGAGCCTATAGCAAGAATATCTATTGAAGTATTTGTACAGGTATATTGGCATAAAATTGAAAAATCAAGTGTTGTAAGTCTCCAAATAATAACCTAGGGTTTGGATGTTGAAACCCTAACTGTGCAAAGCTTGGAGATCATGTTAATCTGATTTGGTAGGGATGATATCAATCTAATCTCTGACCTAGGGAAGCTATGCAACATCATCCTCCTTTTTCATGTGCTCTTCAATTCAAGGTTAATATAGTTTGGGTGTAGTTTGATTCAGTTCTTGAAGACATGGTACTATACATGAAATTCAGTAACCATCTTGCTCAATATCATACTTCATGAAGTGTGTAAATATGCTCTACCTCTTCTTGACAAGTTAAGGATGTCTACAAAATTCTTATTCCATGTTAAGACTATTATAAACCTTTAAATGCATCTTCTTGTAGTTTTTTAAGCCTCCTCATGACTGAGATGCAGACCTCTCTGTCTAAGTGTTGATGTTTATGAAGAAAAAGGTTGTACAAACTATTGCATGTTTTGTCTCAGTGTGTGGTTCATGATGTACCTTGTTTCCTTAGTAGTTGAAGATGTCATGCAATTTATTAGACCACATCTTCATGCTTGAAATCAATTGGTGACACTGCACTTGTTAATGGTTTGAGTTCATTAAGACTGGATACTTCTTGACTATGAAGAAAAGGGTGTATGAGGTATCTCTATCTTGCCTATTCTTTAAAGCCCTTGTCTTTGAAATGAACCTCCTGAACATTCCATGATCATGACTTGATCACATCGCTCTATACCTCTTCAAGGTACAAAACAATAAAGATCTTGCTCTTACACTCAGCATGCTCCTACAAACTCAAATGAAAGTAGAAGTTAAATTACGAAATATGAAGGTTGAAATGAGTTTTTTAAAGGATATTAAGGGAGTTTGTAACATGGTCACCCACTTGTAACTCTTGGTGCACGGTCAAAAAGCAATATATGGCAGATAAAATCTCATCATGCTATATGACAAAACTAAATGATGATTACATTTTGGACTGGTAGAGGCCAGTCTTGGAATATTTGTTAGTTCAATAGACTTTCAAAGAGTTGAAATATATTCCCTATTCCCCTCAAGAATGCAAAGAGGCATAACATGTTAGTATATGAAGGAGTTTTTAATCAATTGCTAAATGACAATCATATGATGTCAGTTAGACTTCTTTGTACAAGTTATCAAGAGAGCCACATGGAGAGTTTTTAAATGTGAAGTGAAAAGTCATGCTTAAGTGTTTATGTTGTATATAAAAGCTATTTTTTGTGCTTGTAAATGTTGTTGAAACATATGTGAGCTAAGTGTGAGATTGAGAAGGTGAAGAGAGAGCTGATATGCATTGAATAATGTGTAATTAGAAGTTATGTATCGAGACATATGAGCCTATTTAGGATCACTATTTATTGTCTTAGCAACCTAATGAAGTGAGCGATAAAAAATTGGTATAAAGTTTGAGTTGAAGCTCAAAAAATTATGAAAGTAGGTGCTTACCTGCAAGTTGTAGCTTGTAAACAGTCAAGTAAGTGCTTGATTCTTGAATTTTTGTGCTTCATGTTGAGTGGGTGCTCAACAAACTTATAACCTTTGTGAGTTTAATGCATTGGTCTAATGGGTTTTCTTCCATATTGGGTTTCCCACTTAAAAACTTCGTCTCTTATGTGTCGTGTTACTGCTCTTTCTTATTAAGCTTAAACAATTTGATTGGTGTTTGAATTGTACTAAAATGTTGAATTGACATTGATTCACCCCCCTCCGAGTTTCCTAATTTCTAACACTAAGAATTATGTGCAGCTAATCCCTCCAATTTTGGATTTAAACAATATATAAATCCAAAATTGGAGGGATTAGCTGCACAGAATTCTTAGTGTTAGAAATTAGGACACTTAGAGAGGGTGAATCAATGTCATATATCCCTTCAAAAATCAAATAATATTATTTTTATGCTATTAATAAAATATGTAAAAAAATTATTCTATATGTATTTAACTATTTTTAATATCGAACGACCGTTGACCCAATGGTAAAGTTGTTTGGCTCACAAAGAGCTAAGACCTAGAGATACTTAAGGGATGAGGTCGGGATCGTACCCCGGGTGGATTTTGGCACAATGGAACCCCTCAATCATTGGCCACTTAGCTAAGAATTATGTGGTAGTCTATTGACTTGCTAGGTTTTCATAATTAAATATGATAATTTACACCTGACGGTTCTTAATGTTAGATCAGGAGAAATGTAAAAATGTCTAAATAAGTTTATTCACAATGAAGTGTGTATTAATACATGAGAGAATTCAGTTAGGAGATAACCACCTGTAACTAATAGGTCAGTTATATATAACAATATATTAATTATGCCAACATTCCCCCCCTTAATACATTGTTTTTACAAATCTACCCCAGATTCATCATCTTGAATGAAGTGTGTATTAATACAGGAGAGAATTCAGTTAGGAGATAACCACTTGTAACTGATAGGTTGGTTATATATAACAATGTATTAATTATGCCAATTACAAATCTACCCCAGATTCATCATCTTGTTACGTCGCGACATGTCCTATCTACTTCTTGCAACAAGGACTTTGTTTGGATTTTCTTGAATCTTTGTGACATATGTGCTCTCATTTGTAAAAAAAAAGATGAAGAAGTGAGTTTGAAAGCTCGTGTGGTGCGCCACAGATGTGCCTGAGGGTATTTAATCTCACGTTTTTCATCTGGATCGACAAAACTCTTCTTTTTCTATATGTCGAACAAGACTCGGTCCATTATATCCTTGAATTACAAGTTTTGGAGACTGGCTAAGAGTATATACCGATTCTCTTGTGGGCTTGACTTTGGTTCTCTCAAATGTGGCATGTCTCTATGGTTGCTTGCAATGTTTCTAACATCTTTGGACACAACTTTCATGCTCTCAGACTGTTACATGGGATCATAGGCTGGTTGTTCACATCCATCTTTGATAGCAAATTTGATGAATGAATGAAGGGGCTTAATCTCATTTTTTTCGATTTGATTCAAACAAATTCCACATGTCTCTTGATCTTTTGTACGATGCACTTGCTAATGTATTACTTGTTCTGCGAACAACAATTGAGAAGATGTTGGGGGAAGGAGTCTACCAATGCACACATGGGCTTTCGGTGGTCGATGACACTCATGTCAGACTCCACACAGTGCTTATAAGTTGGTCAGTGGTCATTGCCACATGCTCTCTTGTCCCTCTTTTGTGACTCCACATGTGCATCTCCCAACAACCATTCTTACGATATTAATGTAATGATGGCCAAGATAACATAATGTATGAGCAAATCAACTCGTATAATCCGCTAATCAATACTTTATACAATAAAACGCCAAGACAGACACATCAATCACTTCTCATTTGCAACGATAACAGCCCGAAGAAACGCGTATTTGGATATTTCCCCATTCAAATGGTGCATATATGAGTGAGCAAGAAAGGGACACAATAGTGGATAAGGATGAATAGAAAAATGGTTTCACAACTAAATCTTTCCTCCTGTAGTCTTCTTTCTTCTCCCATGCTCCTTCCTTGGCGGCACTTCCTCACGGCTCACCAACACTCCACAGTCTAGTCGTTACAGCCTTAAAACATCAAAACGTGCCAAGACAGGTATATAATAGATTTCCACGCAAGAGAGGAAGCGATGGTTCCCAAAAAATCTTCAACAGTCCACGAAACCAATGAAAGACAAAACTTTCTCAATCCCACGCTCCCATCTTCACGCCGCTCTGATACCAATGTTAGATCAGGAGAAATGCAAAAATGTCTGAATAAGTTTATTCACAATGAAGTGTGTATTAATACAAGAGAGAATTCAGTTAGGAGATAACCACCTGTAACTGATAGGTCGGTTATATATAACAATGTATTAATTATGCCAACACTGAACACTATTTAAAAATATTTGGCCGATAGGCTTCTTAGAGAAAACTTTCTTTGTAACTAATTTTTTTTTGTCATTGTCGTCCTATTTTTAAAAAATTAAAAAATCATATTGCCATAGTAAAAAATTTTGGTTAAATGTAACTAATAGCTCTTCATCTTCATGGTAATGAAACGATTTGAGCTGAAAACCAAGATGATTTAAGACTTGGGAAGGATAATATTTTTTCTATAACTAGGTTGTATGATGTGGGTCTTTGTTTCTATCTCAGAAGCTTGTTGAATATCTTATGTTGCTCATCATGACAATTAATTTCCTAGTTAAATGATTTTTCAAGGCCTGCACTTATTCAAGGAGAAACTGCATAACTCAACAGCTCAAGGGACGAATCTTTGTATCTACAAATCTTGGTATTTGCAACAGATTTGGGATCACCGTGAAGAATGTTTTCTGAGCTACTGGTTAAAGCTATCTCCATATTTCCCATACAAGAATACTAATGTTAAGTTCACCAAAACTACATATTATTCTCCAGTGGATACTGCATATGATGTCCTCTATGCCCAGTATCAACTTTTAATGTGTTATTTCCCTATCTAAATACATCTTTTGGCAATAAATACTTCGAAGTTCCCATAGAAGTATCTTGTAGATGTATTATTTTTCGTCAAAAATTCATTTGTATCCAATTGAACTTGTAATGCGCTTCTTGTCACAAAAACACAGAGAACACCCGCCATCATGCGACGCATGAAGGCGTATAACCTCATAAGCATTAATATTTATCTACAAAAATATTAATTTGTAATATTATTCTGTTAAATGTAATCGATATCTCTTGATCTTCATTTTTTCAAAAATAAATAATTTGTAAGCATTTAATTGTGAAATTTCCTGATAATTGTTAATTCTATTGTCTTTGTTTTTATTTCTAACACATGTCCATATCATCTTTAAAATAACGGTCATATAAATTATTTTAAAAATATATATCCTATTTATTCATAATGGTTCTACAATGGCCATAATGGTTCTATTGAGTACTATGTGAGTGATGGATTTCATGGAAGCCAGATGGAGTTCACAACAGCAAGGATAAATAATTATCACCCACTTTGATCAATACAGGGTTAGAGATGACATGATTTAGTGTTTAGTGGGTGAGGGATTCTTGATCTATTTGAATGCTAAAACATCGAATGAAATTGATTTTAACAAATAATATTTGTGTTTGTGTTCTTTACATCATTACGCCGAAGGCGTGTTTCTACTTGCACTTGATCTCAACGACGATGATGAGCTGCTTGAAGTGCTTGTCGTCGTCGAACTTAACCAGTTTGTTGGCATCCACGTGCGATGTGTCATGCAGGTCCCAGTGTGCAAGTTGTAAGCAGGGGTTAAATTTGACGGCCGTTTAGACATTTTTCGTGATTTTAGACGTAAAATACTCGTAAATATTTTATCTAACTGTCACACGCGACTTACACATTTAAAACGTGACCGTCAATTTTTTATATAGGTTTGTATATAAACTATAAAAATATATATAAATATATATAAAAAAAGATATAATAAATATAGAATAATTAGTAAAAAATAACATTATTTTGTGTTTTTGAAGGGCAGTATTGAAAAATTACCGTCGCCTGAAAATTGTTTGACAGGCATAGGTGGCCGTCAAATTTAACCCCTGGTTGTAAGTCTCCGCGGGCCTCGAACAAGGGCCCTTCATCCTCCACTGCACATTCGTAGAGCATGCCAACATGCGATATGGAAACCATGAATTTATGAAAGAGCTCAAGATCGATGTGATACATGTATGTGTTCTTGGCAAACTCTTTGATCTCCTGCAACGTCTTCGCTGGTTTTAATTTCTGCATGCTGCAATTCCAGATTGGAGGAGTGACTTCTTTGATTAAATTTGATGACGTACGTCTAGGGTTACTTCCGCATAAGACATCTCTGCGCCGGTGAACGTATCCAGTGCCCACGTATAATGGTCCCTCAAAACCATCGAGTCCTTTAAATTGGATCTGCATACCACATTTTCTAAAGGTTTGCATCAGTTAGTTGTTATCTAAATGGTAATTCCTTTTCAATTTGAGTCAATCACTATTCCAAAGTGCAGACGAGTAGGCGATCTTTAAATAAAACGGTCGTATCTAACAATTACTGTCTGCAATTTGGGCAGTGTATTCATCCACAGTCAATTATATCCATAATAAGTATTGCTTCCCAGCAACGCCATACGTGTAAGCTTCCCACTATGGATGTCATATAAACACATAATTACAGCAACTTGGGATGGCTGAATTGAGTAGATGACAATAATCATTATCATATTGTTTCTGTTTCTCAGGATTATCCTTCCGCTACTGGCTACTGCGACATGTACAGGTAGAACCATTTTTACGGTAAGCATTTTAAACTGATTATGTGAATAGTATGTCTTTTCGGGTATTAACGCTTTTCAGTTTAGCTGAGAACGGGTGTTATTTGCTTTCTAGGGTTTCCATCGTTTTTTTTTAATTTTGTTTTAGTTGATGGGTTATGTTAAGGTACATGTAAAATGTGATTAGGTTTGATTCCCAAAAATCATATGGGGATATACTTGCAGAGCTTGGTGACACCTTTTTACTACCCACCTTTATTTAAAAAAACCCAAGGGTGTAAGAAAGAGTCCCCTTCTTGCCATGTCGGATCCCTAAACATGATTTTTTTCAGGATCAAGGCAGCATATTAGGAAGATGCAATTAACTGAGCTTATGGGCAAACCTGATGATTATAGAATCTAATATTTACATTTATATATAGAAATAACGTACGGATTTCATCTCTGTATTTTAACCAGTCACGGTTCTTCATCCTAAATGCTTATGAGATACCACCAAACACAATCAACAGATCTCCTAATCCTTGAAAGTAGGTATCTATACAATTGTACATTCCTAGATTCTCCATGAACATCTAGAATTTTATTAGCTCTAATTGTGAGCCTTAGCTACAGTATTCACTGGTTAAGTGGTTGAAATAAAATACTTGTTTAAATAGAGGAGATAAACTCGTATAGTTGCCTAAATTTTAAGGGAAAGGCAGTTTGATTTATATCCGACATTTTGGTCTGAGAACAATACAAGCCTCGTTAACCAACACAAGAATGAACAACTAGGACTACTAAGAATTCTTATGAACTAGAGTTTTTATTGCTTGTTTCTAATGCCTACACATTTATACCACCTGGAATAATAAGAATTCTTATGAACCAGAAATGTTATTGGACCATGAGTACTTTTGATGCTCCACATTTTTTTAGTGAACAATAATGACCTGTAAGCATTTTTAGTAGGGGATAAGAATGGTGAATATGGTTTGTCACTTTAGGCATAAGAAAAGGATTTTGTAAAATGTATTAACATGCCCTAAAATGTATTAATGTGTAGGAGTTGTTTTAGCTCCGTAAAATTGCCTCTTATTGCCTTTTTGTTGCAGGTGAAAATTTATCTACTGACTGGGATAAGGCTTGGTCTAACTTCAGAAAGCAAGGAAAGAAGAATTTATTTTCCCAATTTGATATGTAAAACTATGTAAGCCATGACCTAAAGCCTTCATCTTATCCACTTTCGGAGGAGATTAATCCTTTCTGAAAACCTGAAAAATCAACATTGAATGTTTAGACAAATCCAAAGTTCACTTTAGCAGGGTTTATCATTGTAGTTGGCATCCTCATCTTTTACACTCTTCTTACGTAAGTATCCTTCAAAATAGTTTGATGTTTTGGAATAAATATGGTTGTAAAGGAGTATCACAGTTCACTACAATATCATGTTAAAACAATGAATTACCTCAGAATGCAAATGAAAATGTTGTACTATCTCTCTTTCTCACTACATTGTTGTGCATAAAATGTTTTCACGATTCAGAGCCTGACATTACTGGTAATTGAAAATTTATAAATGTAGGCATGATGCTGAGAACCCTTGTGAATTTACAAGGGTTCTCAGCATCATGCCTAAAATTTACTTGAACCCTACATCTAGGAAGGAAGAGAATCAAAGGGGTCTTAGATGATAGGAATGACAGAGATCTTAAAAGTTATTTACGTAGGCAGTGACCTTGTTTTCCTAACTATGTTCTTCTTCTACGCCCTTCTCATTTTTTTCACAATGCCAACGCAGCTAGCAATCCCACCAGCACCAATTTTGTAATGCTCTAATGGGTTTCCATGATGACCTTTGGCACATATACAAGTTTTGAATGATCGGTTTCCCTGTCCTATCTAGATATGTTATATTTTTTCTCCCTAAAACGAAGTCAAGTGTGTTTTTCCAATTATTTTAAAAACTAAGGCAAGTTAATGCAATCCCCTTCTTTAACTTTCTATTATTTTTCTTACCAAAAGAAAGGGCAATCAATGCATTTGTCCCTATATTTTGCATTATATCAAAAGAAACTAAAGTCGTTATATTGAGTTGTTCACCATAGATTAAGTCACACCTATAACATAATAGGATTAGATTCATTAGCATACAAACACGGATTAACTCAATATCAGGTGCATCTCTATGGATTTATGGATATAAATTCTCTCCAAGTCTTCAATTAGGCATAAGCTGGAATGCAACTATGATTTTGTAATTCTAAACAAAGAATTGTGGCAACTTCAGACTGAAGAGTTTCAAGTCATTCTATTGCAGTGTTTGTTGAGCTCTTCATATCAATAAATTTAATAGATTACCATAAAATGTTTTTACTCAGTCAATCACCCTCTTGGGTAAAATATATATCTTGTAAACAACATTTCATTTCCTGTTATGGAAGAAGACCAGAAAACGAATAGACCGCTACGCAAGATAGTTCCAACATCTAGCAAAAAAATTCCTTGAATGTCATGTTTTGAAGAGAAATTATTTTTGTTATTTATTTGCATTGCTAAAGGAAAATACACAAGTTAGGCAAGGAACTATTCTTAAACCCTAAGCCAGATGTGCTCTAAATAAATCTACAGGGTTTACCAAAATATAAATTCCATCTTATCAACAAAGTTGTATTGATCACCTCAAGTTCGTGAGTTTCATTTTTTTAAACTTCCATTCGAACCAAACCATGTTGTTTCAATGTACATAAATCTTCTTTGAAACAATCTGTTAGGTCAAATATTTATGTAATAGTTTTGGATTCTGAATTGTTTTCCTATTTTCCGAATCGTATTGGTTGTTCTATTTTCCATGCCCCTGCCATGTGCTCCACCTGGAGTGACTCAAGTCATATTACAACTTGGTCACAAAACCAACAATACAACTTACTTACAAAATGAACATTACAAATTCTGTTAAGGCTCTTTCCTCGGGGAAATAAGATAGGCATCGCCTATGAACATATGATGTTCTCGCTTGCTTATAATGTGACTAATGTAACTGAAACAAATGTTTGTGACAATGTATTTTAAATTATTTATTTTAAAAAAGAAAAAAATATTACTCTATTAAAAAACCGTTCAATAATGATATAAATTACAAATAATTGTTTTTATATTATTCAGTTGTTGAATGACATTAGAACTTTAGTACAAACTTATATAATAGGGTAACTTAGTAGGATAATTTAGTTTGTTCCCATAAAAATAGTACTCAGTTGATGTATAGCACTCTTGACGGGCAGGTGCGCTTTTCCTCTAGCACTACTAAGTAGCTCATTCCACCACTTTGAATTCATGCCACATCTTGCTTTATGTAATTCATATGTTTATATTAACATGCTCCCAACATAGCTATGCATGTGTAGTTGCTTTATAACCTACATTCCATATATTGTGTTGACATTCCTTGTACTATTTATTTCCACTTATATCTATAGCATGTAATTGAAGAATATCTATTTAATAAGTTATTGAAGAATATCTATAATAACTATAATTTATTACAATCACTATAATTTTTGGAATATCTATTTATTTAATAATCTATTGAAGAATATCTTCTACAAGCTAATTTTAAAATAAACAATTATCGTAATAGGTTGATCCCAACAAAGTTGAATGCCACTCCAAAAAAGGGTGACAACATCCAAAATTAATTTTTATATCAACCTTCCAATAAAGTGGCATGTGAATAGAAATTTCCAAGTGTAACAATACCCATTATTTGACATGCCAATCAAACCTTTCAAGTGTAACAATACACATCATTGGACACATTTCTCAAAATAATGAATTTAACAATACACATAATTTTTAACTAGACTACCAAAAAAGTGGTATGTCAATCCAACACAACGTTAAGATACCAAAATTTATAAATAGGACTCCAACAAAGTGGCATGCCATTTCAATAGAACATTACAATACATAAAATTTATGAGTGAACTCCAACCAAGTGGCATGTCTATCCAATTAATACTCAAAATTTACAAGTGGAATTTGAGACATAAGTGATCATCGAACTGAAAGTGTTATATGCATAAGGAACCATAATGGGTACACTGATTCCTTCAATGAGCCAATCCAACAGTGTTACGATAGCCAAAATTTTATTCAGTTATAATTCTTAAAATTCAGAGGCATAAATATGTGAGTTACAACTCCACAAAATTCATAACAATTCATTACTGACAATTTGAGAATCATCATTGGCTTTCTTCCTTACCTGGAAATTCAAGATTTTGTGTGAGAGCTAAGTTGCATCTAGCACCCTCATAACAACTTCCACATATGGTGTTTCTTAGGGGTCTGAACATAGTTTCTCTAGGACTGCAAAGACAACAATGCATTATTTCTGGTGAATGACATGGGTTCTATTTTATTAAATTATAAGTGCCAAAAATGGCATCGGTAATCCACTTCAATGAAAAGGTTGGGAATGTGAGATGGAATTTGAAATCAGTTGAATGTTCACATTGTACTGAATAGTTGAATGCATTTTTAAATCTTTGACCTTAGAATTATTGAAAGAATATCAAAAAAGGTATATTATAATTATAATAATATAGACTACATATAATATGTAAAAACTATATTATTATAACTATATTTTAATAATAATATTATAATACTATATATAATTATTTTGTTACAACTTTACAGTTACAAAATAATATACTCGAAATAGAACACAAATACCACAATACCGAATACAAAATAGCACCTATTGCTCACGCTCAAAGAATAAGATCATAATAGCCTAAATGTATGCCTTTCTTTCACCAGCTACTAACCTCTACCCACATTAGATGCTCCTTTTCTCATAATCAATGGTAACAATGTTGATTTACATAGCCATTACCCACACTCTTATCATTATAACTCCCTCCAATAATTTATTTATAACTAATCTCATTACAGATGGCTATATGTGGCTTGCCTTATTTTACAATTTTGTTTGCCGCTGCTTAGTGTTACTCAATCCAACAAAAAAAAACTGTAATTTAGATCCATATTTGTGTTGACTTCTATATAAATACTTCCACTGAAGGAACTCCAACACTCCTACCCAACGTCCAAAAACAAAAACTCCAAAATCTCCAATAAAACCCCACATAACCACCTCCCCTACATACAAGACTACTGTTGTGGGTTTGTTTATTT